>CM069906.1:2428466-2898529 GCA_036172215.1 Camellia granthamiana | reverse complement strand
GTTTGCTGCACATCTTTTCACTTGCATTGTGTATGCATATGTTTATTCCGTATTGGAATTGTATTTCGATGTGACGTTGAGCATGTATTGCTATTATATTGTACCTGTTGAGTTTCTTTCTTATGCAGGCATGATATCGTATGTACGGTTCATTTGAGGCTGGTGCAACCAGGCGGTACTATGTGTACGGTTTCATTCAGAGGAATTCCAGGTAAGACCTTTCCTGTCCTTTGAGTTCATTTTGTTTCGGTTAGGAACACCTGGGTACGCTCGGTGTTTACACTATACCCTTGTTAGAAGCGTTGGGACTCACTCCGATGTCTACGTAATTCCTCAGTACTAGTACTACTTCTTTTCCTCTCTTGCGTGTGATATGCTGAGAGATGCTTCTTTTCCTCTCTTGCGTGTGATACGTTGAGAGATGCTTCCTTTTCTCTCCTATGTGTGATACGCTGAGAGATGTTGTGTTTGAGACTCCGGGTATTCTCAGTAGTCGCTTTTAGCCTTCTCTGCGTGAGACGCAGTGAGAATTGCACAATTTTCTTACATCCTTTCTGTTGGAATGTGTGAGGTTATTGTTTCTTATTTGCTTGCTTAAAATGCTGTATTTATTTTGTATGAATGCTTCATTACAGCTCTCTTTGCAGAATCATAAGTTATGTTCTACATCGTGCATGTCATTTGCATCTTGCCCCTGCCTGCGGGCGCATCTCTATGTTATCTTGTATGTTTGTCTAAGTTTTCGGCCTTGTCAAAAATGGGTCGTCTCTGGGCTTTGACATTTACTCCTGTCATCTTATGACTTTCGAGTTATGTCAAAGAGGGGCAACTATAGACACCCCATTTTTGACCGTCCTCAAGACTTGGATGTCATCGTTTGAACACTCGATGATCATCCATGCTCGTGTTTGTTTTGAGTTTCTGAAGGTCTCGGCCGCGTGCCTTGCCTTGGAGCCTCTCAACTTGTCTGTTTTGTGGTTGGTTATGGACCAAGAGCTTGTGGTTTTGTTTCTGAGGGAAGGGGGGTGGCTTGTTGGCCTCCCTACAACCCATCGGCCAAGCCTTGTGCTTATCGGCCATGTTTTCTTGTCATCGGCCATCAATGATGGTCGATCGGCACTCTTTTTGGCCGATTGGCACTTTTTTTGGCCGATCGGCCATATCTTTTGGCCAAGACCCCTTTTTTTGCTTTTGCAGATATTTTTCTTCCAGCTCGTGCCAGCTGTTGGTCACTTGATGTATCCTCCATACACATGTATGGATGGATTTTAACAAGCTCCAAGCTGGCTCAACAAGCTTGGGACTTGATTTTCTATAAGAAGGGAGGCCTCTCTCCCTTTCCAGAGGTTCTGAGATTTGATGTACAAGATATATATATATATCTCTATTTCTTCCTCTCTCTCTATATTTGTGTGGGTTTGTGCCTTAAAGTGTGTTTTGTCTTCATCTTTGCACTACAACACCTAGAAATACACCACCATCTTTCAGCTGAGATTCTTGGGAGTGTTATTTGAGCTCTGAAAGTTGGTTTTTGCCTCAGAAGCTGCTGGTTTCAAAGTTATACTCCAAGGTTGAGTGTATTCCCCTTTTAAGCCTTTGTTTGTATACCATATTGGCCATCCTTGCATATTGTTTTAGGCCTTGTTTTTAACTGATAAAAGACTTGTTTTGAAGTGCTTAACATGTTTGTTTGAGACCTCTTTGGTGTTGGGGGTGGTCCACTACCTTTTGTGCCTCGTTAGGCTTTGTTTTGTACTATCACTTTGAGCCTTTGTGATCATCTCTATTTGGCCTTTCTACCACTGAATTCCAGAGGAATTTCAGTGGTGGAAAGTGTGTTTTGAGGTCTTAAATAGGAGGGGGTTGACCCCCCTCCTCTTCTCTTGAATGCTTGTGTTGATGGCTCACCAAGTTGGCATGTTTTTCTACCTCTTTATGGCTCCATTTCAGTATGTCTTAGGCCTTGTTTTGCCATGATATAACACTGTTTTGGCTTGGTTTGATCATATCATGCATGCTCCTTGCACTTGTAGTGCAAATCCATTCACTAGCCTAACATGCATCATGTGTTTAGACCATCATTCTAGCATGTTTTGGCTTTACTCTAAGAAGCTTTTGTCCATGTTTTAACATGCTTAAGCTCTGATTCATGTTGTTTTGGTCATGCATGCCATGCTTCGTATAGCCATAATGCATTCTTGCTCATTAGCTTTGAGTTTCATGGTCTCTAGCATGGCTTACTTGAGTTGTTTGCATGCTTTGGTCTCATTTCTACCATGATTTCAGTATGTATAGTGTGGCCATACTCTCTCATGCTCCACTATTTCAATGCTTTCGGTGAGTCATGCTTTATGCCTTAAGTATGAGTCTATATGCATGCCATGTTGCCTAAGCTTGTGGGCTGCCATATCATTGCATTTTTGGTGTTATTTTGACATGCCATAACTTTGATTTTTGTTGGTATAGTCATCCCATGCTTGGTTTTGGTAGGTGTAGTGTAATCCTCCTCATTGGCCTTGTATGCGTCATGTTTTGTGCTTACCATGCTAGCTTGTTTTGGCCTCATTCCATGCATGTTTTGGCCTTATTTTAGCCTGCCTTGGGACTATTTTGAGTCACCTTGGCCCTGTGGGGCTTGCTTGGTATGGCCATGGTGTAATTCCCTTGGCTAGTTTTAAGCTTTGAGCTCACTGGCATGCTTATATGTGCATGATTTAGTGTCACTTGGAATGTGATTCCAGAGCCTATTTCACTACCACACTCTCACATTTTCCACTCCTTCAATGTGCTTGAGAGTTGGTGCCTTCATGCTTTGTTTGTGAACCAATTGGTATGCATGTTTGTATGCACTTTTGGACTTCATTTTCAACATGCTTTGGGCCATTGTATTAGCATGCATGAGGCTTATTTGGGGTTGGTTTGGTCCATTGAATTTTGCATTACATGGCCCTTACCATTGCATTGTTGTTTGCATGTTGTTGCATGCTTGTGGCATTGCATGTTGTTGCATACTTGGTGTATTGCATGTTGTTGCATGCTTGTTGCATAGTGTGATTTTTGTATGCTTGTTGCATTGCATAGTGTGTGCATGCCTTGCATTGCATTGCATTTGGATAAGGTGTCAATCCAAACATGAGGAATGAGGGGTGTTTCATACTTGAAGTGATGAAACGTGCCTCAATTCTCGGTCGCTGACCCTCTTGATCATGCATGATAGAGGTTAAGGCATTTATGTGTTTTTGTGCATTCATTTGACATAGATTTGTGCAACTCGGCCTCTTTGGCCATCATGCATTAAGATGTGTGATTGATGGCTCGAGAGCCGAGCACTACACTCCTTTGAGCCTTAGACATGACAAGGAGTGTAGTTGCACACACATTTTCTTGTAAATACATTGCCATGCCTCTGTTAGTGCTCTGCTGCAGCAAAAAGGGAGAATTTGTAGGAAACAGTGGTTGATCGACCACTTTGTCTGCCGATCGGCTATCAAATTTGGCCGATGGGCACTCCTCTTGGCCGATGACTTCTCAGCATGTCCATGAGGTGGATTAGAAGTACTTTGGAGGTTGGCACAATTTTCAGAGGTCTAAAACAGTGCAAACAGAGGCATCACGAGACACGGTAGTGGATTTCCGGGAGGACGTGACCGAGCATGCATCATTCATCATTCCGAGGCAGAGCTGTGGCAGCCTATTTAGTTTCTTACTTAGTTGGTTTTGTAACTTAATTAATTTGTTTAATTAGTTAAGAGTTTTGTAATAATTAACTAGCTAGGATAGTTAGTTAAGTAGTTGGTTTGTATTATTCATTCGGACCCTCCGTCGAGAGGGCACAATGTTGTAAATAAGTGTGCATGTGTGTGATGTATGTCTTCCAACCCCCATTTCTTTCTCCCTTTTACTTATCCGTTTTCGATGGTTAGTTTTAGGGCATGTTTCAATTAGCATACTTATGCTCTCATGTTTGCATCCATTCATCTGTCTTACATGCACCGGGTCGGCGCATCATACAAACTGCATTGTATTTCAATTCCTATTTGAATACATGTATCAATTGTTGCATTCTTATGCCATCTTAGAATAGCCGAGCCTATCTTAGTTGCATTTTTGCATGTGTTGCATTAGGCATTCTTAACATAGCTAGGATCATACATTGATTACTAACTAACTTCTTTTTTGGCTCGGAGTACATTGTGAGTGTTTATGCTTTAGCATTCTTGCATGTGTGTAAATGTTGCCATAGCATGCTTGCCATGAGGCTAACTGCTTAACTGATATAACTACATGAATGCCTGTGGATGAAGGTTTCATTGCTTGAATTGGAACAATTCATCAAAATGCGAGTTTTAAGCCCACTTGAGAGTGGCAAAATCATGTTTTCTAAGCCCACTTGAGGGTGGCAAAATCAGCGTCTTAGCCTACTTGCGAGTAGCAACTTCAAACCATTTTCAAACAAACAAACATGAGATGTTTGTTTCCAACTTGAGTGATTTAGTCTATACTTGTATGTTGTGCGCATCACACAGTAAGGCTAGCTAATAAATCGGAATAAGAACGCATGTGTTTTAAAAAACAACATATCATGTTAGTAAAGGCCGATCCTTTGATCGGGCGAGCGGGGGTGCTCATTGCATGACCTTCCCCTTTCGTACCCAAGTTCCCGAGCCGAGGCAACTTTGGTGATGACGGACACGTGGCCTTAGGCACGAGTCAGGGTTTGCTAAACTTCCCAAAATAAAACATTTAGATGGCGACTCTTTATCTGGCACTTCTTTATTAAAAATCAATTTTCCAAAAATGATTTGCCAGATTTGGACTCTTTGGTGATTTATCAGTCTTGTATTGCACTTTGCGAGATTAGATTCAGAACCATAACGCGAGTCTGAACTGTAGTAGCTATGAACAAACGATTTCGCGCCCCCGCACGCGGAGCGGAGCTCCCGGGTGGTCTACATATGCACTAGAGCATGTATCCACCTATTGCGTGGAATACACTTCCGTTACCGATCATGCATAGAACATGCTTATGCTTTTGTTTCTTGCATAGAACATGCCATTAACATTGTATCTCGGTTGTTTGTCTTGCATGGAATATGCATTCATACTGTCACACTTGTTAAGTCTCTTTCCTACACATGCATGATATTGTATGTACGATTCATTCAAAGGAGTTCCAAGTAAAATCATTCATACCTTTCGAATCGCATCCTTCCACCTCTTCCTCCTCTCGCGTGAGACGCATTAGGAACCCTTCGGTAAAAAACATTCGGGTGCGTTCCGATGTTCACACCACCTCCTTTGGTTAAAAACATTCGGGTGCATCCCAGTGTTCACACCACCTCCTTCGGTTAAAAATATTCAGGTGCGTCCCGGTGTTCACACCACCTCCTTCGGTTAAAAACATTCGGGTGCATCCCGCTGTTCACAACCACCCTTCGGTTAAAAACATTAGGGTGCGTCCCGGTGTTCACACCACCCCCTTCGGTTAAAAACATTCGGGTGCGTCCCGGTGTTCATACCACCCCCTTCGGTTAAAAACATTCGGGTGCGTCTCAGTGTTCACACCACCTTCTTCAGTTAAAAACATTCAAGTGCGTCCCGGTGTTCACACCACCTCCATGGGTTAAAAACATTCGGGTGCGTCCTAGTGTTCACACCACCTCCTTCGGTTAAAAACATTCGGGTGCGTCCCACTGTTCACACCAACCCTTCGGTTAAAAACATTAGGGTGCGTTCCGGTGTTCACATTACCCCCTTCAGTTAAAAACATTCGGGTGCATCCCAGTGTTCATACCACTCCCTTCGGTTAAAAACATTTGGGTGCATCCCGGTGTTCACACCAACCCTTCAGTTAAAAACATTTGGGTGCGTCCCGGTGTTCACACCATCCCCTTCGGTTAAAAACATTTGGGTGCATCCCAGTGTTCACACCAACCCTTCGGTTCAAAACATTCGGGTGCGTCCTGGTGTTCACACCACCCCCTTCGGTTAAAAACATTCGGGTGCGCCCAGTGTTCACACCACTCTTCCTCCTCTCGTGTGCAACACGTTTCCAATCGGTTAAAAGCATTTGGGTGCACCTGGTGTTCACACCATCCTTTTCCCCTTCCGCATGAGACGCGTTAGGATCTCGATTGAGACCTCGGGTGTACCCGATGATTGCATCGCCCTTCGCCTTTCCTACGTGATGTGTAGTTAAGCTTGCATAATTTTTTTACATCGTTTTTACATGAAATGTAGTTTGGGTTTATGTTTCTCATACGTGGCGCGTGGTTTTCTTTTCGTAGTTTTGTTTCAGTTTGTTTAACTGTGGCATTTCTTTGCATAGCATTTGCATCTAAATGTTTCATTGCGTAGCCTCATTGTATGATCATAAGTTATTTTCTTACATCATGCATATCATTTGTATTTTGCCCCAGAACTATGCTTGTTTGATTCCTTGCAAAGGGATATGTAGGCAGCTTGCGGGCGCAACCATTTCGTTTTCTGTCTTGATTGTTTGTCCAAGTCTTGCAGCCTTGTCAAAATGGGTCGTCTCTGGGCTTTGACATTCACTCACGTCATTTTATGACTTCAAGTTCTGTCAAAGAGGGGCAACTGCAGACACTCCATTTTTTACGACCCTTTAAGACTTGGATGTTCTTGCAAGTACATCCGATGACGAGTTTGGTTGCTCGCCAAGCACTCGAAGCCCTCTGCAGAACGTCACAGGTTTGAGCCTTCCAAACCCTGCATCCATTTTGTCTCTTTTTTGGACCATGTCTTGGTTTCTCCCCCTTTGTAGTCTTTGGTGGCCTGCCGGCCATCTGTGAGGGTTGCCGGCCAGGGCTTCTGACCTGTCGGCCATTGATGTGCCTCGCCGGCCACCAGTGTTTTCTGTATATATTTTGTGCCAGTTGTGCCAGCTGGTTGCACAGAGGCTTGCATCGGCCCACACGCAAAGGGCTAGATCTCTTTATATAGAATTCATGTTTTCTATATATAGGGAGGCCCTCTCTCATGTTTTAAGGTTGGAAGAATTAAGACTCAAATTTCTCTCTCTCTCTCTCTCTCTCTCTCTTGTATTTCTCTACACCTTTGCCTACTTATACTACACTTTTGCATATCAACCCTTAACCAAAAGTGATCGTCTTTGAGCTGAGGTTGTTTGAGGCCCTCTTGGAGCTCTACAAGTTGTTTTTGGCTTGAATTGTTGCTTGGAGCCACTCTTCTCTTCAAGAGGTATAATACTAGCCTTTTAAGCTTGCTTTGCTTATTCGTTTTTCCATCTTTTCCCTAATGTTATGGGCTGTTTTGAGCTATAAAAAACTTGGTTTTCATGGGCTGATATTGGTGTTTTGGGCCATTAAAGGTTAGGGGGTGGTTGGTCCCTCTTTATCCCTTATTGTTAAGGCCTTTACACTTTTGTTTCCCATTTTAAAACTACCTTTTTTTGGCCCTTTAACCACTAAATTTCAGAGGTTTTTCAGTGGCAAAAAACTCATTTTGAAGTCCAAAATTGAAGGGGTTAGTCTTCCCTCCATGTGTCTTGTTTGCTAGTCTAGTTAACTTCATATATTAGCATGTTTTTCTAGCTTAGCTTAGCTTAATTCCAGCATGTTTTTGCCTTTGAAATAGCCTGCTTTAGCTCTGTTTTGGGTTGTTCGGGTCAGTTGAGTCTTGTTTTGCATGGTTGTAGTGCAATAGTCCTCACAAGCTTGGTGATTTAGGCTCTAGACACCTTCTTGTTTGAGTTGATAGCATTGCTTTATGCTTTTATCACTCATTTTCAGCACTTAATCATCTCTGCAACCTTCCTCCTTTCATGGTTTTATTTTTTTCTTTGAAAGTGGTTCGAACCATTTGCTTGTTTAAAACATGAAATTTGAGGTTTTGCGCTTAATGGTTTAATCCCTTTAGGGGTTCATTACCAACGGCATGAGGTCTCTTTCATGCCTCAAACAACCTTTGGTTTGAGCTTTCTTTCCACTTAGAGGATTTAATTCACCATTTGGACTTAATGTGATTAAAGGATGGTTGGTAACTAAAATGTGTAAACAAAATTGATAAGTAAAAGAGGCAAGATAAGCATTCCTTTGTGTTGCATTGCATGTGTTCAAATCGGACGTTTGTTTGAGCACAAGGAAAATGGGACATTTCATACTCGAAAGCGATGAAATGTGCCACTTTCCTAGGTCTCCATTGCCCTTGATCATGCATGATAGGGTGATGGTTCTTGAATGTTTTGTTTTGCATTTATTAAGCTTGTACACCTTGAAGCACAAGCCATCATGCAATGGAATTGCTTTGATTGGTGGTTTGTGGTTTAAGTTCACAATTCCTTGGATTTGTCCATGAAAAGGAGAGGTGAATTGTGCAGACAACCCTTGGAAAAACCCTCCTTTTGCTCTGTTTGTACTCTGTTGCAGCATGGTGACCCAATGCATCAGTGGCCGGCAATGCACCATTGGTGGCCGGCAGTGCACCAAAAATGGCCGGCAAACCACCTTTTTGGCCAACAGAGGGCCAGCGGCATCCATCCACGACCGGTAGGCCACTGATGTAAACCTCAGTTGATTTTGGTAAGATGGAGCAGAAAGGTTCTAGAAATTTTCAACCCTGCAAACAAAGGCTTTTAAGAGCAAAACAGAGGTCTTTTCGGGCCAAAACCGAGTTCCACTTCCCGAAGTGGAGCAGTGGCATCGTAGTTTAATGTCTTAAATGCTTAGTTCATGTGCATTTGTGTTGTAAATTAATTAATTAGTTTGCTAGTTAGTTAAGGTGTCGTAATAATTAGTAATTAGCTTAGCTAGTTATTCATTTGGCTTGTAATAATTAGTCTAATTAGCTTAATTAGATTAGTTTCATCAGCTAGCTAGTTAGCTCTTATTCATTCGGACCCTCCTTTCATTCGGACCCTCCTTCGCAAAGGCATAATGTTGTAATAAGTGTGCGTGTGTGCATGTATGTCTTCCAACCCCACGTCTTTCTCCCTTTTACTTAATTGCTTTTGATGGTTAGATTAGGGACATGTTTCAATTAGCATACCTTATGCTTGCATTCATTCATTTGTCTTGCATGCATCGAGGCTCAGCGCATCATTCAAACCGCATTGTCATTTCAATACCTTCTTTGAATACGTGCTTAAACCGCATGCTATTTAATTGAATCATATGCCATATTAGTGGCCAAGCCTATTAATTTCATTATTGCATGTGGTGCATTAGACATTTTGTATAGTTAGAAATCATGCATATTTTTCTAACTCATATTTTCTTGGCTTGGAGTACTAGGTGAGTTTTTATACTTTAGCATACTTGCATGAATGTGAATGTTGCCATGTTTAGCATGCTTGCCATGAGGCTATATGCTTAAATATTAAACTGCTTGAATGCCTGTGGATGAAAGCTGGTTATTTGAATTGGAACGATTCAACGAATGTATGTTTTAAGCCTACTTTGTTGAGTGGCAAACCCGTTTGAAGCCCACTATGTTTGGTGGCAAATCCGCAAACTCTAAGCCCACTTGAGGTGGCAAATTCAAACCATTTTCACAAACAAACATGAGTTGAATTGTTCCAAATTAAGCAAACTAGTCTATACTTGCTTGTGCATATCACATACTAATGCTAGTTTAATAACCGGAATAAGAGCACATAATGTTTATAAAAGATCATATCATGATTCGTAGAGGCCAATCTTTGATCGGGCGAGTAGGGGCGCTCAATTCATGACCTCCCCCACTCGTAACTAAGTTCCCGAGCCGAGGCAACTTTGGTGATGATGGACACGTGACGTTTGGCACGAGTCATGGGTTTCCTAAATTTACCCAAAATAAAATATTTAGGTGGCGACTCTATATCTGGCAAAGCAATCCAATTTTGGCACTTTTTGATTCAAAATCAATTTTCCAAAATGATTTGTTGGATTTGGACTCTTTAGTGTTTATCAATTTCACATTGCACTTGTGAGATTCGATTCAGAACTGCGGGAGTCCGAACTGTAGGGCTTTCTTTTTGAGCTTTCGAAAGGGGGCGCGAAAAATCTGAGCTATAGCATGTCTTGAGAGGCAGTAATACTTTCAAATCCTTTGTGGCAATGTGAGTGGTTATGGCACAGTAGGGATTATGATGGTTGAATAGAGATTGATTGACTGAGAATTTGGCTAATTTGGAATCTGGAAGATAATGTTTTTAGAAAGTGAGTTAAATATAGAGTTTTGAGGTAAATTAGACTGTGGATAGTAAGTGAAAGGGGTTGTAATAATGGAGTTGAATCTTTAGTAGTGGAGATGGTGACTTGAGGGTTGGTGATTTGTTATTATCGGTTGAGATATTGAGTGCTAGAATTGGTTGCTCTCTAGAAATTATGGTGTAGTATATAAGTAATTGGTCTTAATGCTTGATTATTGGAGAGCTTAAGTAGAAAAGAGTATTGTCAATTAAGTGGTGTAGTTATTATATCAGAGGTCATGATGGCATAATAAATGTTCTTCGAAGAAGCTCTTGGAGTTAACATGGGAGGTTATTATGGGTCAATGGAGCGTGTGACTAGAGTGTGTTGGATTGATTGGTGAAGTCGAATCGGTGTGTCCTCATGAAAATCTGTGCCTGATGGTTTGAGAATCATTGATGTCAATTCTTCTGTGGCTACTTTTGACTATGAGATAAAAGTTTCATAATGGCTAAAGGTGTATGTAAGTATTTCGATTGAGTTTAGAAGTGTTTGTGATGACATAGCTTCTACTATTGAGGTAAAGATAAACTGTAGTGCCTGTGTCTCATCTATGAGGTTCAGTTATGTTGAGTTAGTCAGTAGTTGGGATCCAACTGTAGAGATTTCCTCGAGTAAGAGTTATCTTAATTTTCTTTTGGGAGCTTAAGCTTTTGACTTAGTTTTCCGTTATATTGTGGGCATGGAGGAGATTTCAAGTTGCTAGTGGGTCGGTGTAGCATTACCATTGCGCTTGGTTTTATGTTTGTCTCATCTTGAATGTTTGGAGTTAACTCGGATTCAAGGGTACTTGGTTTCCCTTGGTAAAAGAGGACGATTCCTTACCTTTGGCTTTAATTCAGAGCATTTGTTGGTGATGGTATTTTGTATCTCTCTTGGTTAGACTATTTCCTTAGAGAAAGGAGCTAGTGTGGAGGATGTTTTTGTTGTTGTTTTTAGTCTTGAAACTTATTCTTGGGTGACTTGGATGTGCCTTACTCTTGTAGGAATGTTAGCGGTGTCTTTGGAATGAATGGTTGGAATATGCCTCGCGATAATTACTTTTGGAAATTTTGTATAGGAATGGTTTGACTATTGGTTTCAGGCAGACTTTTGAGGTTGAATATAATAGTGTGATTGTTGGTTGATGTAACCTTGACGTGAATCATGCTAGCCTTCACTACAACAAAACTGACTTTTTACGGCATCACATCAACGGCATACAATAAATGCATGCCGTAGTTTTTCACTTTTACGACTTGCTTTTTTTTGCACGTCGTAAATACTTTTGCGTAAGCCGTGAATGGTAATAATAATGATTTTTTCACGGCTTGCAATGCACGCCGTAAATAATAAGACTTTCTACGACGTGCATATGGCGTGCCGTTAATACATTAATTATACACGATGCACATACCCTAGTCGTGAAAAGTGAATACTTTTCACGGCGCACACAATACCCACCGTTAAAAGTATTATACCTTTTATGACGCACACATTGTCAGCTGTTAAAAGTATGACCTTTTCATGACACACAATGCATGTCGTGAATTGTATGATAAAAAAAAAAAGACGCCAAAATGAAATTTGGGGCGCCAAATATTTTTTTCCCAAAATAAGGTCAAGTTTGGCATATTGCAAAAAATTCAAAAAGTCAAAAAATTACCCAAAAAGTTAAAAAGTTAATACTATTCATCAAAAGTCAACAATTACGACTGCACAACTCATAGTTCTAATTTTTCCCTACAAATTAATTTTTACAAATTTTTATTACACATTTTTTCATAAAAAAATCAAAAAATTAACTCAAACATCCATATTTTCTTCCTTAATTTTTTAATCTAAAAAGACAAAAATGTACACTTAGAACACCAGTATTTTGCCTTCATCACAAGGGTTTCAATCTCTCTCTCTATCTGAAAGGAAACTTAGCAAGGTTTCAAGTCTCTCTTCTCTCTCTCTCTCTCTCTCTCTCTCTCACACACACACACACACACGCATGATGAAGGCCGAATCAAACCCTTGTTCGACACAGCAAGATCGTAGAACTGATTTGGGTATTCTTTTTTCAATGGGGTGAAAATTGATTTTTTTAGTTTTGATTTGGGTGAATGGTGAAGAGAGGGAACCCTAAAACCCCTCATTCCTTAATTACAAGTTTCAAATCATCTTCTCTCTCGCCTTCCTCTACATGCGTCTCTCTCTTTCTCTATAAGTGCTCCTTGTATCAGCCACTTTGTGCACCGAATCTGTTCGACGAAAGTCCTCTCTGAAAATTCTTTACTATCTATCTAGTTTCGGAGCTTTTTAAAGATGTATGTTGTGAAGAGAGATGGGCGTCAAGAGACTCTGCATTTCGACAAGATCATTACTCGTCTCAAGAAGCTCAAGGGCGTCACTACCACAGAACCCTATGCCTTGCCCTAATCGACTGCCTCATTTGTCGCGACTCATTCTCCTCTACACAGCAAGTCATTCAGTGAATCATAATGTAGTGTTCCTCACTCCCTGATGCAATCTCAGTCGTCGATTACGTCACAAATTGAGGTATGGAGCTTGACCCATCTAGCTATGGTGCCTTTATTCAAAAACTTGTGTGTTTTGGTGAATATCAGGTGGCTAAGGTGTTGTATATTGATAGCATTGTAAGCAGAGGTGTTTGTTCCTGATTCATTTTTGTTAGATTCTATGGTGATTTGTTATTGTAAAGAGAAATGACTGAGAGCTCGAATAAGCTCCAGCACGAATCCTCCGAAGCAAAAACGACGTCGTTTTTGAAATGTTTTTTTTTTTTTTTCCTTTCTTTCTCATGTATATCTGAACACACAGGGGAGAGAGAGAGAGAGAGGCGACGGTGATGGCAGGGCGCGGCGACGGTGATGGCGATGGCGGGGCGACGGTGATGGCGGGTAGGGTGTTGAAGATCTGGGTTTGTTGAAGATGGAGATGATGATGAGGTGTTGAAGATCTGGGTTTGTTGAAGATGGAGATGATGATGATGTGTTGAAGATGAAGATGAAGATGATTTGTTGTTGTTGTTGATTTTTTTTTTTTTTTTTTTTTTTTTCCTAGTAGCAGATCTGGGTTGATTTTTGGGTGGATGGGTTTGATTTTGATTTTGATTTCAGTTTTGTGATGATTTTGATTTCAGTTTTGTGGTTGAACCAATTTTGTGTTCAATTTTGTGGTTGAAGGAAAGTGGGTCTCTCCTCTCCTCTCTTCTTCTTCTTCTTCTCCTTCTTCTTCTTCAAACTCTTCAACTTCTTCTTCTTCAAACTCTTCTTCAGACAAACGAGGAAAAGATGGAAAAAAGAAAGAAAAAAAAAAAAAAAAAAAAAAACCCCAAAACGATGTCGTTTTGGGGTTTCGGGGGATTCGAGCTCCCAGTGATTCAAGCTATGTAGCGGTACTATATTGTAAATTAGGAGAATTGGAAGAAGCAATTTTCAATAATTAGATCTACAATTGCTTGTGCTTTCATGACGAATTTTCTTATATTACATCTATGCTCTCTCCTTGCCATTGTTTCAGCAACTGATGAGGAATTGTTGATTAATTACCTCATACTTTTATTAAGGAAGTACTATAAACTACATTGGAAGCATGCAACTATAATTAAAACTAAAGTCTCCTATGTAGGACTCTTAAAGGAAAGAGAATTCACAGGAAAAGATCCTTTGGCTAATGAATAAGGAAGCCATTTCCTCTAAACTTGCTTCTATTGTACTATCCCTTATTTATTTTCTATAGCTTGCTTTTATTGCGGTTCACTTGCTTTCTTTTTTTTAATAAGTGCTTTAAGAATTGGATTATTCATTTGGGAGGCTAAATTAAAGAGCACCTTAGTATAGTAAATTGTCAAAAGGCAGTTCTTTCTTATCATAAGTAGAGGGGTAAGAGGAATAGTGGTACCCATCGTAGTAGAGTTAGTGTTAGTCACATTAAAAAATTGCCTGGAGGATTTAAGAGACCAATTTTTCCCTCTTGAAAAGCTACAGGTTTTGCAAGAACCATTCTGGCTGCATTGGCCAAAATTTGCAATAAAGCTAAAATAGAAGGCTCTTTTATTAGGAAAACCAGTTGGCAATCATACAAGAAATTGTAAATTCTAAAAGAAGCCCACATAATCTGACTAGGGTTGGCCAACATGATATGATACTTCCCAGTGGGTTTGTTGAAACTTATGATTTGTGTCCGTAGGCTTAGGCTGCCTTGTTAAGATTTGTAAAAGAGATTCTATATTTGAATTTTCATGTTTGTTACATGATCTGGTAATGATCTAAAAAGCAAATGGATTCAGATAAATTGAGTAAATATAAGGAACAAATGGACAGTAGACAAAAACGGTTCCAATAAGACATGATCTATTGAGTGATTATGCAATCAGTCTCCTCAATAAAGAGTAAACAACTCTGTAAGATGTTCATTAAGCTAATATCAATTGATATATCTTATGGTTTGTATAAATTTTTAAATCCTGAAATTAGACAAAAAAATTAATTACACTGGTGGTATGGCCATTGTAACTGCAGTTTTTTGTTGTGTTGGGGCTCTTGCAATAACCGGTTCTCTACATCATATTGACAAGGACCTCCTTGGGTGGTGGTTATGTGAGCGACAGGTTAAATCTGGAGGTCTAAATGGGCGTCCTGAGAAGCTTCCGGATGTAGGTTATTCTTCTTTGAACTGAAGATTTTTGTAAGTTTTATTACTAAAGCTTCTACTATGTGACTGTAGGTATGCTACTCATGGTGGGTCCTTTCTAGCTTGATCATGATTGACAGAGTACAATGGATTCACAAAGAAAAGCTTGTTAAATTTATCTTGGACTGCCAGGTGACTTGTGAATCTAATGTTCCCCCTCCAGTCTGAAAAATTCCACAATGATGATCAGTTAATTTCTTCTCGTGTCACAAGTCCATATCATTTGTAGTTTTACCCTAGATAATATGTTGAAAAATGCAGGAAAAGGAGAAGGGAGGTATTTCAGATAGGCCAGATGATGTTGTTGATGTCTTTCATACATAGTTTGGAGTCGCTGGTATGTAACATTTGGGTTTCTTTCTTCTGAATTTTTTTCCATTTTAACATTATATGTTTTGGGGGGTGGGGGGAGGGTATTCTTGTTCTCTTAAGTTTATTGCACATGATGGAATTCTAATGTAGTTATAATAGATATTAATGTCCAAAGTTTTAAAAGGCTTTATTGAGGCTCACCTTGAGATGAAATGATGTAGAACAATATAGAGAAAGAGAAGAAGAGGGCCACAACCCTAACACCAAAAACTGTAACCTTATACTCAACATCAATCCCAGAATTGAATAATATAATGCAAACTCTAGTATTTATAAGTCAAAGAAAACCTAATCAAAATAGGAAATTGTATCCTATTATTATTTGGAAACTTAATTCTAATAAAATAAGAAACTAAATATTGCTAATAACTTAAGTAATTATAATTAAATATAAACATTAAAACATACAATGACAAAATAAATAAAATCTCCAAGTCAACTTAAAGCACGCACATGCTGCATCATTCTCTCCGACTGATAAAAAGAATTTGAACTCAAGTTCGATTTGAAATATTGAACTCTTCCATACCAGCTAATCAAGTACTTGGGATATGCTAATTGCTTGATCTTTGTTTCAGTCTAACATTCCATGTGATTAGGACTAGAGATTTATGAACTTGCTTAGTTCAGTTTATACAAGTTTTTGCAAAAAAATGTGTGACTACGCAGTTTGGACTATAAACACTCCAATACTTCTGGAAGACTATTTTTGTATAGTGAGTCTACTTAGATTTGGATTTAAATTAATGACAAAAGCAATATGGTTGTAATATCAATACTTGAAGTCAATTAATTGTCAGAACTCATTAGTTTAAAATTCGTGTGTAGGTCTACAAAACAGTGGAGATGATGATATTTAAGCCAGAGGAGGCAGAGCAGCCACAGCAGCCAAGGCCACGGCAGTCAAGGTGGTGAAAACAGGCAGAGTAGCCACAACAGCGAAGGCTACAGCAGGCCACAGGGATAAGGCAGAGCAGCCACATCAGCCAGCTGCAACCAAGGCCACTGTTCAGCAACCAAGGCCACACCTCAGCAGCTAGCAGCCGCAGCCAAGCCTGCAGCTCAGAACAGACAGAGCAACTAATGCTACAGTAGTTGCAGCATCAGCTGCAGCTCTCTCTCATTAGCTGCAGTCTCTCTCTCATTTCAAGCACGTGTGAATTGCAAACCAAGTTGCAAATTAGCTGTTAGTTTGTTAGAGGTTAACTAACAAACTAGGCAATTATTTACTATTTTGTGCTTTTATGTTTAACCTTTAAAATCTTTCGAGGATGAGAACATTTGGTTCCTATTTGGCCCCAATTATTACAGTGTTAAGACACTTTTCACTAGCTTGTCATTAAATCTAAGATGTTTGCTAATCACAGCTGATTCATTCTCTTAACAGGAGAAGATTTATTAGCAATTGCAGCAGATCAGCCCTTCAGATTTCCTGCTACATTCACGATTCAATTCAATTCGCGATTCAGTATGAGGCCATTTTGATTCACGATTCAAATCCCAATTTGACAACTATGTTTATAATACACACAAATAAAGACTCAAAATTATTTCGAAACTTCAATCCTTGATGGTAAGCATTCTTCATATGAAATTTTAGATTTGCCCTATTCCTCATTTGTTTAAGTTGGTATTGCTGATGAATATTTTTTTTGGGATATAATAATAATGTTATAGCTTGTTCTTGTATAGGTAGATAGATATATAAGGTGTTTTTACAGCATATTTTGGAGGGAATTTCTTCAGTTGGTATAATGTTTATTGGGTTTTGTTAGCTTCCCTTTTCTTTTTCTTTTTCTTTTTTTTCGTTTCGGTCTTATCTTTCTGGTGGCTTATGGTGCCTTGGTCTTCCTCCCCATTTTCTTCAATAACTGCCTTGTTTACACAACCCTTCAATATTTTGACAAGCCTCTGGCAAAACAATTTTATTTTTAATTTATTGATCTCGCATCTCAATTTTTTGTTTTGGGCAGAAAGACAATGTTTTTGACCAGCGGGAACACATAGTTCTCCTCACAAATCAGCAAACTCGGCTTGGGATTCCTGATGAGCTTGAACCGGTATGCCTTAGATGCCACTCTTAAATTATTAAATTAAATTTCAATTTGCATAGTTATAATCATCACTTCTTCCTTTGAATTTGTAAGTTAAACATGGTTTATTGTATGATGATGGAAGGAAGACTCTGAACATTTATTTCACCTTTATTGAGATCTCTTTGTTATTGATTTCATTCTATTGAGGTTGAAAATCATTCTAAGAACTGTGGAGCTACTATTATAGTTAAAGAATGCACTTGCTGACCGTATTTCGGGTTTTCTATATGCCTCTATATTTACTTTATGATTTTATTCCTACTTGTGTGCCTGGGTGCAGAAATCTCGCAATTATCAGGGCCTCATGCACTATCTAATGATTGGATTTCCATATAAGAGTTGTCAAATAACTTTGTTCTCTATTTTTTATTTTTTATTTTTTAGTTTTCAAAATTTAATGTGGTGAGGACACCCTTAGCTTTTTCATAGTACATGTTTTGTTGTATTTACTACTTGAATCTTGATTTCCTTTTTATACAGCTGTCCGTAATCCTTTCTATGACACCCTATGTTTGTTGAGAATTCATGACATTCGCATTTATTCACTTGCATAGTCAACTGCATCAATCTTAGAATTGCAGATTGTCATTGGTTATGCAACAATCTATTTTCACTTGCAGATTGTCATTGGTTATGCAACATCGTATTTTCACTTTCAGATTGTCAACTTGTTGCTGTTGCTTGTCTCTCTTTAGCTGCCAAAGTTGAGGAGACCCAAGTGCCCCTTCTCTTAGACTTCCAAGTATGGGATATTGTATTACTAAATACGCAATGTGGATGTTTGTGAAAATGTCTCACTGAATGGTTTTTGGGCGTTTTATTGTCATTGATTTATTTCTTTTTGTTGTGATTAGGTGGAGGAATCAAAGTTTATGATTGAAGCCGAGACAATCCAGAGAATGGAGCTTCTTGGCCTTGGGTGTTGGAAAGTATAGGTTAACCATGTCAAAATGTGCCTTTTGTTTAGAAACTTATATATGACATAGTTTTTGGACACTGTAGAATTTTTTGGACAATTAGAATTTAAGGATAGTTCTTTTTGGATGGTTTTGAATTAAGGTTAATTTTTGGATGTTTGGAATGTATATATTGATAATTTTTGAATGTTCATAATTTATGGATATGGTTTATTTCTTATGTTTGAAACAATATTTTGGTATTTGATTGATGTTTTGTGATGCTTGTTTGTAATATTTGTTAGATTATACAAAATTGGTCAAATAGAGACTGCTGAATTTAAAAATTAAAAAAAAAAATTGCATATTCTATGGCAGGCATAATAAGTTATATTATATATTTTACGACGCGCAATTAGCGTTGTTATTTGACTCACCCAGTAACGGCGTGCAAAAGTAGTCATAGAAAAAGTAACGACGATGCACAAAATCTGCCGTTAAATAGTTTTTAATGGCGTACTATAGCATATCATAGAAAAAGTAACAACGACACACAAAATTTGTTGTTGAATAGTTTTTAACGGCGTACGAAGTATGTCGTTGAAAGTGAATGACTTTCCATGACTGGTCATAATATGACGCGTGCCTTACGTTGTAGAAGAGTTTTTACGGCGTGCATCGCGCGTCATAAAAATCTTTTTTTGTTGTAGTGCTTGTAGTTGTTTCATGGGGAAAAATAAAATAAAATAAAATAAATTTGTAAAGTGTCTACTTGATAGGAGATAGGAACTGATACTTGGCCTAAGGAATTGTATTGTTGCTTGGTACTAGGTGGATGGTGTAAGTGGGTTATTGCTAAGTATAGGTTAGGCATTGTGAATCACCGTAGTACTAGTGTAGTGTTGTGTGCTAATTTTGGGATAGGTTCCATGGTGTGTTGGATTTAAGGAATAGGTGTTGATGTGAGTTAGTTTGCCAACTTGGGGTGCTGAAATATGGTTTAGTTGTATACCTAGTCTTGAAAGAGCCCAGAGTGAACTTAGAACATATTATTGGAAGTTTTTGGTGAACACTATGTAGGAGTAAGACTAGTTGACTTGATGTTGATAAGTTGTGGAGGTTATTGGTAGTTATTGGTGGTAAATTTATTAACTGTCTTGTGGAAAGGAGTTGGTGGGTGAGTATTTTTCATAGAAATTTGTGTTTGGTCCACTACTAGTGATTGGTGTTAATTCTTAGAATCACTCTTACCTAAAGGATAGAAATTGTAAACATGAGAAGTGTACATGAGCATTTTGGGTTAAGTTTGGTGTGTGTGAATGAGCTGTGAACACCTTATATTGATCCTTTATTTTGGTTATAAAAGTGGTGAGAAATTGTGTTGTTAGTAGGTTGATCGAATATGATTATGGGGTTTACTTTGAATGTATTTGACCTTTAGTGGTAAGTGGTTTTTTTAATTAGAAGATATATAGTTATGCCTACTAGAGGGTGATCCCTTTTTTCAACTTTATTTCATGACGTTTGTAAAGGTATCATCTTATAAGAAGGTGGACTCCTTGTCAGGAAATAAAATGGTACGAAGTGCCCTTGTAATTTGGTTAGTTATGGAAATTGTGTTGGGGTGACTATTATTGATCTGGAAATTCTTTAAAGTGAATGAGTATTTGCTGGTATACCCTTTTCATCTTTGAGTTGTATAGGCTTTTAATGAAAGGTTTGATATGATGGTTGGTGTTATTGTTTTGTGACTTGAGCAATTGTGAGAAGTAGATTTTAATTTCATTGGGTAAGCTGCTGTGAATGACCTTCTGAGTTAAATTATCTTCAGGGGTGGAGCAGTTGTAGTAGGGATTGGACTGAAGTACTAAAAGTACGATTTTGTTAGAATTTTAAATTAGAGGTGTAGTACCATCATTAATGGTGAGAGTGTTTGTTATGGAGTAAGTATGTGTTATGAAAAAAAAAAAGGGTGTTAAATTTGGGTTTGACCTCCTAGGACATCATAATCTTAGTATGGTGGGGAGCCGTGTTTTAACGTTGGAAGTAAATACCATGGCATTGACTTTAGAGAATGCGGTGTGCTGTACAAGTATAGTCTGAGGATTTTTCTTTACGTGGTGTTAGTAGTTGTGGTGTTAGTGAGTGTGTGTGTGTCACTCAGGGGAGTGACAAGTCGTGAAAATTACTTGGTAATTGTTTTTAATTGATTGTGTGTAATTCCCCAAAATGGGGTTAATGTTGAAAATTGTGATGCAAATATAAAATAAATAAAGAATGATTGGTGGATTTTGGTAGTGTTGTAAATGGGAAGTGATTTCTCCAAACTCATAATGTTTAGTCTATTTGTGTTGTTATGTGTGGTTATTGTTCAAATAACTATAAAGAAATTGTGGCATCACTATAGTGATGGGATTATTGGGTGGGTGATGGTTGAGAGTCACCGGTCGAAATATGCTAGAGAATAGAATTAAGAATGGAGTTCTCCTATTGAACATGATCTTGTTTTTACCAAAATTGGGAATATATTATAATGGATGAACCAACTAGTAAATGTGAAACAATTATGAACAATGCATATTGAGTCTTATGGTGTGTATGATTCTTAACAACCTTAAAATAAATAAACATATCTTTTCTTAAAACCTAGTATTTTTACAAATCATTTGTATGTATTTGAAACATTTTACCATGAATGATTTTTTTTAGAATTCAAAGGTCAGAAAATATTTTTTCAGATGTTCTTTTTCTTTTTGGTTATTAAATATTTTAAAATCACAAGTGTGTAATGAGAAGGTGTAATGCCAGTTGTGTTGCAAACACGAGGTTTGAGGTGCTTGGTTTCGTTGAGTTGTGCTTTGTTGAAAGCCATGATTGGCGGATAAAACATTTATTAAAATCTTTTCTTCTCATGAAAAGGGATAGAGAACTTGGATTGTAACGTGAGGGCAATTGTTTGGAAATTTGTTGCTGAGAGACTGATAGTTGTTTATTGGGGTGTGAATGTAAAGTGAAAGCTCAATCTCCTAAGGTTCTACGTTGTTAGGCAACTGAAAATTATTTTCTTGAGGTTAAGTTTGTTTGAGATACGGCTGTGGGGTATGTTAGTGATGCATTTGCTTGACTTCTTGTTTCATAGAATTTATGAATTCTTGTGGCTTGTTATAGATAATCATGTGAATGAGTTGAAAAAGCGGTTCACCACTTTGGAATTGTCACTCGTATTATTTGGGTGTTATCAGAATATCTTCGAGTTAGATTTTTGGTCTGGTGAATGTAAACCAATAGGGAGTTGTTTCTTGTCCAACTTGTGAAATTAGTTGCATTAGGAAACTCTTCTAGAGACTTGTGATTGTGTAGAGATTGTTCATGATTAGTGGGAGTAAGTGCTAATTTTAGTATACATTTAATTTTGGTTGTTCGAAAATCTGATTCTTGAATTGTCTAATTTCGGAGACGAAATTTCCTAAGGTAGGGAGATTGTAATGACTCGGATTCTAATTCATATCGGATTGGTGTAAATTGGTGCCCGTCACCTTAAAACTTGTATGGTTGTTGGACTCATGGCATTGATGGGTCAACAAGTGAACTTTAAATATTATAATTGAGGATCCTTGGGTGATGTTTGGAACCTTGATTGAAGCCTTAACAAAGTATTTAGGCAAGATTAGATCAGAAGCCCCAAATTTGAGTTTTCGTTTTTTACCAACCTTCACTCTTTTTCCCTTTTCTCCTTCCATCCTTTGAATTCGAATGTGAGGTTAGAACCATTGGAAAACTTGTTTCCAGGGCTTCAATTTGGGCACAAGAATGACCTAAAACGGAACCCGAACAAGAGAGTTATACCTATTTGAATTTTGAGTTTCTGTGCTAGAAGCATGCTCGCTCGAGCGAGCTTTTCTTCGCTCGAGCGAACTACCTGATTTTTAGAGATTTTGGAAGCTTCTTTTCTATGCTCGAGCCAAGCTTCCTTCGCTCGAGTGACCAGGTCGCTAACAGACATTATAAAGTGACTTTTTTGCCTAAGAACTTTATTTTTCTCCCTCTCTTATCGTCCCATCCTCCAAACCCGAAACCCTAACCTTCCAAACTCTTGATTTCTCTTCTTTTTACCAAGGATTCACCCCAAATCTTTCAAGAAGGTTAAAGAACAAGCATGGATCAAGACTATTACTGATTGTTTTGCAATTTCATTGGAGGATGGGTCTTCATCCTTGGCTTCCAATTTTAAGGTAGGGATACTTTTACCCTAGTATTTCTTTATTTTGAAGAGATTTCGTGGTATTGTTGTGACTTATAAGCTAATTTGAGAATATTGTTGGATTAAACCCATGTTTTACATAAACAAACCATTTTACTTAACTTTTGCTTGAAATTTCTTCACTCCTATTTCAAAACATGTATATAAATGTTGTTGAAACCCATATCTATGATGAAGGAGAAAAACCCTCAAATTTGGTAAAACCCTAAATTCTCAATTTGAATAAAAAAAACACTAAATTGAATGGAATTTCTTAATGTGTATTCACTTTAAAAACCCTAATGTTGAATTATTTTCTTAAAGCCCCTCGGTTACTTGAATTAATTCGAATCTTGTCGATTAGCATTACTATTTTTATTTTTATCGAAATAGGAATTACCCTAGCCGGATTAGGTTCCCTAACCTAATTTAATTCTACCTAAGTTACATGTATTTAACTCCAAGCCCTCACTCTTTATTCAAATTCAAAACTAGCTAGTACTTGTACCTTGTACCTTGAAGTACCATCAATCTTGTAAGATATATGTATGTATATACACCTTGAAGAGTGTGCACTAGGATCAAAACTAATAAAATAATAACTCCATCACACTCCCCCAAGGCCGGCCACCCTAGGAAGAAGAGAGGAGCCAAATTTCAAGATTTTTGATCATGATATTCTAGGAAAACCAAAACCTAGTACCCTAGACCTAGGATGATGTTCCCTATACTAGTTACCTTTCAACTAAAAATCAACTAAATAATGCCTAATCCTATGATTTAGCACCTTAGTTACTCCTATCCCATTAGACTCCAAGCAAAATCCTAACCTTTCCATCCATTTTCAACTAGTGGGCTTTTTTGTCCTTTTACACCAAATTGCCTATATATACCAACCTCCCCTAGCTTGGTAAGCCACAAACACCACACCCACACACACACATTCGGCTAGAGAGAGCGAGGAGAGCAAGAGAGAGAAGTCTAGAAGAAGAAGAGGAAGAAAGAAGAGAGCTTTCTTGTGCAAAGCTTAGTAGGTAAGCCACAAACACAACCTTCTCTTTCATTTTCTTTTTTTCAATACATGTTTCTAAAGGTTCTAAATAATGTTTTCAGAACTGATATTACTAAGTTCTTATGTTAAAAAGTGCTAAAGGTTGAGTATTGATTGTATCTCTCTTGTATTTTCCCCATTTTGGTCCAAAAACCATTTTTTTTTGTACCAATCTCTCAACTTTGCAAGGCACTCCTTCAAACAAATTTTCTGAGTTAAATATATGATAGTTAGCATATTTTCTTTACAAAAGAAATGAAACTTTCCCTTGGTGGAATCCCTTTTTCATAAATCTTCTTATTTTGGGCAAAGTACCCTAGAATCTGTTTTTGCATCCCACTTCCAGAAATTCTAGAAAAATGTATAAAATTATTCTGGATCTCTATTTTATGTCAAAACCTTTCTTAAGGTGTTAGCTTTCAACTAAAATTAGTTTCATCGAAAAACATTAAGCGGTTTGCAAGAAAATCAATTTTTCGTAACAGTCGACGGATCTAGACAGAATCTGGACAGCGCTGGAATATTTTCTAAATAACTTGAAATCTAGAAAAGCGATCCCATTTCCGAAAAATGTTCTAGAAACTAGATTAAATCCTCTACGAACCATAGGAAGGCTAAGTCCGGTGAAGGATCTAAAATAGTCCTTTCATTTTAATCTTTATGTGATATTAAATCTGGAAATTTTGTTATGCATGGATGTTTTATGCCTTGTATTCATGAAAATGTTTATTAGTTCATGATCATATCCTGGCATGATATTGTATGTGTTATGTTATGTTCTTCATCTTCTTCACCTTATTGATACATGCTTGTGTGGATATTTTTATCTTGTTAAGTTGCCTAACCTTGATGTGAAATATTTAACTCAACGGGAAACCTAATGGGAAGGGTACTGGGTTTTCGAGCACTTGAGTAATGAAAAGATGAGAATATGTGATATGTGGATTGTTGGGATGCGTTCCCTATTTGAAAGTTAAAGTCTTGCGCAAGTGGTTTTCGAAACCCTTGAACGGAGTGGTTATATTCGGATCCTGGGTGGTTTGGTGTGAGGAGGGATTTGGGCAAGGCCCTATTTTACCGTCTCTTTTGAGGCCCTGCGGTTGGCGCTACACGGTACATAACCGTTGGTAGGCATCTGAGGTTAGGTCTGCAACAAAGCAGCAAAAGAGGGGGCATACCGAATAATCCGCGTCCGATTCTCGTGGTTGGGAGGACGAAATATCTTTGGGGGATTTCTAGTTGCTAACAACCTAACGTAACCCTTTATTTATTTAATTGAGTATTATGCTTTATTACTTGATGTTATAATGGTGATTGTGTATTGGACTGAGAAAAAGGGGTAGGGTGTGTGTGTGTTTACTGGGCATTCAAAGCTCACGGCGTATCATGCCAGGTGACGAAGCAGAACTCATAGCTGGAGGCGACGAGCCCAAAACTTTCGAAGACTTTTGGCTATCCTAGAAAAATTAGAAGTTTCTTTTGGGATATTTTGTAAAGACTCATTTAAAGACTTAAGCTTTCTTCTGGAATGTAATGTAATGGAACCATCTTTTGAGTTATATATATTGTGATTGTTATGTATTTATATTCTATGTAAGAACCTTATCGTTGCTTATGAGACCTTGTGTCAATACCTTTTAAGATCTGTCAAAAGGGCAGTGCGCTGCCTAAGAAAGCTAGACTTAGAAGGGAGGCTAATTTGACTCCTCCGGCGATCTGGGGTCTTACTTGGTTATTGACCATAGGACTCATTAGTGACTCTCCCTTGACTGCAACCAACAGTGTAGAACCGGGGCGTCACATCCTTCATCAGTCTCCTTTCCCCTCTGTGGATGCTATTGTTTGTGAGCTCCTCTCCAAGGAAACCCATCTTAAGACGGCTAGTCAAACTCTATCTCCATCTGTCTTCTTCGCTCCTCCTCAGCCTCCTTTGTTGTCGACCCCACCACCTCAACAGCTTTAAGGCCATGCGAAGCCCAAGAAAGGGCCACTAGCCTCTGATGAGTGTGTTTTTTGCTAGCCATTGGAAGTACAACTATCCCAATAAGGGACGCCAGTCTTCTCAGTCTTCTCAGCCACCTCAGATACAGTTTCAACCTCCTGCTGCCTATGCTGCATCGACTCTGACTTTTGATCCTAACTTGGCTTTCTTGTGTGCCCATATGGCTCAGCTTCAGTATCTCCTATCCACCTCCCAGCCATCCTCATATGCCTCTGCTCTCCCCTCTCTTCATTCAGGTTTGTTTGGGTCCTCTACAGGTATCTCATTTTCTGTCTGGCTTTTTGACTCGGGTGCCTCTCATCATATGACTGCTTACCTTTCCTTCAAAACTGTATCGCCCCTCTCTTTCCTATCACTGTTAATACTGGTAATGTGTCTGGTATGTCTGTTCTTTCTGTTGGGTTTGTCTTACCCTCTGCCATGTCTATTGTTAGTATTCCCTCTGTTCTTTATGTTCCTCAGCTACTAGTCAATTTATTATCTATCAGTCAACTTGATACTTCTACTTTTGATGTTATCTTTTCCTCTTATGTCTGTTGTGTGTAGGATCGGGTATCCAAGAAGCAGATTGGGACCGGCTATAGAGTTGGAGATCTCTATGTGGTAGAAATCTTGCATCTCTCTCTATCCACCTCTCCAGTTATTTTTTTCTCATTTCAGTTAGATTCTCAGTCGAGTCAGTTTTACTTATGGCATTCTCACTTAGGTCATTTGTCTGTTGACCGCTTATGGTCTTTAGCTCAGTCAGGATTATTGGGTAAAGTTTCACCTAGTCAAATTGATGAATATCGAGGGTGTAAACTTGCCAAAATGCCATCTTTACCTTTTAATAAAAGTAGTTCAGTTTCTGTTTCTCCTTTTTCTCTTGTGCATACTAATGTCTGGGGACCCTCCCCTGTTCTCACTAAAGAGGGTTCCACATACTATGTGTCTTTTGTTGATGATTGCACCTGTTATACTTGGGTTTATCTTATGACTCATAAATTTGACTTCTACCAAATATATCATACATTTCAGTCTATGATCACTACATATTTTGGGGCTACCATTAAATTGTTACGATTTGACCTGGGTGGGGAATATTTTAAAACTGAGTTCTGTGAGTATTTGGCCAATTTGGGTACTATTCACCAAACTTCTTGTACTGATACACTTGCCTAAAATGGTCGAGCCGAGCATAAATACCGTCATCTCCTTGAGACAACTAGGTCCCTTCTTTTCTCTGCCTCCGTTCTAGCTTCGTTTTGGGGCGAGGCAGTTCTTACTACTGCTTTTCTTCTTAACCGCATGCCTACTACCCTTCTTTCTGGTCGGTCTCTTTATGAAGCTCTATTCTCTCAACTTCTTAATTATTCCCTCCTTCGTGTGTTTGGGTTTGCTTTTTTTTGTTTTTCTTCCCCATAAAGATCAGACCAAACTTAGTGCCCGGTCTATCCCATGTGTCTTTTCGGGTTACTGTCACGCCCCGAACTTGCCCCTAAAAGTTTGGGCATGACCTATGCAGAAAAGGACTCTAAACCTGATATCATATAGGGGCCTGATCGGAAGCTATAATAATGAATGATATAAAATCAGGAAATATGCCATCCATTGAGCTACTAAGTTATGCCAGGATCATAAACATCTCATAGGATAATATACCAAAAGCCAAAATACATTTGAGGGTTCGATAGTTACATGCACATACAAGTCCAACCCCGAGGTGGGGTATATAACAAAAATATTAAGTACATAACAACCCTAGCCAATAACAAAAGAGTGAGCCATCACCCAACTAATCTCCACAAAAGTAGGGTTCCGACCCCAAAGCTTGGCTGTGCCTAGGTTGACAAAAGTATGACGACGCCGAGTTATGGTCGACCTCCTGGTTGGTTACCTACAGAAACAGGCATAACACGGGATGAGCCAAGCTCAGTGAATAATAGTACTGGTATGCATGTAAACATAATTAATGCGGAAATCATGGAATCAGTCTGTCTCTGTATAGCTTGCTAGGACAACACAATCGGTTCTTACTATTCATCATTTGGTCTTTGGCCTAAGGATTTCACACATTCAGAAAAGAGCCCTTAGGTTCATAAGTTCACAATATCACAAATTGGCCATTGGCCTCATAAGTTCACAACTTAGAGTCATAACTTCCCATATTGGCGAATCATATTTCACAGATTGGAGATTCATATTTCACACAGCGGCCTATGGCCTCATAGTTTCTTTGTTCACAAAGTTCATATTTCACACATCGGCCCTTGGCCTCATTGATTCACAATTCACAAACGACCTTTGGTCATATACTTTACATCAGGGCTCGTAGCCATATTGATTCACAATTGGCACTAGCCACATTGGTTCACAAGTTCACAATTTCTTTGTAACGTTTCCACATTTTCGTAATGATTTGCTTATAGTTAATATATCATTTTATGCCATCACAAGTTTGATAATAAGTTCGTAACGTCAAAATATGATAATACTTTCAACTAGGATCACAACGTCAATATTAATACATACTACGTAGAGGTACATTGAAGCACTATTACTCACTGTGTTGTGTCGGTGCACTTCCTCTTGAGGTGTTTCCTACATACATGAAAACCACGTTAGTCCTTTTATCCTTGGTAAATCAACATTCGGTTCACTTAGTTTGATTGAATTAACGAACATTCAAACAATATAAATTGCAGGTTTTGACAACATTAGAGGGCTCTACACGCAAAACGGAGCATCCCGACTTTTCTGGCTTGGGCCGCACGTGCGGCTAGGATCTCCCGCACGTGCGGCACACCTCCCGCACGTGCGGCATTGAGGCCCCGCACGTGCCTTTTTTGCAGTGTCCATCGCCCAAAATCCACCATTTCTCCGCACGTGCGGCCGTGACTCCCGCACGTGCGGCTGGGGGCTCCCGCACGTGCGGCCTTGGGCCCCGCACGTGCGGCGATTCTGCACAAAAACCCCGAAATTTTGGTGCAATTTCCTCCTCTTGTAGACATGTTTAAGGCTTCAAAAATTTCACTTTAAATTACCAATATATAGGCTCAAAGCATATAATACATGTGAACAAGGATCAAATTACATATGTCATTTGAGTAAAAAGTCAAATCATGAATCCACAACTTACAATTCACTCCAATTCATAAAATTCCTACTTGCTCTCACATCTCCCCACATAGACACAAAATCAGGCCACATACTTGAATTCACATAAAGCAATTGAAGAAATAGAGTAGAGCTTCTTATAAGTACTCCAATTTGAGTCAAAACATGCAAAATAAGGTTATCTTACCAAATCACTTCCCATATTCACAATACCACAACTCCAACACTCAGATACATGATCATAGAGACATCTTACATAACTTAGGTGAGATTTAAACAAACATTTACATACCTTAAGCCCCAAATCCTAACCTTCTTGAGGATCTCCTTTCTCTACTCCTCAATTTTCCTCTTCTTCACTCTTGTTTTGTTTGTTTTTGTTTTTAGAGCTAGTTGAGTTAGACATGTGTTTTTAACCAATGAACTATAGTTATATCCAATAAGAGAGAATAGGACAAAAATGAATCGTTTACACATCCGAAAATTGAAATTTCACAAACATGCTTAATATTCCATAAAAATTATACTGATTCCAAATATATAATCAATTCCATCTTCTTAAACCTCTAAGGCCCCCAATTTCTGCTTTTTCATTCTAGTGGCAACAGATACATTTCCTTTCCTAACAGATAACATTCATTCTTTAAGGCTTTAAGGCACAAAACATACTTAATTTCTTAGACAGTTTCACATTAGGCACTTAACAGCACATAATAGAGGACTAAAATATAGCACAAGCACATATGAGGGTCGGGTTGTTACAGTTACAGTCTTACTCATAAAGGCTATCAGTGTTATGACCCTACTTCTCATCATCTTTACATCTCCTGTCATGTTTCTTTTCTCGAACGTCAGCCTTACTTTCAGCTTCCTCCTATTATTGCTCTAATTTTCAAAGAGGATTCAGTTCACATTGATCCATTTCCTTCTTAGGTCCCTTTTGATAAGTACATCTCTACTGTTCCCCATGCCTTTACTCCATTTTCTTCTCCGTCTCCCCAGCCTGCTCCTTCTCCTCCTTCGTTGTTGGTTTATTCGCGTCCCTAGGCTCTCCCTCCACCAGTTATCTCTGCTCCTTCTGCTGATCCTCCTGCTTTTGACGACTTTGATCCTGCTGCACACCACTATCCTACTCAAGTCCAAACAGGTTAGGTTGGTCTAATATATGTTTTTCTGTTTTCTATCGTACTTTTTTGTCTTCTATTCATTCTTTTTCAAAACCTCAATCTTACAAGGAGGCTTGTCAGGATCCCCATTGGATTCAAGCCATGGAGGATGAGTTGTCTGCTTTATAGAAAAACTAGTACTTGGGAGTTGGTTCCTTTGCCTGCTGGTAAGAATTTGGTTGGTTGCAAATGGGTCTACAAAGTCAAAACTCATTCTGATGGTTCTCTTGAGTGCTAAAAAGCTCGTCTGGTTGCCAAAGGTTTCTCATAAGAGTATGGTATTGATTATGAGAAGACCTTTGCTCCTGTTGCCAAGATGACTACTGTCCGTACTTTGATCTCTATCATTGTTGTTCGTTCTTGGCCTCTTTATCAGATGGATGTTAAGAATGCTTTTCTTAATGGCCATCTCACCGAGGAGGTTTATATGCGTCCTCCCCATGGCCTTCACCATTCCTCTAGACAGGTTTATCGCTTTCAGCGTGCCTTTATGGTCTTGGTATGATCACTTTCAGACTGCTATTACTGCGCTTGGGTTTCATCTTTGTGCTTAGGACTCTACTTTATTTCTTCTCCATACCTCTACTGGATTTATTGCCTTATTATTATATGTGGATGATATGATCATCATTGGCTTTTGTAGACACCTCATTTTTATGGTCCTTTAAGACTTGGATATCCTTGCAGGTACATCCGATGATGAGTCTGTTTGCTTGCTAAGTGCTCGAAGTCCTCAGCAGAATGCCACAGCTTTGAGCCTTTCAAGCCCTGCATCCATTTTGTCTCATTTTTGGACTAGGCCTTTATCTTTCTAGCCTGCAATCTCTGGTGGCCAGCCGGCCATCCCTGGAGACTGTTGGCCATTATTTCTTTCTACCGGCCATTAATGTGCCTTGCCAGCCATCAATGATGCCTTGTCGGCCGGCCATCACTAGTGTTTTCTGTAGATATTTTATGCCAGTTGTGCCAGCTGTTTGCATAGATGCTTGCATTTGTCCACACGTGGGGGGCTAGATCTCCTTCCATAAATTTCATATTTTCTATATATAGGGACCCCCTTTCTCTTGTTTTGAGGTTAGAAAATTTTAGACTAAAAAATTTTCCTCTTTCTCTGCAAATTCTCTAAACTTTTGCCTACAATTCTTGCACCCTTGCCTATACACCCTTAACCAAATCCTCTCATCTCTGAGCTGAGGTGTTCTTGAGCTTGGTTTGAGCTCCAGAAGGTGTGTTTGCTTGGAATTACTCTTCTCTTCAAGAGGTATAATACTAACTTTGTTAGCTTACTTTACATACTCGTATTCCTATCTTTTTTTCATTGTTTTGGGCATTTTTTGAGCTGTAAAAAACTCTGTTTTTGTGGGCTGAAATTGATGTTTTTGGCCATTTAAGGTTAGGGGGTGGTTCATCCCTCTTTATTCCTTGTTGTTAAGGCCATTTCACCTTTGTTTCCCATTTTCAAGCCATCTTTTTTTGGGCCTTTAAACACTGAATTTCAGAGTATTTTCAGTGGTGAAAATCATGTTTTGAAGTTCAAATTTGGAGGGTTTAGCCTCCCCTCGTGTCTTGTTTGCTAGCCTAGTTGGTGCCAAGCTTTAGCTTATTTTTCTAGCTTGGTGTAGCTTAATTCTAGCATGTTTTAGCCTTTGATTTAAGCTGTTTTAACTTTGTTTTGGGTTGGTTGTTGCATTTGAGTCTTGTTTTGCATGCTTGTAGTGTAATATTCCTCACAAGTTTGGTGTTTTAGGCCTCTAGACAACACTTGTTTGAGTTGATTGCATGTTTTTAGAGCATTTCATACTTAAATTCAGCACTAATCATCTCTGCAACCTCTCTCCTTTCTTGGCTTTTCATTTTGTTTTGAAAGTGGTTTCAAGTCATTTGTGTGCCTAAGTGTGAAATTGAGGTTTCATACTTAATGGTTTAATCCCTTAGGGGGTTCATTTCCAACAGTATGATGCTTCTTTCATACCCAAAGCAACTTGTGTTTTGAGCCCTCTTTCCATTAGAGGACTTTAACTCACCTTTTGGACTTAATTGGATTAATGGATGGTTGGTAAAGTAAAATGAATAACTAAAACTTGGGACTAAAAGTGATCAAGATAATAACTTGGTGTGTTCAATCGGACGTTAATTGAACACATGGAACTTGGACCATTTCATACTTGCTAGTGATGAAACGATCCAAGTCTCCAAGGTCAACTTCTTCCCTTGATCTTTCATGAAAGGGAGGAGGTTTGTTTCTCACTTTGCATTTATTGAACTTGCACATCTTGAATTACAAGCCATCATGCAATGAAATTATTTGAGTTTGTGGTTTGTGAAAAGGAGAGGTGAGTTGTACAAACAATCTGTGAGAATACCCTCCCTTTGCTCTTTTTGTCCTCTATTGTAGCAAGATGGACTAGTGCATCCGTGGTCAGCAGGCCACTATCTATGGCCAGTAGGTGGCCGACAGGCCACTTCCATGGCCGGCAGATGGCCGGCAAGCTTTACCAGTGGCCGGCTGGCCACTGATGCAAACCTTAGCAGAATGTTGGTAAGGTGAAGCAAACTTGTTCTGGAAGTGTTCAAATGTGCAAACAGAGGCCTTCGAGAGCAAAGCGGAGGTCTTTTCGGGTGGAGACCGAACATGCGCATACACATCTTTCATTTCCCGAGGCGAAACAACAAATTAGCTTAGTTTAATTACTTAGTTAAATTATTAGTTGCAATTGTTTTGTAATTATTTAATTAGTTAGTTGGCTAATTAGTTCATTTGTTGTTGTAATAATTAGTTAGTTTAGCTAGTTATTTATTTTGGCTTGTAATAATTACCTTAATTAGCTTAGCTTAGCTTTACTCATTCGGACTCTCCTTCATGAGAGCGTGATATAATAATGTGTATGTCTTTCAACCCTACGTCTTTCTCCCTTTTGCTTAACCGCTTTTGATGGTTAGTTTAGGAGCATCATGTTTCAATTAGCATACCTTATGCTTGCATCCATTCATCTTGTGTTGCATGCATCGAGGCTCGGCTCATCATTCTAACTGCATTGTTGTTTAAATACATTCTTTGAATACATGTTTAACCGCATGTTATCAAATCAATTTATATGCCATGCTTAGTAGTCGAGCCTATTTTAGTTGCATTATCGCATGTGTTGCATTAGCCATTTGGCATAGTTAGGAACATGCATTTTTCTAATTACTATCTTTTTGGCTTGGAGTACTAGGTGAATTTTTAATGCTTTAGCATACTTGCATGGGTGTGAGTGATTTCCATGTCTAGTATGCTTACCATAAGGCTAAATGCTTATTTGCTAAACTATTTGAATGCCTGTGGATGAAGGCTTGTTGCTTGAATTTGAACGATTCAACGAATGTACGTTTTAAGCCCACTTTGTTGAGTGGCAAATCAGCTTTAAGCCCACTTTGTTTAGTGGCAAATTCGCAAACTTTAAGCCTACTTGAGGTGGCAAATTCAAATCCTTTTCACAAAACAAACATGAAATTGATTTGCTCCAATTCAGGCAAACTAGTCTATACTTGCTTGTGCGCATCACATAGTAATGCTAGCTTAATAATCGGAACAAGAGCACATAATGTACATAAAAATCATATCATGATTAGTAGAGGCCAATCTTTGATCGGGCGAGCGGGGGTGCTCAATTCATGACCTTTCCCTCTCGTACCTAAGTTCCCAAGCCAAGGTCACTTTGGTGATGACAAACACATGGCCTTTGGCACAAGTCATGGGTTTTCTAAATTTTTCCAAAAATAAAATATTTAGGTGGCGACTCTGTATTTGTCAAAGAAGTCCAATTTTAGCATTTTTGATTCAAAATCAATTTTCCAAAATGATTTGCTAGATTTGGACTCTTTGGTGTTTATCAATTTCACATTGCACTTGTGAGATTATATTCAGAAACACGGGAGTCTGAACTGTAGGGCTTCTTTCAAAACTCTGAAAGAGGGCACGAAAAAGCCGACCTACAGTTTCTAGCGACTCTGCTGGGGATTAGAGAACTTGACTCGAACTCATGATACGACTTTTTATCTACACTTATGTATTTCTTTGCATTGCATTTGCATTGGTGCACCTAAGTCACTATGTTTGCCATCTGCTATTCCTAAACGGTTTGCTCAGGCTTGCTTGGAAAAGTTCACCAAAAGGCTAACTAGTTGTGGGCTCTGCCACAATGGGAACACAACCCTTGGATCTGGACTACCACTGTACCGTTTGATTCTCCTTTCACTTCTTAGTGTTAGGTATGAGAGGTATATTAGGTAGTCTTGTTGAGGTAACTTTTTTGACCATTTGGCCTAGTTGCATACCGAAAGCCATGGGGACTATTCTAAATTAGGACAGGTTGCTCACCCGACTTCTAGATTGTGTGAAACCGCATTACTTGAATAATGAACCCTAGCTCTTGACGAAATTAGGACAGGGTAACCCTACCCCCTCATAGGGGTGTTTTGGCTCTCACTTAACTGTTATGTGCTTTTAGAGTGAAAATCTATAGGAACGTGCATATCAGTTGCAAGTTTGGGTATCAGATTTGGGGGCAGAAATCAGTGTTGAGTGTAGTTCTACAGCTTATAATTACAATTGTGTCTTGTTCATATTTGAGCTGAGGTGCTGTGCGGTTTCTGATTTTCACTTTCTTTTTGCTTTATTTCTTTTTGCAAGGTAGTTTAGCACAATTGCTTCGAACAGTTCTGTTACCCCCCAAGCACTCTGGACCCGTGTAAAGAGACTTTATAGATCCGGGGATCTTGTCAGGGGACAACCAGTGTTTGCTTCACTCCCATCGGTTATGAGATGGAGGAAGGTTAGGCATAATTCACCAGTCCAGCAGTCACCTTTTACTTCACCTGTGCCCAATCAGGCTCAGTCTTCTACTTCCACTCCAGTAAGAGATTATTCACTAGTTCTGATGGCTCAACATCCCCTGGTTAGCATGGAAGACTTGCTTCGTCATCTCTAGCAAACCATTGAAACCATGTAGCAAGATGCTTCCTGCCAAGCTGAAGTTACAGCCCATCAAGCTGAGGTAATAAATAGGCTGCAGTGACAGCAACCACAGCAAGCAGTGGCTTCCTTATCCCATGCACCTCCAGTGGGTATTCCAGCACCCAGCGTCACTATCAATATCCAAGAGAATCTGGGCAACCCGGTAAACCCCATCCCACCGCAAGCCTCCAAGGCACCAGTGTACCAAACTGAAGCGCCATTTGAATTCGAGGTTGACCCCACTGCACTGTAGGTCAACAAGTTGGAGAAGCTTTTCAAGCTGGTACAAGGTGCGAACTCAATCTCTGACATCGAGGATGGATATATTGACTCAGTAGTAACTCTGCCAGACCGATTCAAAATGCCACACATAGATTGGTGTGATGGCTCTGGGGATCCCATGGTCCATCTGCGGTTATTCTCAGACATCCTGCGACCAATAGGCCTCACCAGACTTTAAAAGCTGTCGCGTTTCAATCAAACCTTGTCGGGTATAGCGGCTATCTAGTATGCAAAGCTGGAGGACTCCGTGAAGCGAAGTTGGGAGGAAATGGCTGAGGCCTTCATCGCATAGTACTCCTATAATACTCAGATTGAGGTTACGACTCGAGATCTTGAGGCAACCCGTTAGGAGCCAAATGAGGGCTTCTCAGACTTTGCAACACGATAGAGGGCCAAGGCGTCGATGATGACTACCAGGCCATTCGAGAAAGACCAAATCAGAATGGTGGTCCGCAATCTACAAGGGAAAATTACTGCAAAAGATGATTGTTTTGCCATTGTTCACATTTACTGAGCTCCACGAAATAGGGGTTCAGATTGAAGATACGATGAAACAGCGGTTGATAACCGATGAAAAGGAGTAGCCAAAGAGGCCATTCACATGCAGTTCCAATGCAATCATGAGTGGAAGCACAACTGCACGGCCATCTGATGTAAATGTCGTCATCACTACAGCCAAGACTGCCAACCTATTCGCCAGTACAAATCCATAAACCTTAAACAACCAGGCCCGCTCTCAAAGGGTCTGTACCCCAATTATATATGCCTTCATCCCAAGCCCTGAGGTGCTGATCAAAAAGGGACATCTGAAGCCGTTAGAACAACGCCCACTACCCGATCCTCTTCCACCTAAACATAACCCAGCCAAATACTGCGCTTTTCACCAGCTGCACGGTCACAACACCGACCAATGCTACAGGTTGCGTCATGAGATTCAAGATCTCATTGACAACAAGGTGATAGCACCACCCCAAAAACCAAATGTAACTACCAACCCTCTCCCAGCCCACAACCAGGTTCCCCCACCCCGCAACCTAAACCTAATACATACACTGGCCTTCCCATATGACCCCAGCATATATATTACCCATTCCCAACTACCCAAATTGGCCATGTTCATTCCTGAAAGCACAGACTTGTGCATGATGGACATGTCCACACCTCAGCCTGAACCTATGGTGGTGACGGTGACAGAAAGAGGGAGGTTAACCTTGGAGGAAAGTGTCACCCCATTACTTAAGAGCTCTGCAGATTTATCTGAGGGGAAGTATGACCTGTGTTGTTACATTGTGCCAGTTAATCAAGTCAAGCCTGAAGTGGTATTGCCGACAGTAGTGGGGGAAAATGTGGTTCGAGAGGATGGTCCAAGTTAGGGTCTGGATGACCTAGCAGAGCTGGAAGAGGACTTAGACAATCTGCAGTTCTATGACGAACAAGGTCAGGGGGATGTGCAAATTAACTGGTTTGATCTGAATAGGTCGACAAACAACTTCGGGTGGCTTAGTGGCTATCCTGACAAAGAGGAAGAAACCGAATCAAAACCTGAAGGAAAGGGAGTAAGAGTAGCTACAATGGTCGGAAGGGTCGAAAACAAAGGGAAACTACCGGAGAGCACCGGTATTAAGAATTTAGCTCAAGAACTGGGTACCGTGAGTACCACGAATACTGAACAAGAAGCCACGCTGAAGCGTTTTGTGCAAGAAAGGAATCAAGACAAACAAGAAGCTGGAATAGCTCAACACCCTGCCTGGAATGTTTCTGATGAGAGAATGATTAGACCGGAATCGGATAATTGTTGTCGGTTGCCGAAGGTGTATGGTGGGAAGATGATGATCTACATCTGGCCCACACTGATGAGGATTGGGGTGAAGACCTGCCAGACAACACTTGGTACTCCAAAGAGATTGACCATATGACAAGGAGTGGGCGGTATTTCAAGCCCCCACACTTGGACCAAGCTGAAGCCTCCGAAAAAGATAAAGAGGTAGAGAAGCATAGGGAAAAGCAGTTGGAAGAAGAAGCGGTGCTAAAAAAGCTAAAGAAAATTTAGGCTGATATTTCAATCTGGGGTTTGAATATTTATAGCAATTCTAAACCTAATCTATAATAGGAAATAACACTATACAATCAATCGAATATTCACAATATTGATACATAACACTATAATTATATAATATTCTCACACCCTGTAGACGCGCCCGTGGGCTTCGCTCCACAGTTCGGACTCGATTTGTGTCGCGGTTCTAAATCTGAACCAAAGAGTCCAAATCCGGCAAATCGTTTGAGAAAACAGATTTTTTTGAAAAGTAGTGCCAAACATGGACTGCTTTGCCAGATTACAGAGTCGCCACCTAAATATTTTTAAAATGGGAAATTTAGGAAACCCTGACTCAGTGCCGAAGGCCACATGTCCGTCATCACCAAAGTGGTCTTGGCTCGGGAGCTTGGGTACGATCGGGGAAGGTCAGCTATGAGCACCCCCTTTCGCCCGGTCCGAAGACCGACCTCTACTAACCGTGATATCCGATTTTGAAAACCTTACATGTTCTTATTCCGGTTATTAGCCTAGAATTACTATGTTATGCGCACAGCAAACAAGTATAGACCAAATCGCCTAAATTGGAACAAAACATTGCATGTTTGTTTTGAAAATGGTTTGCTACTCGTAAGTAGGCTAAAATGCAGATTTTGCCACCCTCAAGTGGGCTTTAAAAAAAGATGGTTTTGCCACTATCTAGTGGGCTTAAAACTCACAGTTTTAATGCATTATCCCAATTTAGGTAATTCAACCTCCATCCACAGGCATTCATGCAGTTATATCACATAAGCACTTAGCCTCATGGTAAGCATGCTATCATGGCAACATTCACACACATGCGATATGCTAAAGCATAAAAGCTCACCTAGTACTCCAAGCCAAAACAGAAGCTTATTAGAAATCCATGCATGGACCTAAGCATACTGAAATGTCTAATGCAACACATGCAAAGATGTAATCTAGGCAGGCTCGGCTATCCTAAACATGGCATATGGAATGCTACAAATAACACGTATTCAATTTGGAATTGAAAGTACAATGCAGCTTGTATGATGTGTCGAGCTCGATGCATGTCAACAAATGCATGGATGCACGCATGCATTGCATAAGGTATGCTAATCTTAAATATGCCCTAATCTACCATCATAAGCAGGTAAATAAAAGGGAAGAAAGAAATGGGGGTTGGAAGACATACACACACCCACACACACTTATTACAATTCGCCCGCGCTCGGAGGGACCAAAAGAATAATATACAGTCCCAAATAATAAATCAACTATCCTAGCTAATTAATTATTACAGACCCTTAATTAATTAACAAATTAATTAAACTACTGAAAGCAGTAAAAGGCCTCGGGAAGAGGGATGCACGCATGCTCGGATCCGACTCGCCCGGAAAGTCCGCACCATGCCACTGTTGCCTCTGTTTTTACTGCCCTGTCTCTCCAAAAATTACCAAAGTTCCAGGACACCTTCTAAATGCACTGTAGTACATCACCGGCTAGAGTGAGTGGCCACCGGCTGCTTAGATTCACCACCGGCTGCTGATGATCTCATCGGCACGAAAAGATGGCCGGTCGGCACTAAAGAGTGCCGGTCGGCACTAAATTCCTGCAGGAGACAGTTTTGACAGCAAACAGCAGACAGCAGTGCATGGCATGGGTTTTTAGGCATATGTATGCACCAAACAAGTCCCTTATCATGTTTGTGACTCAAAGGGGCATGTACCTCGATTCCCGGGCCATCAATCACGCATTTCCATGCATGATGGCCCAAAGAACCAAGTAGGCAACTTTAATTTCAAATGAAATGCAATGCAAATGATCCAATGAATGGGGACTTAACCTCTATCACACTCACTTCAAGAGGCTAAGACATGCATGCTAAAATGCAATGCAACCTAGGCATGCGAGCTAAGGATGCAACATGGCATGGCAAGACACTTGTGCAAGCATACAAGCTAACACGAGACAATGCAAAACAATGACAAGATGGACTTAAACATGGATTAGGCAGCTCTAAGTAGGCCTAAAACAGTGGCCATAATGCTAAGTTATGAGGGCCAAACACACATGCACACATACACATGTTAAGGTACCAACACTTGAGCATAACAAACAACATTCAAGCACACTTGAAATGAGTTAAACATGGACAATTGACATGCATATGGAGCTCTGAAATTCATGCTAAACATGGTGCCAAACCAAGCACCAAAGCAAGCCAAAGCATACAACAAATGGCCCAAGTACTTGAAGCAAGGAAATGAGGCTTTGAAGGATACTTAGCATAACAAACATGGCATGCATTAAACCACTAAAAACAGACTTTTAGCACATAAAACTAAGGCTAAAGGACCACCTAGATGGCATCTAAATAGCTTAAAACCAAAGGCATGCATAATGGCCAACACATGGAGCATGCAACACAACCCTTTTAAGGCAACAAAGAGACAACCGAAGCAAGCATGTGAGCATGCATTAGGGACTGAAATAGCATGTAGGAGGGTTCCAAACCCTTGAAATAATGGAAGTAATGCACACTACACAATCACCTACTTGAAGCATGCAAGCTACAACACAAAGGGGCTATATGAGGCATGTCATGGATGGCCTAAACGACCAAAAACAGATCTTATACATGAGAAAACAAGCACATTTTCAGTTTATGACCAGCCACAAAAACAGAAGCAAGATGGGCTAACAAAGCATGCAAGATTACGGTAAATAGAAGAGATTTCAAAGCAAGTAGCACATGGAGTATGCAAACAATGTTGAGCCCTTCAACAATGTTGAAGAAGGGCTCAAAATAAGCCTATTCTTAGCTTACATCATGCTCTGAAACAGAATAAATACCAGTCAAAAATACTATGCAAGAATCATGGCATACAAGAGGATATTGAGATAGGTGCTAGATGCAACCACCAAACAGCAAGGGGTCCTCAATCAAACATGAAGAGGACCCCAAAATAAGACTATTTGAAGTTTGGGTCGGAGCCCAAAAGTGCTTGCAAGCAAGGCTTAGAAATGAAGCAAGAAATTGCAAGAAAAGGGAAGATGAGGACTTACCCTTGAAGACCAGCAAACCAGCACCTCTTGGACCAAGTTTAGGTGCTCCTAAGCTCTGAAGAACAGCCCCAAGTCGTTGGAAATGGAAGTGGTGGTGTTGTGCTATAGGTTGGTGAAGGAATGGCTCAAGAACAATGGACTTTGGAGGTTGGATGGGAGAGATATGGAGAGAGGGGGTGGGATATATATGTATATATCAGATATACATATATATCTGCTGGTTTTTTTTGTTCAAACCTCCAACCCTTTGCAATGGGAGAGAAGGCTCTCTTATATAGGCCAAGAACCAAGCTTCTAAGGCAAGTTTCAAAGGGTCAAAGGGTGCAAGGCTTGTTGGAGAAGCTTGGACAGCTGGTAAGGCTTCTTGAGGAAGCCAAGACAAAAGGGTCAAGGCTTCCTCAAGAAGCCATGAGCAAAGGGTGCAAAATAAGGGCCAAAAGGTGCAAAATGGTGCAAAATAGGCACATGGATGCACGTGGGTCTGGTTCTGTGCATCCCAGCTGGCACAGCTGGTGTGCACTATGCTTGGGGGGTTCAAAGAGTTCAGGTCGGCCAGAGGGTTTAATCATCGGCCAAAATAAAGTGCCGGTCGGCACTCTTTTCTGCCGGTCGGCTAAATAGAGTGCCGATGGATGATTACTTGGTCAAAACATGGCCGGTGGGTATGCAAATCGAAGCCCCGGAAGTTATCTTTCCAATGGCGCAAACCTTGCATCAAAATTCCTCCTGTGCAAAAAGTTATGCCCTTTTCCGTGAAGTCGCGCAGACTCGATCCAACCGGGATGATGCCCAGCTTCAACCAATCATATCTCCTCCACCCGGACTTGGCTCTAGGAGATTCTTGAGTGCAAAGTGAAGCCCCGGAAGTCTTCTTTCCAATGGTGGTGGCCTCATAGCTCAACTCCAAGTATGCAATTGAATAAGTCCGATTTAGCGAGGGCTGCTCGACTCCTTTCTACCCGGATCTCTACCGATCTTCTCCCAGACCAGTTTTCTCCTCTCCTTTCCTCTTTTCTTCAACTCCAAACCCTTAAACAAAGTGTTTGGGAAGATTTGCCTCTCTTCTTGCCGAAGGAATTGAACCTGTGCCCTGCACATCTCTCAACACCGAGTAAACCATCAGTAATGCCCAAGTCTTGAGGGCGGTCAAAAATGGGGTGTCTACAGTTGCCCCTCTTTGACAGAGCTCGTAAGTCATAACAATGACGGGAGTGAATGTCAAAGCCCAGAGACGACCCATTTTTGATAAGGCCGAAGACTTGGACAGACAACAAAACAACGATAAGTAAATGGTTGTGCCCGCAGGCTGCCTACGTATCCCTTTGCAAGGAATCAAACCAGCGTAGTTCGGGAGCAAGATGCAAGAATTTGATAATTGGACTTATACGCTACGCGAAGCCGGTTTGTAATTGGACTTATACGCTTTCGCGAAGCCGGTTTGTAATTGGACTTATACGCTTTCGCGAAGCCGGTTTGTAATTGGACTTATACGCTTTCGCGAAGCCGGTTTGAAATTTGGACTTATACGCTTTCGCGAAGCCGGTTTGTAATTGGACTTATACGCTTTCGCGAAGCCGGTTTGTAATTGGGCGAAGCCGGTTTGTAATTGGGCTTATACGCTTTCGCGAAGCCGGTTTGTAATTGGACTTATACGCTTTCGCGCAGCCGGTTTGTAATTGGACTTATACGCTTTCGCGAAGCCGGTTTGTAATTGGACTTATACGCTTTCGCGAAGCCGGTTTGTAATTGGACTTATACGCTTTCGCGCAGCCGGTTTGTAATTGGACTTATACGCTTTCGCGAAGCCGGTTTGTAATTGGACTTATACGCTTTCGCGTAGCCGGTTTGTAATTGGACTTATACGCTTTCGCGAAGCCGGTTTGTAATTTGGACTTATACGCTTTCGCGAAGCCGGTTTGTAATTGGACTTATACGCCTTCGCGAAGCCGGTTTGTAATTGGACTTATACGCTTTCGCGAAGCCGGTTTGTAATTGGACTTATACGCTTTCGCGAAGCCGGTTTGTAATTGGACTTATACGCTTTCGCGAAGCCGGTTTGTAATTGGACTTATACGCTTTCGCGAAGCCGGTTTGTAATTGGGCTTATACGCTTTCGCGAAGCCGGTTTGTAATTGGACTTATACGCTTTCGCGCAGCCGGTTTGTAATTGGACTTATACGCTTTCGCGAAGCCGGTTTGTAATTGGACTTATACGCTTTCGCGAAGCCGGTTTGTAATTGGGCTTATACGCTTTCGCGAAGCCGGTTTGTAATTGGACTTATACGCTTTCGCGAAGCCGGTTTGTAATTGGACTTATACGCTTTCGCGAAGCCGGTTTGTAATTGGACTTATACGCTTTCGCGAAGCCGGTTTGTAATTGGACTTATACGCTTTCGCGAAGCCGGTTTGAAAACTCGGGATGTATGCAAAAAGGAATTGCACCTTTAGAGGATTTAAGGTCTCCTAGACCCGTGAAGAGTGCATAGCAATGCAAGTGAAGTGGGTGCATAACGATGCAAGTAATGAGCATGACAATGCTAGATAGATGTGCATAACAATGCAGGTGTAACGGTGCATAACAATGCAATTATGGTGTGTGCATCACAGTGCAAGCATGAGAAGTGCACAACAATGCAATATAGGTACACAAGACGGTGCTATGAGGTGCACGAAAGCGGTGTGATAAAATGGATTTTCTATGCAAGTATGGGGGCATTTAACAGGCACTCTGGTGTCTCTGATTTACCTCTTGGAGGGTTTTGCAACACACTTAGCTCGAAAAGGGGACACCCTGTTTATGTCGGCAAGAGATAACATCTGTTGCTGCTTTAATTGTCGTTCTGTCTTGAAGCAGGCTTACACTTGAGGTAGAGGCGCACTCATACTTCGGAGCATCGGCAAGGTCCTGAAGAGGTACATCCGGAGCACAATCACGGAATTTGCTGAAGTTGAAGCATACTCAGATGCCTCGATTTTCGCTCTTTTCTTTTGCTTGGCAGCCCGGAACCATAATAGCTTCAGGTAGGTCCTGGTTCTGCTGTTCTCACACGACCTGGGTTGAACCCTACAGTTTTTGAAAGAACAAATTCCCTTTTGCACAAATGTGGAGAATGGCACAGCACTCTGAGCACAAGATGATTTTATTTTTGAAATCAAGAGATGAGTTTTCGACCAGGTATTGAGCCTACGACTGAACACAGCGAAAAAGACTCAATAACGGAAAACAATAGGTAAACAACCTAAATACATCGAGACACGCTCGGAATGACTCAAAGCAAGAATCGAAACAAACAAAACAAAAGACACGACACACAGACGTGCACAGGGAGCCTGTTTCACCGGGTATTGTTTCCCACCCTTTCTCATTTGTGATTCTCGCATCACTCGGCCCTCAGGCTCGGTTTTTCTCTCAAAACCCTTTTGCTCACTTTTCTCTCAACTTACACCTCTCTATTCTTTAATCTCTCATTTTTCATCCCTCCCCAGGGTGATTGATGGATTAATAGTAAGTTGCGGGTTCTTGCCCCTAGCATTCCGCTAGATTCTTCTTCACAACAGTGAGTTTCTCCCACAGATGGGCTGCGCTACAATTGGGTGTGTAGCAAACCTGCAGCTGGCATCGGTTGATGATGCCCTGCTGGGGAGTTTGGACATGGTTAGATCTGTCCAGATGAAGGAAGTGGAACACCTGGATCCATTCCAATTCGTGCTTCGCACTTGGCTTGATACCTCGTTGTTTGGAGGATGAGAGAACTTTCTGCCCTTTGTTGTGCCCTTTTCTGGCTGGGCGAGTATGTTGACAATGGGGGAAAGACAGGAAGCCTGACTCAACTGTGCCCCTAGTCCATCATTTTGACCATTTTTTGTTTTTGCGTTCTACTAAAACAGTTTTGACCAACATGAGAGTTAGATTAACATGCTTATTCAACTTTTTGATTTGAAAATCATGCAAGTCAGGTTATGAGCACTGAAAATTTTCCATTCTTTTGGGGTCCAAACATGGTCCGATTTTGGAAAATGAGATAATTTTCGAGAAAATAGTCAACCTCAGTAAAAATTTTCAAAAACTATTTTTGCAGACGGCTGGTGCTCAGCGAGCATGGAACTTACTCTCGAGATGCACAACCTCGGATTGGTAAGCAATGGAAAATTGCCCCTTGTCTGAAGGACACTGTATGGCAACGGAAAGTTGCCCCTTGTTTGAACGGCACCGCGGCGTATTGAATGGCAACGGAAAGTTGCCCCTTGTTTGGATAGCATCGCAGCGTACTTGTAGTCAGTCCTCAGAGCGACGAATGCAACCAAACTCTCGGATATAGAGAAGGCAAAGATGATCAAAACCATTTCATGGACACAATCGAATTTGAAGTGTTTATGGCTGGACTTCAGAATGAAGTTGCCTACGTATCCCAAACATGGGAATCAAGCCTTACGTAGTTCGGGGTTAAGGTACACTCGGGTATTTAACCTCTCCTTTTTATGCTCTAACTTTTGCCAAGGCGCCTGTTGCAGGTTTTCGGCCTTGCGAGCTTTGTTCTTCTTTCTTTTCTTTCTTTTTCATTTTTTCTCTTTTCTTTTTCTTTTAGGCTCTAACTTTTGCCAAGGCGCCCAATGCGGGTTTTCGACCTTGCGAGCTTCTTTTCTTTTTTTTCTTTCTCTTCTTCTTTCTGTATTTTTTTTCTTTTTCCTTTTGTATATATATTTTTTTTGCTTGCTCTAACTTTTGCCTGGGTCGCCCTTCCGGGTTTTCGGCCCAGCGAGCCTCTCAAAGGGTAAAAGTGTAACAAGTCCATGTCAAATGGTTTTGAGATTGAAGCCCTCTGTATCCAGGAGAGTGGCTGTTGTATTGATTTGCAGAAAGATCCACCTTTGGCTCTTCGAGCGCACCGGATATTTTTTTGCCCCTAGTTCGAGGGGTGCTTCTGATCTAGCTTTGCAAGCTTCTTCTGATCTCATTGATCTGACTTTCCTGGCCTCTTGTTCGGGGGCTGCTTCAAATCTGGCCACACAGGCCTCACATCATGATTGACCGTTGAACGTTCTGAATCCAAGTTCAAGGTTTGAAAGCAAAGGGGTTGAGTCTCGAGGCCGAGAGCGATCCTAAGCTGCACAATCTCAAGAGCGATTCCACACATGTCTTCGCAGGACCGCGCAAAACAATTTTTGAAAGTTTTTAAGAAAGCGACGAATCGCTCGCGCTGAAGACAGTGTAGGACCAATCTGGATCAAAGCTAGGGTCCTTCTTAGTACTCACACTAACAAGCATGATTTCGATCATTAAGGGCTTAGCACGCCTCTCTTTCTCTCAATTGATCAAATTTTTGCAAATCCCGAGGAATTCCTTCCTCTTCGTTTTCACCGTAGCGTTCAAAAAGTTTTGAAAAACTTAGGTCATTACAATGACTTCAAGGCACAGAAGAGCAGGTGAAAAGTACTGCCGGTTCATTCCAAAATTTTCTGGCACAACTGGCACACGGCCGAAGCAAACGCGAGAGCATGAAAATCACTGCTGTTTCATTCAGATCTGTTGGCATAACTGGCTCCACGGCAGAAACAGACTCAAAAGAAAGAGAAAAGACAAACACAAAACAAAGCAAGTGATGTCCGAGGTAACACCCCCGAAATCACCTGACTCTAAAAAAACGGGACTGACTCGGTACAACAAGACAGACCCGACTGACTCAGTATGAAAAGACCGACTCAATGCAAAATGACAAGACTGACCCAATACCCCAGTCAGAAAGTACAAAATTAGTATTCGCAAATGCTCAAAATAGTGCGTGCCAAACGCCACATCTGGAGTAAACTGAGTGCCGCCCGCAGGTGGTTCATCCCCTGATCACATATTCGTACTATCCCCCAAGTTTACTGATCAAGTGCCGATAGACTTTGCAGGACCTGGTGCGGGGATGACCCCGTTGTCGATCAGATTTTGTATCTCATGGCGAAGACGAACACAACTGTTAGTGTCATGACCTGTTTGTTGATGGAAAGCACAGTACTTAGTCGGGTCATGCTTTGGAGGGAGAGGATCGGGTAGAGGCTGTTGTTCTAATAGTTTCAAATGTCATTTCCTGAGTAGGCCCCCTAGAGCTTTTGACAAAGGCATATAAAGTGGGGTAAAAACCCTCTTGACTTGAGGTGGATATTTGGCTGCTCGTGAGCTACTCCCGGACGCACCGGTGAATGAGGTAGCTGTTTTTGACGTGGGGGTTGCGATCATGCCCACTTCAGAAGATCTTGCAACTGCATCACCGCTGGTGGTCGCATTCGAACTGCGGTTGAGTGCCCCCTTGGGCTGTTCCTTTTCCTGGTCAATGAGGCCCTGTTTCATAGCGTCCTCAATCTGTACCCCCATCTCGTGTAGGTCCGCAAAGGTAGGAAAGGGTAAGACTATCATTTTTTGCATCAGTTTGGGTTGGAGGTTGCGCACAACCATCCTTATCTGGTCTTTGTCAGAAGGCCTTGTAGTCATCATTGAGGCCTTTGCTCTCCATCTCATCACGAACTCTGAGAAACTCTCATTTGGTTCTTGGCGGGTGGCTTCGAGATCACGAGTTGTGACCTCGATCTGTGTGTTGTAGGAGTATTGGGCAATAAAGGCCTCAGCCAGCTCTTCCCAGTTCTGTTTCACAGAGTCCTTCAATTTTGCATGCCAGATTGCGGCTACCCCAGACATGGTTCGGCCAAAGAGAGATAGCTTCTGAGCCGTGGTCAAACCCATTGGCTTCAAGATATCGGAAAACAGGTGGAGGTGCACCCTTGGGTCTCCAGAGCCGTCAAAGCGATCGATATGCGGCATTTTAAACCGCTCCGGCAAGGTAACTGCAGATTCAATATACCCGTCCTCTAAATTCGGGATGAGGTTCACTCCATGTGCCTGTCTGAACAACTCCTCGAGTTTATTGACCTTAAGTGCAGTTGGGTCGACCTCAAATTCAAAGGGCGTGTCCACTGGTTAGCCGGTGCTTTGGACAACTGAGGTGGGATTGGCAGTGGGACCGGCCCTGTCGGAACATCTGTACTTTCCTGGACATGAGCTGCCTCTCTGGGTATTGGAACCACAGGTGGGGGTGGAGCTGGGTGCGAAGTAGATACTCCGGTTTGCTGCCTTAGCCTGGCAAGTGTCTCTGCCTGTTGGGTTATGACCACGGCCTGTTGCTTGGCGGATTCTGCTTGACGAACAGCGTCTTGCTGCATGGCTTTCATACTATCCTGGAGTTGGCGCACCATCTCTTCCAGGCTCGACATATTGTCCTGATCTAATTGAGCAACCGGTATATCTGTGTCTGTAATAGGCTCGGACATCTTAAACTGACTGCTCAAAGATCACTGATCTGGTAGCTGTTGTACTGGTGGTCTGTGCCTGGCTAGCCTTCTCTGGCCCTGATTACCCTTGAACTGAGTCTCTGACCTGACAAAGTCTACCAACGCAAATCCAATGTACCCGGGAGATAGTGGAGCCTTCTGAAGCTATGGTTCCAAGATTACCTAGCAAAAGGGAAAACAGACAGCATCTCAGCTCAACTTCACCAAAACAGATACGAGCAGAGCTGAACGACTGTATTCTATTCCTGATCACTGTTCCCCTGAAATCACTGCCCCAAATCTGAATCTGATACCCGCAGATATAACTGATTCTCAAAATACTGATACTGGTGCCCGCAGGCCGGATACCCAGTCTTGCAAACTGGTATACGCATTCCCTGTAGAGATACACTCTAAAAGCACATAGCAAGTAAATGAGAGCCAATACACCCCTATGTTGGGGTAGGGTTTCCCTGTCCTATTTTGTCAGGAGCTAGGGTTTCACTACGCACGCAGCGGTTTCAAACAACCTATATCGGGTAAGCAACCTGTCCTAGTTTGGAATGGTCACTATGGATTCCGAATATGCACTAGGTCGAATGGTCAAAAAGGGTGCCCCGGTAGAACCGGGGTTTGTGTTCCCATACTGGCAGAGCCCGCAACCGGTCAGCCTTATGGTCATGCCTTGACAAGACAAGCCTCCAGCAAACCGCTCAGGAATAGCAGATGGCCAACACGGTGTCCTAGGCGCACCAATGCACATGCAATGCAAAGAAACACATAAACGTAGTCAAAACAGGATATCACGAGTTCGAGTCAAGCTCTCTAAAATCCCCAGCAGAGTCGCCAGAAACTGTAGACGCGCCCGTGGGCTTCGCTCTACAGTTCGGACTCGATTTGTGTCGCGGTTCTAAATCTGAACCAAAGAGTCCAAATCCGGCAAATCGTTTGAGAAAACAGATTTTTTTGAAAAGTAGTGCCAAACATGGACTGCTTTGCCAGATTACAGAGTCGCCACCTAAATATTTTTAAAATGGGAAATTTAGGAAACCCTGACTCAGTGCCGAAGGCCACATGTCCGTCATCACCAAAGTGGTCTTGGCTCGGGAGCTTGGGTACGATCGGGGAAGGTCAGCTATGAGCACCCCCTTTTGCCCGGTCCGAAGACCGACCTCTACTAACCGTGATATCCGATTTTGAAAACCTTACATGTTCTTATTCCGGTTATTAGCCTAGAATTACTATGTTATGCGCACAGCAAACAAGTATAGACCAAATCGCCTAAATTGGAACAAAACATTGCATGTTTGTTTTGAAAATGGTTTGCTACTCGTAAGTAGGCTAAAATGCAGATTTTGCCACCCTCAAGTGGGCTTTAAAAAAAGATGGTTTTGCCACTATCTAGTGGGCTTAAAACTCACAGTTTTAATGCATTATCCCAATTTAGGTAATTCAACCTCCATCCACAGGCATTCATGCAGTTATATCACATAAGCACTTAGCCTCATGGTAAGCATGCTATCATGGCAACATTCACACACATGCGATATGCTAAAGCATAAAAGCTCACCTAGTACTCCAAGCCAAAACAGAAGCTTATTAGAAATCCATGCATGGACCTAAGCATACTGAAATGTCTAATGCAACACATGCAAAGATGTAATCTAGGCAGGCTCGGCTATCCTAAACATGGCATATGGAATGCTACAAATAACACGTATTCAATTTGGAATTGAAAGTACAATGCAGCTTGTATGATGTGTCGAGCTCGATGCATGTCAACAAATGCATGGATGCACGCATGCATTGCATAAGGTATGCTAATCTTAAATATGCCCTAATCTACCATCATAAGCAGGTAAATAAAAGGGAAGAAAGAAATGGGGGTTGGAAGACATACACACACCCACACACACTTATTACAATTCGCCCGCGCTCGGAGGGACCAAAAGAATAATATACAGTCCCAAATAATAAATCAACTATCCTAGCTAATTAATTATTACAGACCCTTAATTAATTAACAAATTAATTAAACTACTGAAAGCAGTAAAAGGCCTCGGGAAGAGGGATGCACGCATGCTCGGATCCGACTCGCCCGGAAAGTCCGCACCATGCCACTGTTGCCTCTGTTTTTACTGCCCTGTCTCTCCAAAAATTACCAAAGTTCCAGGACACCTTCTAAATGCACTGTAGTACATCACCGGCTAGAGTGAGTGGCCACCGGCTGCTTAGATTCACCACCGGCTGCTGATGATCTCATCGGCACGAAAAGATGGCCGGTCGGCACTAAAGAGTGCCGGTCGGCACTAAATTCCTGCAGGAGACAGTTTTGACAGCAAACAGCAGACAGCAGTGCATGGCATGGGTTTTTAGGCATATGTATGCACCAAACAAGTCCCTTATCATGTTTGTGACTCAAAGGGGCATGTACCTCGATTCCCGGGCCATCAATCACGCATTTCCATGCATGATGGCCCAAAGAACCAAGTAGGCAACTTTAATTTCAAATGAAATGCAATGCAAATGATCCAATGAATGGGGACTTAACCTCTATCACACTCACTTCAAGAGGCTAAGACATGCATGCTAAAATGCAATGCAACCTAGGCATGCGAGCTAAGGATGCAACATGGCATGGCAAGACACTTGTGCAAGCATACAAGCTAACACGAGACAATGCAAAACAATGACAAGATGGACTTAAACATGGATTAGGCAGCTCTAAGTAGGCCTAAAACAGTGGCCATAATGCTAAGTTATGAGGGCCAAACACACATGCACACATACACATGTTAAGGTACCAACACTTGAGCATAACAAACAACATTCAAGCACACTTGAAATGAGTTAAACATGGACAATTGACATGCATATGGAGCTCTGAAATTCATGCTAAACATGGTGCCAAACCAAGCACCAAAGCAAGCCAAAGCATACAACAAATGGCCCAAGTACTTGAAGCAAGGAAATGAGGCTTTGAAGGATACTTAGCATAACAAACATGGCATGCATTAAACCACTAAAAACAGACTTTTAGCACATAAAACTAAGGCTAAAGGACCACCTAGATGGCATCTAAATAGCTTAAAACCAAAGGCATGCATAATGGCCAACACATGGAGCATGCAACACAACCCTTTTAAGGCAACAAAGAGACAACCGAAGCAAGCATGTGAGCATGCATTAGGGACTGAAATAGCATGTAGGAGGGTTCCAAACCCTTGAAATAATGGAAGTAATGCACACTACACAATCACCTACTTGAAGCATGCAAGCTACAACACAAAGGGGCTATATGAGGCATGTCATGGATGGCCTAAACGACCAAAAACAGATCTTATACATGAGAAAACAAGCACATTTTCAGTTTATGACCAGCCACAAAAACAGAAGCAAGATGGGCTAACAAAGCATGCAAGATTACGGTAAATAGAAGAGATTTCAAAGCAAGTAGCACATGGAGTATGCAAACAATGTTGAGCCCTTCAACAATGTTGAAGAAGGGCTCAAAATAAGCCTATTCTTAGCTTACATCATGCTCTGAAACAGAATAAATACCAGTCAAAAATACTATGCAAGAATCATGGCATACAAGAGGATATTGAGATAGGTGCTAGATGCAACCACCAAACAGCAAGGGGTCCTCAATCAAACATGAAGAGGACCCCAAAATAAGACTATTTGAAGTTTGGGTCGGAGCCCAAAAGTGCTTGCAAGCAAGGCTTAGAAATGAAGCAAGAAATTGCAAGAAAAGGGAAGATGAGGACTTACCCTTGAAGACCAGCAAACCAGCACCTCTTGGACCAAGTTTAGGTGCTCCTAAGCTCTGAAGAACAGCCCCAAGTCGTTGGAAATGGAAGTGGTGGTGTTGTGCTATAGGTTGGTGAAGGAATGGCTCAAGAACAATGGACTTTGGAGGTTGGATGGGAGAGATATGGAGAGAGGGGGTGGGATATATATGTATATATCAGATATACATATATATCTGCTGGTTTTTTTTGTTCAAACCTCCAACCCTTTGCAATGGGAGAGAAGGCTCTCTTATATAGGCCAAGAACCAAGCTTCTAAGGCAAGTTTCAAAGGGTCAAAGGGTGCAAGGCTTGTTGGAGAAGCTTGGACAGCTGGTAAGGCTTCTTGAGGAAGCCAAGACAAAAGGGTCAAGGCTTCCTCAAGAAGCCATGAGCAAAGGGTGCAAAATAAGGGCCAAAAGGTGCAAAATGGTGCAAAATAGGCACATGGATGCACGTGGGTCTGGTTCTGTGCATCCCAGCTGGCACAGCTGGTGTGCACTATGCTTGGGGGGTTCAAAGAGTTCAGGTCGGCCAGAGGGTTTAATCATCGGCCAAAATAAAGTGCCGGTCGGCACTCTTTTCTGCCGGTCGGCTAAATAGAGTGCCGATGGATGATTACTTGGTCAAAACATGGCCGGTGGGTATGCAAATCGAAGCCCCGGAAGTTATCTTTCCAATGGCGCAAACCTTGCATCAAAATTCCTCCTGTGCAAAAAGTTATGCCCTTTTCCGTGAAGTCGCGCAGACTCGATCCAACCGGGATGATGCCCAGCTTCAACCAATCATATCTCCTCCACCCGGACTTGGCTCTAGGAGATTCTTGAGTGCAAAGTGAAGCCCCGGAAGTCTTCTTTCCAATGGTGGTGGCCTCATAGCTCAACTCCAAGTATGCAATTGAATAAGTCCGATTTAGCGAGGGCTGCTCGACTCCTTTCTACCCGGATCTCTACCGATCTTCTCCCAGACCAGTTTTCTCCTCTCCTTTCCTCTTTTCTTCAACTCCAAACCCTTAAACAAAGTGTTTGGGAAGATTTGCCTCTCTTCTTGCCGAAGGAATTGAACCTGTGCCCTGCACATCTCTCAACACCGAGTAAACCATCAGTAATGCCCAAGTCTTGAGGGCGGTCAAAAATGGGGTGTCTACACACCCTTGCTCAAACTCAAGGTGTTTTAGTAGAAAACACAGAGAGTTTGCCAAGAAGAAACTGAAATCGAGCAGTTGTGTGAGTCTTCATAAAGAAATCAGCACGTTGTAATGCCGAAGAAACAAAAGGAAGCAAGATGGAGCCAAATTGTAGATGCTGACAGACAAAATGACAATCAACCTCAATGTGCTTCGTTCGCTCATGAAAGACAGTGTTATGGGTAATTTGAATAGCATTGCGGTTGTCACAGTAAAGGGAGGTCGGAGAAGACTGAGGGACAACCAAATCAGTCAAGAGACAAAGAAGCCAAACAATCTTAGCAGTGGCATGAGCCATAGCACGGTACTCATGAGCCTCTGCACGGTACTCAAGAGACAACAGTCTGTTTCTTGCTATTCCAAGAAATCAATGAATCACCAAGAAACATGCAGAAACTAGAAGTGAACTTGCAATCATTGACATCATCAGCCCAATCAGAATCAGCATAAGCTACCAAGTCCAAAGAGGAAGTAGAAGACAACAGTAAACCCTGAAAGATAGTACCCTGGAGATAGTAAAGAATCCGAACCAAACAGCCTAATGTGTAGAACGAGGAGTAGAAATGAACTGACTAACCACATGAACCACATAGGTAAGATTAGGACGAGTAACTGTCAAATAGACTAAGCAACCCACGAGTTCTCGATATAAAGTAGGATCATCTAGAAGAACACCACTAGTAGGGGTAAGCTTCACATTAAGCTTAATGAGGGTATCAGAAAGCTTAGTGTCAGTAAGACCGGCACGATGAATAACCTCAATGGCATACTTGGCCTAAGAGAGAAAGTAGCCCTTGGGAGAAGAAGCTACCTCAATACCAAGAAAATACCGCAAGGGGTCCAGATCCTTCATTTTAAAAGTGCGAAAAAGATGTTGCTTAACCTCAGAGATAGTAGAAGAGTCAGAGCTGTAGATCGGCTTTTTCGCGCCCCCTTTCGGAGGTTTGAAAGAAGCCCTATAGTTTGGACTCTCGTGGTTCTGAATCTAATCTCACAAGTGCAATGTGAAATTGATAAACACCAAAGAGTCCAAATCCGGCAAATCGTTTTGGAAAATTTATTTTGAATAAAAAATGCCAAAATTGGACTGCTTTACCAAATACAGAGTCGCTACCTAAATATTTTATTTTTGGAAAAATTTAGGAAACCCATGACTCGTGCCAAAGGTCACGTGTCCGTCATCACCAAAGTTGCCTTGGCTCGGGAACTTAGGTACGAGAGGGGAAGGTCATGAATTGAGCACCCCTGCTCACACGATCAAAGATTGTCCTCTACTAATCATGATATGATTTTTATGTACATTATGTGCTTTGTTCCGATTATTAAGCTAGCATTACTATGTGATACGCACAAGCAAGTATAGACTAGTTTGCCCGAATTGGAGCAAATCAATTTCATGTTTGTTTTGCGAAAAGGATTTGAATTTGCCACCTCAAGTGGGCTTAAAATTTGCGAATTTGCCACTAAAAAAAGTGGGTTTAAAGCTGATTTGCCACTTAACAAAGTGGGCTTAAAACGTACATTCGTTGAATCGTTCCAATTCAAGCAACAAGCCTTCATCCACAAGCATTCAAACAGTTTAGCAAATTAGCATTTAGCCTCATGGTAAGCATGCTAAACATGGTAATCATTCACACTCATGCAAGTATGCTAAAGCATTAAAAACTCACCTAGTACTCCAAGCCAAAAAGATATGAGTTAGAAAAATGCATGTTCCTAACTATGCCAAATGGCTAATGCAACACATGCGATAACACAACTAAAATAGGCTCGACTACTAAGCATGGCATATGAATTGATTTGATAACATGCGGTTAAACATGTATTCAAAGAATATATTTAAACAACAATGTAGTTAAAATGATGCACCGAGCCTCGGTGCATGCAATACAAGATGAAGGGATGCAAGCATAAGGTATGATAATTGAAACATGATCCTCCTAAACTAACCGTCAAAAGCGATTAAGTAAAAGGGAGAAAGACATAGGGTTGGAAGACATATACATTATTACATCACGCTCTCACGAAGGAGAGTCCGAATGAGTAAAGCTAAGCTAAGCTAATTAGGCTAAGCTAATTAGGCTAATTATTACAAGCCAAAATAAATAACTAGCTAAACTAACTAATTATTACAACAACAAATGAACTAATTAGCCAATTAACTAATTGAGTAATTACAAAACAATCGCAACTAATAATTTAACTAAGCAATTAAACTAAGCTAATTTGTTGTTTCTCCTCGGGATATGAAAGATGTGTATGCGCATGTTCGGTCTCCACACGAAAAGACCTCCGCTTTGCTCTCAAAAGCCTCTGTTTGCACATTTGAACACTTCCAGAATAAGTTTGCTTCACCTTACCAACATTCTGCTGAGGTTTGCATCAGTGGCCAGCCGGCTTACCGGCCACCTGCTGACCATGGAAGTGGCCTGCCGGCCATCAATGGTGGTCTGCTAGCCACCTACCGGCCACTGATGCATTGGTTCATCTTGCTACAATAGAGGACAAACAGAGCAAAATGAGGGTATTCTCATAGATTATTTGCACAACTCATCCCTCCTTTTCGTGAACAAATCCAAGGAAATGTGAACTTGAGCCACAAACCACCAACTCAAGCAATTTCATTTCATGATGGCTTGTGATTCAAGATGAGCAAGTTTAATAAATGCAAAATGAGACACAAACCTCCTCCCTTTCATGAAAGATCAAGAGAAGAAATTGACCTTGGAGACTTGGATCATTTCATCACTAGCAAATATGAAATGATCCAAGTTCCATATGTTCAATTAACGTCCAATTGAACACACCAAGTTATTATCTTGATCACTTTTAGTCCCAAGTTTTAGTTATTCATTTTACTTTACCAACCATCCATTAATCCAATTAAGTCCAAAAGGTAAGTTAAAGTCCTCTAATGGAAAGAGGGCCCAAAACACAAGTTGCTTTGGATATGAAAGAAGTATCATACCGTTGGTAACGAACCCCTTAAGGGATTAAACCATTAAGTATGAAACCTCAATTTCACACTTAGGCACACAAATGACTTGAAACCAATTTCAAAGCAAAATGAAAAGCCAAGAAAGAAGGGAGGTTGCAGAGATGATTAGTGTTGAATTTAAGTATGAAAAGCTCTAAAAAAGCAACTTTGATTTGTATCAAGAATTGGAGAACTTTGTATCGAGAATTGGAGAACTTTGTATTAAAATCAATAAAATTAAAGTTGTGAGCACTGAAAGTTTTCCTTTTTGTCCAAAAATGGTCTAAGTTGTAAAAGGTAAAATTTGAACAAAATCAACTTTTATCAAAACTTTTCAAAACCATTTTCAATAAGGATCACCACTTAACACGCATAGAATCTATCCTCGAGTTCTACAATCCCGAATCTGAAGATCACAAATTGCCCCTTGACTGAATAATACTGCTCAACACTGTAACCAGCTCTTCTCTCAGAGTAAGGATCATAATCGAACTTTCAGGTAAAGAATAGACGAAGATGACCTGATCAACACATGGACAGGATAGTTGAGTTGGAGGTGTTTATGGCCGAACTTCAAGATGAAGTTGCCTACGTATCCCAAAGACGAGAATCAGGCTTTATGTATTTCGGTTCAAGTTCACTCGAGTATTAACGCTATCCTTTTGCGCTCTAACTTTTGCCGAGGTTGTCCTTTAGGGTTTTCAACCTTGCGAGCTCAGTTTTTCTTTATTTCCAATTTTTTTGTGCTCTAACTTTTGCCTTGGTCGCCCTTTTGCGTTTTCGGCCTAGCGAGCCTCTTAGGGATAGTATTTCTTTAACTTGTCTATTGATTGGTTGGGAAAGTTCTAGGCCATCCAGGTCCATGAGAATAACAGCTCCACCTGACTAGATAGTTTTGATGATGTAAGGACCAGTCAATTGGGTCTGAACTTGCCCCTAGGGTCATGGATGGGAGCTCGGTTGTCTTTTAACACCAAATCCCCTTCTTTGAGATTCCAGGACTTAACTTTCTTGTTAAAAGCCCTAGCAATCCTACGTTTATAACCTTGAATATGGTACAATGCTTTTAGCCTTCTCTCATCAAACAGCATCAATTCTTCAAACCTGCTCTACTGCTAGTCCGCCTTTGCTATTTGACACTCAGCCATAACTCGCAGTGACGGGACTTCTATTTTGATTGGCAGAACAACTTTCATCCCATAGACAAGAGAGTAAGGAATTTCCCCTGTAGACGTTCGGATTGAAGTTCTATAGCCCCAGAGTGCAAATGGCAATCTGTTTGGCCAGTCCCTGTAGGTCTCAACCATTTTTCTGCAAAATATGCTTGATGTTCTTGTTAGTGGCCTCAACAGCTCCGTTGGTTTGCGGTTGGTACATAGATGACTTATGAAAAGTCACGTTGTATTTTTCCAACAAGTCGATCACTTATTTCTTGAAATGGGAGCCATTATCTGAAATGATCTTGTTTGGGACTTTATAACGGCAAATGATGTTATTTCGGATGAACTTAGCCACATGCACTGCTTTCAACACTGCATAAGACTGATCTTCAACCCACTTTGTGAAGTAATCAATTGCCACCAGAATGTATTCATGCTTATTCGACCTTTTCGGTGTGACTGCGCCGATGACGTCAATTCCCCAGACTGAGAAAGGCCATGGTGAAGTCATGCTGTACAGCTTCGACGGCGGGATGCTCATGCGATTCGCATGAATTTGACATTTGTGGCATCACCAAACAAAACCAATACAATCCTCCTTTATAGTAGACCAGTAGTAACCTTGCTTGAGAATCTTCCGGGCTAACATTACTCCATTTATGTGTGCTTCGCACTCTCTCCCATGGATAGCCTCCATTAAACGCTTTGATTCCTCTGCATTAACACACAACTTGTGTATTCCCAGATGACCTCTCTTGTACAGTTTATCTCCGCAGATGATAAATTGAACGACCATCCACTATATTGCCCTTTTGTCTTTGGCATTTGCCCTTGGTGGATACACCTCATTTTCCAAGAAGTTCCAGATATCATAGAACCAAGGGTTTTGATCTTGTGCTTCATCTATTGCGGAGTCTCGTAGGCCAGCATATACCTCTGCTCAATGGTGATCGGACTCATTCGGACTCCCAATGGGATGTCTATCATAGAAGATAGAGTTGATAAGGCATCAATGAACCTGTTGTTCTCTCTTAGTAGATGCGTGAAGGTCAGCTTTTCAAACCTAGGAATCAGAATGTCTATGGTTTGGTGACAAATCTTCATCTGTTCTTCTTTGACCTTCTAATCTCCTTTTGCTTGAGACACAACTAGGTTCGAGTCCCCGATGACGTCCAACCTTCTTGCCTCTAGTTCTAGGGAAACTTCCAAACCAGGGATACATGCCTCATATTCTGCTTCGTTGTTGGATACCTTGAACCGAAGTTTGAAGGCTAAGGGTATAGGGGAATTGTTGGGTGCTATCAGCAACACACCTATCCCATAACTGTATTGGTTAAACGCCCCGTCAAAGTACATTGTCCAAATCTCTTCCTCAACTTGCAGAATAGCTTCATCTGGGAATAGGTATTTTATCACTTCATCTCCTTCCACTGGGTGATCTACCAGGAACTCCGCTACTACTCTCCCCTTGATAGACTTATGAGTAACATACTTCAGATCAAATTCGGAAAGGAGAAGCAACCAACGGGCTAGCCTACTTGAACTCTGATCTGTACTGTGCCCATAACCTCTCTGCTTGTGTTGTCATATGCTCTAATCACCTGGGCTGTAGGCACAAAATCTGCTATTTTCAGGCCGATGGCATACGCTGTACGAAATGGACAAACGTTGATAGCCGACTCCATATCGATCAGTACCATTGGTACCCACTTTTCTTTGCACTCCACCGATATGTACAGAGGTTTGTTGTGTGCTAAGCCTTCCAGCGGCAGCTCCTTGTCTGAGAAGATTAAAGTTGGCGCAGCGCCTCTTGGGAAGACTAACCCAACAAGCTGTTCAGGAGTGGTGTCAATGGACAATTTAGCTTTGTCCATTGCTGATAATACAGCCTGAGGAAGCCTCTAGCATACTGCTCTATCTCCTCGACCGTCTCGGGCTCAGTTCCCTGAGTTGCTCCTCAAACCAGCTGTACCAGGCCATGCCTGCCCGGAGTGTCGGTGGATGCGCCCCAAGCAGTGCAACCCATGCTGCCTCTCATTCCTCCATATCAGGGTCGAGAGGGATCAGATCACCCCCTATGCCCAAGCTAGTGATCATGCCAAAGTCGTAAGGGGTCATCGTCATCTCCCCTATGGTGGAAAAATGGAAGGAGTTAGTAGTGTCCCACCACCTTTCCACCAGAGCCCCTGAGAGAGGACAACAAATGAGACGCTGGCTCTCTTAGTAGGAGGTCCTTTGGCACATCCTCAACAAAGTCAGTAAAGGATTTGAAGCCTCCTGCAGTGGGTATTATGTGTGTCTGAGGATGGTACCTTGCTGGATCAAAAGGGTGTATGCTTAGCGGTAATGGCTCTGGCTCAGCCTTTGGCTCAGCCTCGAAGTCTGCCTCGAAATCTATTGGAGGAAGCTCAAGGAGAGCCCCATCATGAGGAAAATCGTCCGCCATCTGAAATAGGTGCAAGATGAGTAAAAAATGAGGAAAAGTGAAGAAAAAGTGAAAAACTTTGAAAAGGTCAACCCTAGGAGAGAGAAAAGTCAAAGAAAGTCAAAGCCAGAAAAAGTGCACAGAACTCGAGAAAAAACTCGAGGGAAATGAGCCTAGAATGGTGGAAATGAGGAAAGAAGCGTCGAAATCAAATTCTAATCGGTTCAAAGTGAAGAGAACTAGGAGGGTTTCGCAAATAAAGTTTGTAGAGGCTGTTAGAAAATGCGTAGAAAGTGTGGATCTAGAGAGAAGGAGCATCTACAGAGAGAGGGAAGTGATTTTCGAGCAAGGGTTTGTGAGGAAATGAAGTTTGGAGTTGTGTACTTAAAGACCCAAGAGTGAAAAGTCCATTTTTCCCAAATCTACCATTGATGGCCGGCAGTGGCACATTGATGGCCGGCAAGGGCACACTAGTGGCCGGCGGCTCCCTCTGGTGGCCGGCAGGTTTCCAAAAGTCTCCCCTGTATCCCTGGCTCGGTTTTGTGTCCTTGGATTCCAAGAAGTGCAGGGGCTATTCAATGTTTGATTTAGAATGGCTTCACGGAAGCTCAGAATTGCATTTCCAGTGTGCGACGGTCACCACTCATCAACATAAACAAGGTGTATCCTTTTTAACATATTGCAACTCTTTCGAGTGGTAAATCAAAAGCTATTCTCGAAGTTGGGTTAAATGATTATATCTTCATTATTGCATAAGAATGTGCATTTTCTGATGTTGCATAGAACATGCATTTGCTACATTTGCATAGAATTTGCATTTTATTGTTGCATTACACATGCATTTCGCCGTTCCATTTGCTACATTTGCTAATCTTGAATAGAATGTGCATTTCCATAGTTGCATAGAATATGCCTTTTGGTGTTGCTCAGAGTATGCTCCTGTTTTCAACTTTACATAGAAAATGCTCTTGCCTCATGCATAGAATATGCTTTCAATTTTGCATGAGAGTATGCCATCACCTTCATATATCGGTTGTGTAGCTTGCATAGAATGTGCATTCTTATCATATCACACTTGTTAAGTGTCTTTCTCTACATGCATGATATTGTATGTACGGTTCATTCAGAGGAATCCCAGCTGAGACCGCTCCTGCCCTTTGATTCTCCTTGTTTTAGTTAGAAACATTCGGGTACGCCCGGTGTTTACACCACTCCTTGTTTTGGTTAGAAACATTCGGGTACTCCCGATGTTTGCACCACTCCTTGTTTTGGTTAGAAACATCTGGGTATGCCCTGTGTTCACACCACTCCTTGTTTTGGTTAGATACATTCGGGTACGCCCGGTGTTTACACCACTCCCTTGCTTTGGTTAGAAACACTGAGACGTGTTCCCAATGTTTATACCACCCCCCTGGTTAGAAACATTTGGGTACGCCCGATGTTTACACCACTCCCTATTTTGGTTAGAAACATTGGGACGTGTTCCTGATGTTTATACCACCCCCCCGGTTAGAAGCATTTGGAACGTGTTCTGCTGCTTATACCACCCTGTTTTGGTTAGAAACATTAGGACGTGTTCTGATGTTTATACCACCCTTCGGTGTTTACACCACTTCCTTTCTCCTCTTATGTGTGACGCGTTAGGATGTTTTCGGTTATAAACATTTGGGTGCACCCGGTGTTTACACCATCCTCTTCTCCTCTCGCGTACGACGCGTGAGGACATTTTCGATTAGAGACACGTGGGTTCGTCCTGATGTTCTCATTGCTTTTTCTCCTCTCGCGCCGACGCATTAGGACATTACACTTTAGAAACATTTAGGCGAGTCTCGATGTTCACATCATCCTTTCTTTCCTTATGCGTGCAGCGCGTCAGAATCTTGTTTGAGACCTCGGGTGCGCCCAACAGTTGCTCTTAGCCTTTCCTGCGCATTGCGTAGTTAAGTTTGTATAATTTTCTTACGTCATTTCTGCATGAAATGCGGTTCGGCTTGTGATTCTCACGCGTGGCGTCTTTATTTACCTACTTCTTTTCATGTATGAGATTACTGTACCTTGTTGGTTTGTTTAAAATGTGGCATTTTCCTTGCATGACATTTGTATTTAAATGCTTCATTATAGCCTTATTCCATGATTATAATTTATGTTCTTGCATTGTGCATACCATTTGCATTTTGCCCCAGCCTGCGGATGCAACTATATATTGTTATCTTGAATGTTTGACTAAGTCTTGCGGCCTTATCAAAATGGGTCGTCTCTAGGCTTTGACATTCACTCACGTCACTTTGTGACTCTGAGTTCTGTCAAAGAGGGGCAACTGTAGACACCCCATTTTTGACCGTCCTCAAGACTTGGATGTTCTTGCAAGTACATCCGATGATGAGTTTTATTGCTCGTCGAACGCTCGAAGTCTGCAGTGAAACGCCACAGGTTTGAGTTTTCCAAACCCTGTATCCATTTTGTCTCATCTTGGGACCATGTTTAGGTCCTTTCAGCATGATGTTGTTGATGGCCTGCCGACCATTCTTGCGCACTGCCGGCCATGGCTCTTGGCCTGCCAGCCACCAATGTATCAGCAAATATTTTCTGATATTTTGAGCTAGCTGTTTGCACAGATTGAAGCATCTTCCAAGACGTGTGTGGCTAGATCTCTATGAGGGGATTTTGCATTTTCTATATATAGAATCCCTCTCTTGCATGTGGGGGTGTTAGAAAATTTTGAAGACAAAAAAATTCTCTCTCTCTCTCTCTCTCTAGAATTCTATCTCTTGATATTTTGTGCCTTATAACCTAAATTCTCTACACTCTTGCATATGAACCCTTGATCAAACTTGATCACCATTGAGTTGAGGTTACTTGAGGCCCTCTTTGAGCTTTAGAAGAGGACTTTTGGCTTAGTTTAGCTTGGTTTTGGTGCCTAAATTGTATCTTGTCTTCAAGAGGTAGAACACTTGTATTTTGAGCTTTATTTAAATACTTGTTTTGCCATCTTTACATATTGTTTTAAGGCTGGTTTTGCCCTCTTAAAATCTTTGTTTTTATGGTTTAAAAATGGTGGTTTGAGGTTCCTTTTGAGTTAGGGGTGGTTCACCCTTTTGTTCCTTGGTTTGTTAAAGCTTTTGTGCTATCTTCCAACACTTTCAACTCAACCTTTTTGGCCCTTTTAACCACTGAATTTCAGAGGATTTTTAGTGGCAAAAACCATGTTTTGAAGTCCAAAATAGGAGGGGTTAGCCTTCCCTCCTTGTGTCTTGTTTGCAAGCCTTGATAGCTTAACATGTGAGCATGATTTTCTAGCGTTTTGTACCTTAATCTCAGCATGTTTTTGCTACTATTTTGACTAGATTTAGCTCTGTTTTGAGCTAGTTTGGTTTTTTGAGGCTTGTATTGTGTGGTTGTGGTGCAATCTCCTTCACTAGCTTAATGTTTTAGGCCTTTAAACATGAATTGCATGAGTTGCTTGCATGTTTTAGTATCATTTTGCACTCCATTTCAGCACTAAAATCTCTGCAATCTCCCTCTATTCTTCACTCTTTCATTTGTTTTGAAAGTGACTTTGAACCCCCTTGTTGGCTTGGGTGTGGAATTGAGACCCTCATGCCTAATGGTTTAATTCCTTCAGGAGTTCATTACCAACAGCATGAGGCCTCTTTCATGCTCAAGGTACTTGTGGTTTAAGCCCTCTTTCCATTAGAGGACTCTCACCATTGGACTAAATCAATTAAAGAATGAGTGGGTAACTTAAAATGAGTAAACAAAAGTGATAAGTAAAACTTGAGCAAGATAAGCATGTTGTGTTGCATTGTATGTATTCAATCGAACGTTATATTGAACACAAGGAAGATTGGAGCATTTCATACTCAAAGTGATGAAATGAGCCAATCTCTTTGGTCTCCATTGCCTTTGACCACACATGATAAGGTGGTGATCTTGAGTTTTGTTTTGCCATACAATGAAATTGTACTCCTTGGTTCTTTGACCATCATGTATCGAAGATGCTTGGTTGGTGGTTTTGGATCCAAGTGTGCCATTCCTTTGAGGATTTGAGATAATAATGAGAGGCATAGTACAAATAAACCCCTAGAAAAAACCTTCATTTTCCTTTGTTTGTGCTCTGTTGCAGTGTGGTGACTCAGAGCACCAGTGGTCAGCAATGGCTCATTGATGGCCAGTAGTGCCTCATTCTTGGCAAGCAAGGCACACTTTTGGCCGGTAGATGGTCGGCAGCAACCTCTCATGGCCGGCAGGCCACTAGTGTAATCCTTAGCAAGTTTTTGTTAATTTGGAGAAAAAAAGTTTCTGGAGTGTACTCAACCCTGCAAACAGAGCATCTCAAGAGCAAAATGGTGGCTTTTCGGGGTGAAAATCGAGTGCATGCATCCTCCACTTCCTGAAGTAGAGCTGAAGCAGTGTAGTTTAAATATTTTGCATGATTAGTTTATGTACATTTGTGTTGTAATTTAATTAATTAGTTGCTAATTAGTCAAGTGTTGTAATAATTAGTAATTAGTTTACTAGTTATTCGTTTGATTTGTAATAATTAGTCCAATTAGTTTAATTAGATAGCCTAGCTTAGCTCAGATTAGCTTAGCTTTTATTTATTTGGACCCTCCTTCGCGAGGACACAATGTTGTAATAAGTGTGGGTGTGTGTGTGCATGTCTTCCAACCCCGCGTCTTTCTCCCTTTTATTTAATCGCTTTCGATGGTTAGATTAGGGACATTTTCAATTAGCATACCTTATGCTTGCATGTCTTCATCCATTTGTTTATTTTGCATGCACTGAGGCTCGGCGCATCATTCAAACTGCATTGCAATTTCAATAGACTTCTTTGAATACATGTTTAATCGCATGTTGTTCAAGTTGCTTCGTATGCCATATTAGTAGTCGAGCCTATTAATTGCATTATTGCATGTGTTGTATTAGGCATCTTAACGTAGTTAGGATCATGCATTCTTTCTAACTAGTTTTTGTTTTGGCTTGGAATACTCGGTGAGTTTTATGCTTTAGCATACTTGCATGAGTGTGATTGCCATATTGCCATGTTTCGCATGCTTGCCATGAGGCTATGTGCTTACTTGCTAAACTACATGAATGTCTATGGATGGAGGCTTGTTGTTTGAATTGGACCAATTCAACAAATGTAAGTTTTAAGCCCACTTTGCAAAGTGGCAAATCATGTTTTAAGCCCATCTTGTCTGGTGGCAAATTCGCATTTCTAAGCCCACCTAATGGTGACAAATTCAAACCATTTTCGAAAATAAACATGAGTTGAATTATTCCAATTCTCACAATTTTAGTCTATACTTGCTTGTGTGCGTCACATAGTAAAGTTAGCTAATAACCGGAATAAGAACACATGAAGTTTATAAAACAACATATCATGATTAGTAGAGGCCGATCTTTGATCGGGTGAGTGGGGGTGTTCATTTCAGGACCTTCCCCTCTCGCACCCAAGTTCCCGAGCAGAGACAACTTTGATGATGACGGACACGTGCCCTTTGGCGCATGAGTCAAGGCTTCCTAAATTTCCCAAAAACAAAATATTTACGTGGCGACTCTATAATCTGGCAAAGCAGTCCAGTTTTGGCATTATTTAATCTAAAATCAATTTCCGAAAATGATTTGCCGGATTGGACTCTTTGATGTTTATCAGTTTCACATTTCACTTGTGAGATTAGATTCAGAACCGCAGGTAGAGTCCGAACTGTGAGGGCCTTTCTTTTCAAACCCTTTCCAAAAGGTGTGGGGGCGCGAGAAAAAGGCGAGCCCACAGGTTCCCTCAGTATCAAGTGAGTATTTGACTTCCCGTGTATCAATTTTACTTGATTGTTATATCTCTTTGAAGTAATGTCAATAATTTTCGTTGCTTCAGAGGTTAGTTGGTGTGGCTTTTTGCTATTCTTGTGCTTTTGTATGTTGAGGATGATTACTTCAAAGTATTCTATCAAGTAAATTGTTATTGAGTACTTAACAAAAAGAGAAAAAAAGGAAAAAAAAAAAAAAGTACTTTGACATTGATCTAGTTGGTTTATATGCTCCAAGGATTCAACTGTGTTATGAAAATGATGGGAAAATTTAAAGAGATGTTGATTGGGATAATCTGCTTTTGAGGGTGAAAAATGAAAAGGGCAACATATCATTACACGAGGCCTTGATGAACAGTCACCGAGTTGTAGCTTATTAGTTGATCACAGTAGATCCATAAGTGTTATATTATCTGAACTATGAAGGGAAATCGACTCTGTTTCTAGCTGCTAAAGTAGGATTTTTTGAACTTGTCACGCATATTCTGTGTGATATAGTTGGGATTGAAAACACAAATGAAAGGCTTAAAGGGAAATCACCTATTCATGCTGCCCATTTAAAAAGAAACCAAGGTAATTCTAACACTTATTCTTGATTTCTCTTTGGTTTTTGCATTTTTATTTCTCAATTTATTTTAAAATCCCAAGTGTTTTAGATGCCTTATTGAAATCAGAACCAAGGTTCATTCAATTAAGAGACGAAGAAGAAAGGACTCCACTTCACTTGATTGCATGATTGGGCTATCTTGAAGAGGTTCAGTACTTGTTAGGAAGACAGAGTTCAGGTGCTTTTGCAAGGGACAACAATGGCTTACTTCCTATTCATTTAGCATGAATTAAAGGCCACGTTGATGTTGTCTAGGCATTGCTTTAGTATTGGCCTGATTTGAGGGAACTGCTCAACTATCATGGTCAAAATATTCTTTATATTGCTGCCAAGAGCAGAGGACATAACATGGTTAGTTAAATTCTCCAAACTCCTGAGCTCGAGAAGCATTATAAACATGAGGGATAAGCATGGAAACTCACCCTTGCATTCGGCCACCATGGATTGGCATCCAAAGATTGTTAGTACCCTAACATGGGATGAAAGAGCAGACTTAAAGTGAATAATGAGGGTATGTCTACTCTTGATTCTACTGAATACTACATGGAAAGAATGCCCTCATTTCGAAAGGTGTGCACTCAGCTAATTACACTTCAGATACCTAATCAAACATAACAAAATGAGGGTATGTCTGCTTTTGATTCTTCATGTTATTTATTTATTTTTATTTGCATAAACTCCACTACATTAATATGTCAAAATAGGGTCCAAGCAAAGCTATATCTATTGTTATACATGATTAATGTTTTGTAATGGTAACTATTGTGAATCTTGTGCCAATCCATATATACAATCTCAAAATGCTTCTTCATTTGTAGTGCTAAAGCTGAAGTTCTCCAAAGGTTGTCTATGCGTGAACATTCCTTTTCATAGTACTATGAATTATTATTTAGCATTAACTGGAAGAAATTTTAATGGCCTGCTATTTCAATAGCCATTAGGTGGTCATAACTTAAATTTGTGGGACATTTTTATCTTGCAACGGTTAACAAGGACTGCATTGAAGGCTGCTGGTGCACCACAAGCTTACTGTAGAAAAGCCCTCAATGCTAAAAAGAAACAAGCATCTATGGAACTTGATCAATTGAACCTAGATAGCTAGAAGGACCGATTCAACACTCTTCTATTGGTGTCCACCCTCGTTGCCACTGTAACTTTTGCAGCTAGTTGCACAATACTTGGTGGCTATAACAACACTGAACTTGACCAAGGCATGTCAACTATGCTAAAACACAAGTGGTTTCACATGTTCATTTTCTGTGACACCATTATTACTCCTATTACCCTCACATGGGCACAATTAGAGGATTGGCACTGCCACTACTAGGGATTGCTCTCACCAAAGCAATGAGGAAATGATATCAATAGAGATATTTCCTTGTTTAATTTATTTGATTTGTTGGTCAATTGAGTTGTGTTTTTCTTTTGTTTGCATTTGGTGTAATGATCCCGGTTGTGATCCGTCATTTGTTGTATTTCGGATTCAGGCTTAATGTTTCCATAGTGTTGTTTACCTCTTCTCCCATGTATCTCTTGAAATTGGCCTTTGGGTTGTTGTGATTGAGTTTGGAATAGGTTGGTTGCATGTTTTCCCAAACTTTGTTGCCCAGAATTTTGGTCCTCCGCTTGAGCGGGCCTTTTTGTGCTCGAGCGAGAGTTGCAAACTCTCAGTGCTTGGCACGTCTGCAAAAGTACTGGAGGGGTGCTTTTCACGCTCAAGCGGGTGGACGCTCGAGCATCCTTCTTTACGCCCGAGCGGGTTGACTGTGTCTGCATAACTTTTGGAAGTGTGTATTCTACACTCGAGCGGGTCCTTTCTTGCGCTCGAGCAGAACATAAGTTTGCGTTTGACACTCGAGCGTCAAACTCTCCGCTTGAGCGGACTGCGCGTGTATCAGATCGTGAAAATGACATTTTAAATCACTTTTTCATCATTTTCTCTCTCTAAAACTTTCCAAAAACCTAGATTGAGACTTTCTCTCTCTAAGATACTTTCTCTCTCTCTCTCTCTCTCTCTCTCTCTCTCTCTCTCCCTCTCCACATTTTAGCCTAGATCAAGTGATCTCTACACCCTTGTGCCTTTATTAAAAAGTTGGAGCATCTCAAGATCTATCTTTTGAACCGAATAGAGTGGGATTTCGACATATTTGGGGTTTCTCTCTTGCTTGGCTCATCTTCTCTTCTTGAGGTAGGGACATTCGACACCTTAATATGGTTTTTAACTTAGGTATTTGTTGTTTTGTATAAATGGTGGGATTTGGGAGGATTTGAGTAAAGCTAGGGTTTGAAATTCAAAATTTGAAAAAGGGGTCCTCCATGTTGTTTTTACAAAATGATTATTGGGCTTGTATATGAGGTTCTCTAGTGTTGGAATGGTGAAATTTAGCCTTTGGGTTGATATTTGAAAAAGGGAGAAATTTGCCCTAATTTGAGTTAGATAACCAAATTGTATAAATAATGAAATTGATATGGGAAATGTGAAATTGGAATGATATATGAATGAATGGTGTAGTTAGATTTGTTAAATCACTCATCTATAGAAATTTGTTAAATTATCTGTTTAAAAGATTTTATATCCGTTTAGAAATATCTGTATTGGACTATCGGTAAAGGATAGTCATGATTGTTGTAGAAATTGCATGAGGATTAGATGGATTGAAACTAATCATTTAAGTTGTGTCATTGAATATGACGGTATGATTATGACATTGAATATGTGATATGGATAGTCATTGAATACGGTTATGTATAATGTTTTGGGAGAAGAAAGGGGATGTACTCCAATGTTTGGGAAGAGATAGGGGATGGACTCCATTGAGAATTAAGTTGGTCGGGGTGTCCAGGGTAAAAGTCCTGAAATCTTATGTATACATGGGTACCGATCCTGCGGATGAAATTTTCGTAAAATGGCAAGATTGAAGTGCTTGTATGATAGTTATGTTGGTTGAAAATCACTGAGTTATGGTCTCAGTTGAGTTATTTGGAAAATTATATATATATATATTTTTCTCTTAAGACTTCAAATGAATAAATGGAAATTGATTGAGATGTAAATATCAGTATTGTATGGTCATGGAAAGAATGTGAGTTGGTCATGTCAATTGAACGTTTATCTGACACTTATATCTTAGTTAAACCTCATATACTGTGTTAGTTTATCTCTATTGGGCTTTGGCTCACCCTACTTGGGAAAACATTTTCAAGTACTGGTGACATGCCACCCCCAAGAACATAGCTTGGGAGGAGTGAGGGCTAGAGGCCAACCGCTCACTTGTTATCAGTGCGGGCAGGCAAGGCACTTGAAGAGGTTTTGTCCACAGTTGGGTGGCACACTTGGTGCGTCTGGTTCGAGGCAGACACATAGTCACCAGCCTACACGGTCAGCACAGGCCTCAAGGGCCAATCAGGAAGCCTCTTCGATTCAGTCAGTGCAGCAGTCTTATGCTCCGAGGGGTGAGCAAGTAGATCAGAGACCTACGGGGCGCGTGTATGCTGTTACCACGCCAAATCTTGTACCAGCTCCATCTGTTGTGAGAGGTACCTTTTTGTTTTGCAACTTGGTTGCTATTGTGTTAATTGATACGGGTACATTATATTCATTTATTTCGTCTGCATTTGGATCTATTTTGGGGCTGGAGTTGGCACAGTTAGTATCTCTTATTTGCGTAGAGTCACCTATTGGTAGTGAGGCTCCTCTGAAATAGGGATGTCGAGGTTGTGACATCGGGGTTGCAGGTCGTCGATTACCATTTGCTTTTGTTTTGCTTAATATGACTAGCTTCGATGTTATTTTGGGTATGGATTGGTTATCGCCATATCGGGCTGTTATAGATTGCTACTGTCGGAGGGTTACTGTATGTACCTTAAGCGGTGATTGTTTTTATTTCTTGAGGGACCGGGTGTATAGAGCCTTATCACCGGTGTATGATCTGCATGGGCGGAGTGAACTTTGTTGTCTTCTTGCTAGCTTTTGAGTAGTGAGTGTGATGAAGTTCGAGTTAAGTTACCAAGAGTGGTTTGTGAGTACTCGGATGTCTTTCTCGAGGATCTTATTAGTTTACCACCCTATTGAGAGATCGAGTTCTCTATTGATTAAGTGCCTGGCACGGCACCAATTTTTATGGCACCGCATCGGTTTGCGCTAGCTGAGTTGAAGATTTAGCTCCAGGAACTATTAGATAAAGGCTTTATTCCCCCTAGTACTTCGCCTTGGGGAGCACCGACCCTCTTTGCTAAAAAGAAAGATGGAGCCTTGCGACTTTGTATTGACTACTGAAAGTTGAACCGGGTTACGGTTAAGAACAAGTATTTAATGCCTCATATAGATGACCTGTTTGATCAGTTGAAAGGGTCTCGTTGTTTCTCCAAGATAGACCTAAGATCGGGTTACCACCAATTGAGGGTCAAGGAGGAGGATATCCCGAAGACGGCATTCTGTACATGGTACGGCTACTATGAGTTTCTTGTGATGCCTTTTGGGCTAATCAATGCCCCAGCTTTGTTTATGAAATTGATGAACAGAATCTTCCGACAGTTCTTAGATCGTTTTGTGGTCATCTTCGTGGATGACATCTTGATTTACTCACCCTATGAGGAGAAGCACGAGGAACACTTGCAAGTGGTGCTGAGTTACTTAGAGCCCATAAGCTGTATGTTAAGTTCAGGAACTGTGAATTCTGGTTGAAAGAGGTTAAATTCTTAGGCCATTTAGTATCCTAGGAAGGGGTAACTGTAGATTCATCTAAGATAGAGGCAGTGCAGGACTGGGCACAACCTAAGAATGCTTTCAAGATTCGTAGTTTCTTGGGATTGGTAGGGTATTACCGCCGATTTGTGAAGGATTTCTCTAGATTAGCTTCGCCTTTGACTAGATTGACGAGGAAAGGGGTCAAATTTGTGTGGAGTGAAACTTGTGAAGAGTCGTTCCAAGAGCTTAAGGTTAGACTTACCACCGCTCTAGTCTTGATTATTCCAAAGAGGGGTTTAGGCTATTCAGTGTATTGTGATGCCTCACGAGAGGGTTTGGGTTGTGTATTGATGCAAAAAGGGAAAGTAGTACCTATGGCTCACGGCAGTTGAAAACACACGAGAAGAACTACCCTGTCCATGATTTAGAGTTAGCAACTGTGATTTTTGCCTTGAAGATTTGGAGGCACTATCTATATGGTGAGAAATTTGAGGTGTTTTCCGATCATAAGAGTCTAAAGTATCTGTTCACATAGATGGACTTGAATTTGAGACAGAGAATGTGGATGGAGTTCATAGAGGATTATGACCCCGAGTGACATTACCATCCAAGAAAGGCCAATGTTGTGGCCGATGCCCTAAGTAGGAAATCCATCAGTAGTGTAGCTTGTGTCGCTACCCGGGAATAGGAGATGTTAGGTGCCCTTGGTGAATTTGACTTGCATCTAGGCGAGTTTGTTGAGTTTGCAGCCCTATTTTCTGTAGTTGTACAACCGACACTTGTGAACCGAGTGTTAGAAGCACAGAAGGGTGACTTTGAGGTAGAATCCCTCTAGGAGAATATCTCTAGTGGGAAGGTAGAGAAGGGTTTGACTGCGTATCCCAATCTGAGTGTGAGATACCATGACCGCTTGTTTGTGCCGGAGTCTTGCCGAGAGGAAGTGCTCCGAGAGTTTCATCATTCACGCCTTGCGGTGCATCTGGGAGGCAAAAAGATGTATCATGACCAGAGTCGCCAGTTTTGGTGGAGGGGTATGAAGAAAGATGTGGCAGTGTTTGTATCGAAGTGCCTTACTGGTCAACAAGTGAAGGCCGAACATCAGAGGCCAGCGGGTTTGTTGCAACCCTTGCCTATAGCTGAGTGGAAGTGGGAGCATGTCACGATGGATTTTGTTGTGGGCCTTCCGAGGACTCAACGGGGTAGTGATGCCATTTGGGTGGTAGTTGACTGGTTGACCAAGTCAGCGCATTTTATTCCTACGTGCGTAAGTGATTCGGTAGACTATCTTGCCGACTTGCATATTAGGGACATAGTGTGTAATAACTCGATTCTCCTATATGTTTTCTCGTATGCTTTCGGTCTCTTATTATGTGAATTTATCTGGTTAATGTGAAATTTCATGAGAAATTAAGTTTAATTGTGTGAATTACATGGTTATTGATTTATATCTGTCAACCATGAGAAATATCTGTCACAATTATGGTGTTTGGATTAGTAATTGAAAGCCTTAGAAGCATGATAATCTGAAATTAACTTTATAATAGCGATAAGCTTGATTTTTGGAACATAACTTGATCTTTTATAAAAATCTGATTCAGAATAATTAAATTGATTAATTTGTGTCCAACTCTTAAAATGAGCCTTTTAATATATTAGTTGGCCATTTATCATTTGGTAAGACAAAAATATCTTTTAAGAGGAGAAGGAAATGTAGAGAAGAAGAGCAAGGGGAGAAGAAGATCAACAAGGGAAAATTGGCAAGTTAAGAAGAGTTATGGAGATTTAAGCTCAAGGTAGGTTCAATTCATCCCAAATAGCCCCTCTCTTGGACTTGAATGAAGGTTTCTTTTACACTCATGCAAACTAGGGTTGTAGTTGAAGACATATGTGTGATTAATGCTTGATTGAAAAGTTGTTCTTATTATTTGGTTGTTTTGAGAATTAATTTAAGTTATGTGAAGGGATTACACTTTTGCTCTTTGGTTTTTCATGCCAAACCCACATAATTACACATATATATCGTGCATCTATCAAATATAGCCATAATCATAAAGGGCTTGGTTTGTGCGGGTGAATTCAGAAAGGGTTATGACCTAATTATGCTTGTAATCAGGTTTATTATAATTTGATAAGTTATGATTCATGTTATGAAGATGTTATGTAATCTATTGAATGAATTCCCCTTGTTTTTCTCTTGATAAAGTGTTGGTTCTACTGAAATTTTGCCTAAATTCGGACTGCCCAAAATAGAGGCTGTGACCGCATGTGCGGGGCTCATGGCTGCACGTATGGGAAGCATTGCCACACGTGCGGGGCTCACAGCCGCACGTGCAGGAAACAGGGGAATTCGAGGTTCGGCTACTGGAATAAAAGCACGTGCGACGAAGGACCTCCGTACGTACGGCCCATGTGGAAAAATTCTGCATGCTCCATTTTCTTTGTTTAACCCTCTGAGACTACTGAAATGTGTATTTGAAGTATTTAAAATGCTTGTAATTGAATGGATGTGAACGAACCGATTATTGATTAAAAAAGAGAAAAGGGCTAATTTCTGAGTTGCATGTACGTGTAGGTCACATACAAGAAGGAACTATCGCTCCACCACAGCACTGTGAGTAATAGTACTGTAGTGATACATTTCGTTTATGGTTAATAATATTATTAACGTTCTGTTATTTTAACGTTCTGTTATTTGCACTATGTTGACTAGTAATGAACAACTGAAAATGTATGCGTGTTGGTGAACAATGATATCCTTCTGGACCTCAGGTCATTCTGCTTTGATAAAGATGGGCCCGAGGCCATTCTGTTGATATGTTGGGCCTGAGGCCATTCTATTGATATGTTGGGCCCGAGGCTATTCTGTTGATATGTTGGGCCTGAGGCCATTCTGTTGATATGTTGGGCCTGAGGCCATTCTGTGTGATGTGTTGGGCCTGAGGCCGTTATGGAAGTGTATGCGGAGTAAGATTATACATGTAATCTATGCACCTATATACGTTGTAATTCAAGTTTATTTATTTGAATTCTCTACATATTGTTATTCACTAAGCCTTGCTCACTTCGTGTTATGTCTGTCTCTGTAGGTAATCAACCTGGAGGTCAGTCTTAGTCCAGCCTAACAGCTATTTTTGCTCACTCCGTTGTATTCGGGCAATCCAGTGAAACTACCCATTGTTTTTGAGATGTTCCTTCCCTTACTCACAGTCTTGGTCACTAGGTTTTGTCAAGTGTGGTAAAATATGTATAACCTTCACTGTCGATGTTTTTGTTAGACCCCCAGGTACGGGGATGGGTTTGTATATGTATAGATATGTATATAACTATTCTTATGTGCATGTCCTTGTGGGTTGGACTATTTAATGAAATGTTTGTGATCCTGGCATATAAGTGTTAGCTCAATGGATGTTATTTTATGTTGATAATTGCTTCCGTTCCAGCCCCGTATTAGACAATTATTGAATTTTGAGACCGTTGTCGAGTGGGTCATGCCCAAACTTTTAGGGGCGAGTTTGGGGCGTGACAAGTGGTATCAGAGCACGAGTTGCTATCTCACACACGAATCCATTGAGTCTTAGGATGTCTAGAAAAGATTAGGCATCATGCATGACGTTTTTAGTGTATGTGAAATGATCGATAGCAACGTGATTCGTATATGTGATGTCTGCTAACAAGTATTTCGAAATAATTACTATTCATGATTATTGTATATCTTTGGTGTATATTGTAATTGATTGTTATGTAGAACATGGTGAGAACAAGGATGGAAGATCCGGAGGATTCCACCTCCGCCTAGTTAGACAGGATGGGAAGAATGATTATGGAAATGGTGGAAACTCAATGACAACAACAGCAGCAACCACAACCGCCACCGGCACCGACACCTCCACCTGTGGTGCAAGATTATCATGTTGAGGACCGAACTATTACTCTTACAAAGGAATTCAAGAAGATGAAGCCACCAATATTCAAAGAGGGGATTGATTCGATGAAAGCTGAAGCATGGGTATTGGGTGTGGAGAAGTTATTTGAGGTGTTTCCATACACTGATGCTCAGAGGGTACAATTGGTTGCTTTCACTCTAGAAGATAAAGCTTGTAGGTGGTGGATGCTTACAAGAGTTGAACATCAAGGGTTAACTTGGACCCGATTTCTGGAACTTTTCTATGATAAGTATTTTCCACAGTCTATGCGAGATAAGAAGGTGACTGAGTTTGAGACCCTTAGACAAGGAAACAAGACTGTTGCGGAGTATGAAGCCCAATTCGCAGAACTAGCCTGGTTTGCACCTCACATGGTGGATACGGATTACAAGAAGGCACAGAAGTTCGAGGGGGGGATTACGAAATGCTATCCTTGATCGAGTCAATGTACTGAAGCTACCAACATATGTTGATGTGTTAGAGAGGACTGTTATGGCATAGGGGAACATTGCTGCTCAGAATCGGATTTTCGAATGGAAAGGAAAGAGGCAGAATACTCAGATATCAAAGGGGTCAGTTGCTCCACCAACCAAGAAACAGAATTCAAAAACTTCTAGTGCTTCCACCCTTACTTAAGACCCAGTTCCCGTTTGCTCAGACTGTGGAAAGAAGCACCGTGGGACTTGCTATCGGGTGATTGGGGCATGTTTTAGGTGCGGTAAAACAGGTCACCTGATGAAGGACTGTCCTCAAAAGAATCAACAAAATGGGAATAGAGTTATTACAAGTTCGGTGGGGTCTACACCAGCTCCCAACACCAAGGCAGCTGCAAAGCCTATTAACAATGAAAACACCGCTAGACAAGGAAGAGTGTTTGCGTTGGTTCTGGGTGACGTGTAAAATGTTGCAGCAGTGGTGTCAGGTACAATTACTGTTCACAGTCATTCTGCTCATGTGTTGTTTGATTCTGGTTCTACTTACTCTTCTGTGTCGAAAATATTTGTTCAAAATTTAGATAGATCAGAGGAATTATTATCTTATGTATTTTGTGTGTTTTCACCTTTGGGGGATTCTATAGTCTGTACTTCTGTTTAATTTTTTTGTGAACTCCTAATTGGGGATGTTCGGGTATATGCCAACCTGCTACCTCTTGACATGACGCACTTTGATATTATTCTGGGAATGGATTGGTTAAATGAGCATCAAGCAACTATTGATTGTACAACCAAGCAAATCAGTTTCCACCCTCTGGGGCAGTCTGAAGCTACTTTTAAGGGGTATGGGGTGATTTCCCCACCTTATCTAATTTTTGCGGTGAAAGCATGTAAATTGTTACAGAAGGGGTGTCAGGGATTTTTGTGCAATGTCTTGGAGGGACAATCAACGAATGGGGGTATTGATATGACTTCGATTGTCTATGAATTTCTGGATGTTTTTTCAGAGGAGTTACCAGGGGAGTTAGTAGACCGTGAAATTGAGTTTACAATTGAAGTGGTGCCGAGAACTCAACCCATTTCTAAAACCCCATATAGGATGTCACCAGTTGAGATGAAAGAGCTAAAGATTCAGTTGCAGGATTTACTTGATAAAGGGTTTATCCGACCGAGCGTTTCACCTTGGGGTGCACCAGTCTTGTTTGTGAAAAAGAAAGATGGAACACTTCGGTTATGTGTGGATTATAGGGAGCTCAACAAAGTGACGATCAAAACTAGGTACCCATTACCAAGGATTGATGATCTGTTTGACCAATTAGAAGGGGCACAAGTCTATTCAAAAATTTATTACGGTCTGGATATCACCAACTAAAGGTCAAAGCTGATGATGTTGAGAAGACAACCTTTCGAACCCGATACGGTCATTATGAATTTTTGGTTATGCCCTTTGGAGTTACCAATGCACTGGCGGCTTTTATGGATTTAATGAACCGTGTCTTCAAACCATACTTGGATGAATTTGTAGTGGTGTTTATCGATGACATTCTTATTTATTCAAAAGACATCGAAGTTCATAAGCATCACCTCTGGTTAATTCTTTAGACACTTTGAGATAAGAAATCGTATGCAAAGCTGAAGAAATGTGAGTTTTGGCTATTTGAAGTGGGGTTTCTGGGACATGTGATAATGAAGGAAGGTGTATCTGTTGATCCACACAAGATTGAAGCAATCGTAAATTGGCCAACCCCTACTAATGTGACTGAGGTGCGTAGTTTCTTGGGATTAGTTGGGTACTACCGGAGGTTTGTAAAAGATTTCTCCAAAATCGCCGTACCACTTACCCAATTAACTCAGAAGGGTGTTGTGTTTGAATGGTTAGAATAGCGGGAGACTGCCTTTCAGGAGTTGAAAATGAAGTTGACCGTAGCATCGGTTTTGGCATTACCATCTGGTACTGAAGGATTTGTAATCTACAATGACGCTTCTTACAAAGGACTTGGCTGTGTACTAATGCAAAATGGGAGAGTCATCGCTTATGCTTCCCAACAACTTAAGCTCCATGAAAAGAATTATCCCACACATGACCTTGAGTTGGCGGCAGTAGTTTTTGCTTTGAAGATATGGCGACACTACTTATATGGTACTACTTGTGAAGTTTACATCGATCATAAGAGCCTTAAGTACCTCTTTGCCCAAAAAGAGTTGAATATGCGGCAGTGAAGGTGGTTGGAACTTATTAAAGACTATGATTTACAGATCTATTACCATCTCGGTAAAGCCAATACAGTTGCAGACGCACTTAGTCGGAAAGGTATGGGAAATATGGAAAATTTGCTTACGTAGCCAAAGGAGTTATCATTTGAATTAGAAAGAATGAATATAGACCTTGTGATGTATGAACGGGATGCCATGGTAGCAGCAGTAAGAGCCCAACCGACACTAATCGAAGAAATTAAACAACGGTAGATGGAAGATGAATCTTTGAAAAGGATATATGATGGGCTAAAGACAAAACCAAGGCCGGGATTCAATGCTGTAAATTCAGTGCTCAAGTTTCAAAACCAAATATGTGTTCCCAATGTACTAGAACTTAAAAAGAATTTAATGGAAGAAGCACTTACCTCCAGATTTTCAATACATCCCGGGAGTACTAAGCTGTATCGAGACTTAAAGGAAAATTTTTGATGGCCAAGTATGAAAAAGGAAATTGCGGAATTTGTCACAAAATGTTTGCAATGTCAGCAAGTAAAAGCAGAGCATCGGAGGTCGGCAAGGTTACTGCAACCCCTTCCAATCCCGAAGTGGAAGTAAGAACATCTGACTATGGATTTTGTTATAGGTCTACAGCGGACTCCTCGGGGTATGAACTCTATATGGGTCATTGTAGACTGGTTAACTAAATCCGCTCATTTTCTACCTGTGAAAACCCAGTACAATGCAAATAAGCTTGTTGTGATCTATGTGAATGAGACTGTAAGACTCCATGGTGTTCCAGTCTCAATTGTGTCAGATAGAGATCCGAAGTTTATATCGAGATTTTGGCAAGGTCTACAAGATGCTATAGGAATGAGTTGAAGTTTAGCACATCTTTTCACCCTTAGACAGATGGTCAATCCAAGAGAACAATACAAACCTTAGAAGATATGCTACGCATGTGCGTATTGGATTTTCAGGGGAGTTGGGAAACCCACCTGCCATTGGTGGAATTCGCATACAACAATAGTTACCATTCGAGTATTGGAATGGCACCTTATGAAGCCTTATATAGAAGACCATGTCGCTCTCCCGTGTGTTGGGCAAAACTCGGAGATAGGTCATTGTTAGGGCCTGAAATTGTACAGCTAACGACCGAAAAGATCCAAGTTATCCGGGAAAGATTGAGAACCGCTCAAAGTAGACAGAAGAGTTATGAGGATAACCAACGAAGAGACTTGGAATTTGATGTGGGTAACCATGTGTTTGTGAAAGTTACTCCAATGAAAGGACACCCAAGATTCGGTAAAAAGGGTAAGTTAACACCCCGATATGTTGGTCCATTCCAAATTCTGGAGAAAGTGGGCTCGGTGGCATACCAGATTGCTCTTCCACCAAGTATAAGCCAAGTACATAATGTATTTCATATATCGATGCTTCGAGGTTACCTCCCAGATCCGTCTCATGTCATAGATTACCACCAAATTGTGTTGGATGATAAGTTAACTTATGAAGAAAAACCAATCCAAATTCAGGACCGACAAGTGAGACAACTATGAAACCGAATGATTCCAATGGTAAAAGTTGAATGGTAAAAACATTACGGAACAGAGGCTACTTGGGAAAAAGAAGAAGAAATGCCACATCAATACCCGGAATTATTCCTATCATAAGGTAAAACAAGTTTGAGGGACCAAACTTATTTAAGGGGGGGAGAGTGTAATAACTCGATTCTCCTATATGTTTTTTGGTATGCTTTCGGTCTCTTATTATGTGTATTTATCTGGTTAATGTGAAATTTCATGAGAAATTAAGTTTAATTGTGTGAATTACATGGTTATTGATTTATATCTGTCAACCATGAGAAATATCTGTCACAATTATGGTGTTTGGATTAGTAATTGAAAGCCTTAGAAGCATGATAATCTGAAATTAACTTTATAATAGGGATAAGCTTGATTTTTGGAACATAACTTGATCTTTTATAAAAATCTGATTCAGAATAATTAAATTGATTAATTTGTGTCCAACTCTTAAAATGAGCCTTTTAATATATTAGTTGGCCATTTATCATTTGGTAAGACAAAAATATCTTTTAAGAGGAGAAGGAAGTGTAGAGAAGAAGAGCAATGGGAGAAGAAGATCAACAAGGGAAAATTGGCAAGTTAAGAAGAGTTGTGGAGATTTAAGCTCAAGGTAGGTTCAATTCATCCTAAATAGCCCTTCTCTTGGACTTGAATGAAGGTTTCTTTTACACTCATGCAAACTAGGGTTGTAGTTGAAGACATATGTGTGATTAATGCTTGATTGAAAAGTTGTTCTTATTATTTGGTTGTTTTGAGAATTAATTTAAGTTATGTGAAGGGATTACACTTTTGCTCTTTGGTTTTTCATGCCAAACCCACATAATTACACATATATATCGTGCATCTATCAAATATAGCCATAATCATAAAGGGCTTGGTTTGTGCGGGTGAATTCAGAAAGGGTTATGACCTAATTATGCTTGTAATCAGGTTTATTATAATTTGATAAGTTATGATTCATGTTATGAAGATGTTATGTAATCTATTGAATGAATTCCCCTTGTTTTTCTCTTGATAAAGTGTTGGTTCTATTGAAATTTTGCCTAAATTCGAACTGCCCAAAACAGGGGCTGTGACCGCACGTGCGGGGCTCATGGCCGCACGTGTGGGAAGCATTGCCACACGTGCGGGGCTCATAGCCGCACGTGCGGGAAACAGGGGAATTCGAGGTTCGGCTACTGGAATAAAAGCACGTGCGGAGCACACGTGCGGCGAAGGGCCTCCGCACGTACGACCCATGTGGAAAAATTCTGCATGCTCCGTTTTCTTTGTTTAACCCTCTGAGACTGCTGAAATGTGTATTTGAAGTATTTAAAATGCTTGTAATTGAATGGATGTGAACGAACCGATTATTGATTAAAAAAGAGAAAATGGCTAATTTCTGAGTTGCACGTACGTGTAGGTCACATACAAGAAGGAACTATCGCTCCGCCACAGCACTGTGAGTAATAGTACTATAGTGATACATTTCGTTTATGGTTAATAATATTATTAACGTTCTGTTATTTTAATGTTCTGTTATTCGCACTATGTTGACTAGTAATGAACAATTGAAAATGTATGCGTGTTAGTGAACAATGATATCCTTCTGGACCTGAGGTCATTCTGCTTTGATAAAGATGGGCCTGAGGCCATTCTGTTGATATGTTAGGCCCGAGGCCATTCTGTTGATATGTTGGGCCTGAGGCCATTCTGTATGATGTGTTGGGCCTGAGGCCATTCTGTATGATATATTGTGCCTAAGGCCGTTATGGAAGTGTATGCGGAGTAAGATTATGCATGTAATCTATGCACCTCTATACGTTGTAATTCAAGTTTATTTATTTGAATTCTCTACATACTGTTATTCACTGAGCCTTTCTCACTCTGTGTTATGTCTGTCTCTGTAGGTAATCAACCTGGAGGTCAGTCTTAGTCCAGCCTAACAGCTATTTTTGCTCACTTCGTTGTATCCGGGCAATCCAGTGAAACTACCCATTGTTTTTGAGATGTTCCTTCCCTTACTCACAGTCTTGGTCACTAGCTTTTGTCAAGTGTGCTAAAATATGTATAACCTTAATTGTCGATGTTTTTGTTAGACCCCCAGGTGCGGGGATGGGTTTGTATATGTATAGATATGTATATAACTGTTCTTATGTGCATGTCCTTGTGGGTTAGACTGTTTAATGAAATGTTTGTGATCCTGGCATATAAGTGTTAGCTCAATGGATGTTATTTTATGTTGATAATTGCTTCCGTTTTGGCCCTATATTAGACAATTATTGAATTTTGAGACCGTTGTCGAGTGGGCCATGCCCAAACTTTTAGGGGCAAGTTTGGGGCGTGACATAGTGTGATTGCACGGGGTCCCTGTGACAATTGTTTCAAATAGAGATACGCATTTCATAGCTCAGCTATGGTAGAGCTTGCAGAGTGCCTTGGGCACTAGACTGACTTTTAGCACGACTTATCATCCTCAGACTGACGAGCAGTATGAGCGTACCATTTAGATCATTGAGGATATGCTTCGAGGCTGTGTCCTTGACTTTAAGGGGTCGTGGGAGAGACACTTACCCTTAGTGGAGTTTGCCTACAATAACAGTTTCCAATGGAGTATTGGCATGGCACCTTTTGAGGCCTTGTATAGCCGACCATGTAGATCGCCTGTGTGTTGGGCCGAGGTGGGTGATGCACCTTTGTTGGGCCTAGAGTTGGTGTAGGAAATGACGGACAAAGTGGCACTTATCCGTAAGAGGTTGGTTGTAGCCGAGAGTCGTCAAAAGAGTTATGCCGACCGTTGGGGGAGACCTTTGTCATTTGAGGTAGGTGATCATGTCTTTTTGAAAATATCACCTAGACGGGGTTTGATGAGATTTGGGAAGAGTGGGAAGTTATCCCCTAGGTTTATTAGCCCTTTTGAAATTCTTGAGCGAATTGGGGAGGTTGCATACCTTTTGGCGGTACCGCCACAACTATCCAGAGTGCATGACGTGTTTCACATTTGTATGCTTCGGAAGTATGAGCCGGATCCATCACGTGTGTTGGATTGGACCAACTTGGAGGTAGATGAGGATGCCTCATAAGAAGAGAGACCAATGAGAGTCTTGGATAGGAGAGACCAAGTCTTGCGAGACAAGACAATCCCCTCGGTAAAAGTATTGTGGAAACATCATGAGGTCGACGAAGCGACTTGGAAACGTGAATTGGAAGTCCGAGAGAAATATCCGGACTTGTTTGTTGATGTCTAAGCATGTATTGAGATTTTGATTGTGATAATGAAAGAAATAAACATTGTATATGTTTTAAAATATGAGAACATTGTGTATGTTATGTAAGATATTGAAAACTTGAACTTTGATTTGAACATTGCATATGTTTGGGAATATGAAACATTATGTTTTTGATCACCTTTGGAGGCATTGTATATGCTAGATAAATTTTGGAAATGTGGATTTGATTTAACATTGTGAATGTCTTGGGGAAAAAAAAAATTGGGAATTTCATTTTGTTATTGGACTTGTGTATCGAGTCAATGAGAATGGATGACCAAAGAATGGGTCATGGTGATGGACTTGTAAGGATAACATTGTTATGAATGATTTAATGTTGATTTTGAACTTAATTTGTAATTTTGGGGATGAAATTCTTTAAGGGGGGGAGGTTATAACAATCCCGGTTGTGATCCGTCATTTGTTGTATTTCGGATTCGGGTTTAATGTTTCCATAGTGTTGTTTACCTCTTCTCCCTTGTATCTCTTGAAATTGGCCTTTGGGTTGTTGTGATTGAGTTTGGAACATGTTGGTTGCATGTTTTCCCAAACTTTGTTGCCCAGAATTTTGGTCCTCCGCTCGAGCGGGAGTTGCAAACTCTCAGTGCTTGGCACGTCTGCAAAAGTACTGGAGGGGTGTTTTTCACGCTCGAGTGGCATTTACTACGCTCGAGCAGGTGGATGCTCGAGCGGCTTTCTTTACGCCCGAGCGGGTTGACTGTGTCTGCATAACTTCTAGAAGTGTGTATTCCACGCTTGAGCGGGTCCTTTCTTGCGCTCGAGTGTTGAACTCTCCGCTTGAGCGGACTGCGTGTATATCAGATCGCGAAAATGACATTCTAAATCACTTTTTCATCCTTTTCTCTCTCTAAAACTTTCCAAAAACCTAGATTGAGACTTTCTCTCTCTAAAACTCTCTCTCTCTCTCTCTCTCTCTCTCTCTCTCTCTCTGCATTTTGGCCTAGATCAAGTGATCTCTACACCATTGCGCCTTTATTAAAAAGTTGAAGCATCTCAAGATCTATCTTTTAAACCAAATAGAGTGGGATTTCGACATCTTTGGGGTTTCTCTCTTGCTTGGCTCATCTTCTCTTCTTGAGGTAGGGACATTCTGCACCTTAATATGGTTTTTAACCTAGGTATTTGTTGTTTTGTATAAATAGTGGGATTTAGGAGGATTTGAGTAAAGATATGGTTTGAAATTCAAAATTTGAAAGAGGGGTCCTCCATGTTGTTTTTACAAGATGACTATTGGGCTTGTATATGAGGTTCTCTAGTGTTGGAATGGTGAAATTTAGCCTTTGGGTTGATATTTGAAAAAGGGAGAAATTTGCCCTAATTTGAGTTGGATAACCAAATTGTATAAATAATAAAATTGATATGGGAAATGTGAAATTGGAAGGATATATGAATGAATGGTGTAGTTAGATTTTTTAAATCACTCATCTATGGAAATTTGATAAATTATCTGTTTAAAAGATTGTGTATCCATTTAGAAATAGTTGTATTGGACTATCGGTGGAGGATAGTCATGATTGTTGTAGAAATTGCATGAGGATTAGGTAGATTGAAACTAATCATTTAAGTTGTGTCATTGAATATGACGGTATGATTAAGACATTGAATATGTGATATGGATAGTCATCGAATATGGTGAAATACATTGTATATGTATAATGTTTTGGGAGAAGAAAGGGGATGTACTCTAGTGTTTGGGAGAAGATAGGAGATGGACTCCATTAAGAATTAAGTTGGCCGGAGTGTCTAGGGTGAAAGTCCTGAAATCTTATGTATACATGGGTGTCGATCCCGCGGACGAAATTTCCGTAAAATGGCAAGATTGAAGTGCTTGTATGATAGTTATGTTGGTTAAAAATCACTAAGTTGTGGTCTCAGTTGAGTTATTTGGAAAATTATATATATATATATATTTTTCTCTTAAGACTTCAAATGAATAAATGGAAATGGATTGAGATGTAAATATCAGTATTGTATGGTCATGGGAAGAATGTGAGTTGGTCATGTCAATTGAACGTTTATTTGACACTTATATCTTAGTTAAACCTCATATACTGTGTTAGTTTATCTCTACTGGGCTTTGGGTCACCCTACTTGGGAAAACATTTTCAGGTACTGGTGACATGCCACCTCTAAGGACATAGCTTATGAGGAGTGAGGGCTGAAGGCTCCATTTTTGTTATATTTGTGCTTAAATGTTAATTCAAGCCAAGGGCTTTACATGTATAGAGCTTAGGACTCTTTTGTTGTAACAAAGTGATATCTTGGAAAGATGTAAGCCCGTAGGGCATTTATTTTGTTGTAATCAATTAGTGTTACGTGCTGTAGTTTTAGAATGAATATTTATGAAAGTATAACGCATGTAACATTTCTTGTAATATAAACTCTGATGAATGAAAGTATAACATCTTCTGTTATGTTCATGTATCTCATGGGTTGGATTATTCACTTTATTTTGGTGGCATTACATTTGGTCTTATACGTTGGTATCTACGTATCCTGCCAGCAAGTATGTAATGGTACGTAATGTTTTGATATTTTAGTGTTTTATAGTTATGTGGTTGTTATGTGTTGGAGATGTGTGGTTTTGTTCTTGTTTCTCCCCAATATATACTCATTTTATTAATAAATTTTTTGTTGGTAAAATGAAAAAAAAAAACTTAATAAAGAAAAAGAACTCATCTTGTATATATAGAAATCTTCTAAATATGCAATGGGTCTAACTAGTAGAAAGAAATATGTAGAGAAAAATCAATGCATGGCTTAGATTTATTCTAGGTGCAGAGGGAATTAAATTCAAAATATAATGAGATACATATTATTATTATTATTATTATTATTTTTGGTAATATTCATTTTATCCTTTGTGGTTTAATAAGATACCCTCATATAGTTTTGGACTAAATTGCAACACCTAACTCTGATAACAAAATTAAAAATTTACTATTTTACCCTCTTGAACCAATGTGTCAACTCATTACATATACACAGGTTTACATAAAGAATTTTATTAACTCATTATATATATATACATAGGTTTACATATACACATTAAATAGAATTTCCCTTAATATATATATATAGGTTTATTTATACACAATTATATATATGTGTGTGTGTGTGTGTAAAATCAAATTGGGTATTGATTTGGTTGAATATTGATTTGTCTGACCATAATTGATACAGTGTGAGGTACAAACTCTGTTTATTTGGATGGATATATTGACGGTGAAGAGGTAAATTGTAAAACGATCCAAATCAGATGGGGATAATTGACTATTTTTAAAATATAGGAGATAAAGTGCTTCACAGTTAAACCACAAGAGGGTTAAATGAATTTTATCTAGGTTTTTTTTTTTTTTTTTGGGTGCACGTAGCATTGTTGGAAAAAGTGAAGGCCGAGAGAGTTAAATTAAATTTCTTGTCATCCAATTAAGCAATTAAAAATAAGGTTGCTACTCAGGCAACCCAAACTGAGCAACATGTGTCCAACTTGAATTTTTAAGGATTTGACAATATAATTTAAAATATAGGTTTATGCAGTAATTTAAAAGCCTGAATTAAATTCAAGGCTAGGCCTAGACAAAGATTTCCAGCAACCTGATACCTGAATTACAAATTTAAATACAAATATATAAAAAATATTAAATATACATATGTAGACACCCATTTTTGTCCGCCCTTAAGACTTGGGCGTTACAGATAGTTTACTTGGTGATGAAAGGTGTGCAGTGCAAAGGTTCGATTTTTCAGGCAACTAGAGAGTCAAATCCCAACCTTACACCTCATTTTGGACCAAATCTATTTTGGAATGTTTTTTAGACTTTAAAATCCTCTCATTCAAAATATTTTTGAAATAAAGTTCCTACGATGTTCCGAGGCTCGCATTTTGTCAAATGTTGCGCTTTTCGGTAAACCGAGCAAGGACAAAGGGGAAATGAATAAAAGAGAGATGAAATCTTGGAAAAATATTTCAAAACACCTTGTTCGGGGGTTTGGAGTTGAAGAAAAGAGGAGAAGGGGGAAGAAACCAAGTTGAGGAAGAAGTTGGGTATGAATCGCTAAGAGAGAGTCGAGCAGCCCTCGCTAAATCAGGCCTATCCTTTTGAATAATGGGATTTCAGCTATGAGGCCACCACTGTTGGAAAGCTTACTTCCGGGGCTTCATTTTTCACTTAAGAATCTCCTAAAGCCGTGTCCGGATGGGGGAGATATGATTGGTTGAAGTTGGGCATCATTCTGGTTGGACTGAAACTGAGCAACCTTCACTAAAAGAGGGATATCTCTTAGCACACATGGAATTTTGAGGTGAGGCTACCAAATTTGGAAATAAGACTTCTAGGGCTATAGTTTAGGCTCAAGAATGACCTGAAAAAGAGTCCAGATGAAGGATTTAGGCTTGCTTCAAGTCAGGGACCAGGACTGATTTTTTCCATCAGCCTCTATGGAAGTCCATCGGACAAATTGGACCTCATCGGCCATAGGTCGGCCAAAAGTGAACCTTATCGGCCGCAAATGTTGGCCAATCGGCCGAAAATGTCTAGAAAGCCCAGAATTGGCAGATATTTCTCCTCCAGCTGTTTCCAGCTGTTGCCACTTGTCCTAGCTCAGATATTTCGACCAAAGGTGATATTTTGCTATATAATGAAGCCTTGTATCTCATTTCAAGGGTTAGAACATTAGAGGATAGATTAGAACAATTTTGGCAAAAAGCTTTGGGAGCCTCTCTCTCTCAATCCACTCTCTAGATTCCTCTATCTCTAAGAGTTTTGTGCTAGAAGCTTGCATACATCCATCTTCAACCAATCAACCCTTAACAAGAATTGTTGATCATTGGCCTGAGGTTGCTAGAAGGTCTTCTTGGAGCTCATTAAGGAGGTTTTGTCTTGGTTTTGTGCCTCAAAGTGTGATTCCCTCCAAGAGGTAAAACTTTCACCCTTTAAGCTTGTCTTTCACACTTGCTTCACCATCCTTTTTCCATTGTTTTGGACTATTTTGGGGCTGATTTTGAATCATAAAAAACTCTGATTTTTGATGTTCTAAATGATGGTTTAAGCCTTGTTTGGCTAGGGGGTTGTCTCTCCCTTTTGCTCCTTGGCTTGTGAGGCCTTTTGAGCCATCTTTCACCACCTTTCAAACTAATTTTTTTTGGCCTTTAAACCACTGAATTCCAAAGGAATTTTAGTGGTGAAAAGGGGTTTTGAAGTCTCAAATGGATGGGGGTTGTCCCCCCCTCCTCTTCTCTTGTTTACATGTGTTGATGGCCAACCAACTGAGCATGTGTTTTTACTTCTTTGTGGCTTTGTTTAGGCTCATTTTTGTGACTTTTTGGACCTGCCATAACTCTGTTATAGGCTGGTTTGGTCACCTCTTGCATGCTTTATACGCTTGTAGTGTAAACTTGCACACTAGCCCAATATGCATCATGCTTTAGACCATCATTCTAGTGTGATTTTGGCTTAACTCCAAGAAGCTTTTAGCCATATTTTAGCATTCTTAAGGTTTGATTTATGTTATTTTGGTCATGCATGCCATGCTTTGTATAGCCATAGTGCATTCTAGCTCACTAGCTTTGAGTTTCCAAGCATCTAGCATGCATTACTTGGACCATTTGCACGATCTGGCATCATTTGTTATGTGATTTCAGAGCATGTTTCATTGCCATGCACTCACATCTTTCACTTCTTCAATGCTTTGAAGGGTTCATGCTTTATGCCTTAAAAAGAGCCCATCTTGCCTAGGCTTTTGGACCACCATTTCAGTGTGTTTTGGGTCTTATTTTTCCATCATATAACTCTGTTTTTGGTTGGTTAGGACATCCCTCATTTGCTTCTTACACTTGTAGTGTAAGTCCTCTTTACTAGTCTTGCATGCCTAATGAATGAGCTTGTTATTCTAGCATGTGTTGACTTGGTATTAGCCCATTTTTGGTGTTAATTTGACATGTCATAACTCTAATTTTTATTGGTAAAGTAATCTCATGCTTGGTCTTGGTAGGTGTAGTGTAATCCTCCTTATTGCCCTTGCATGCTCCATGTTTTGGCCCTTCATGCTAGCTTGTTTTGGCCTTGGTCCGTGCATGTTTTAGTCTCATTTTGGCATGCTCTAGGACTGTTTTGGGTTGCATTAGCCATACGCTTCATGTTTTGTATAGCTATAGTGCAAGTGCCTATGCTAGCTTCAAGCTTTGAGCCTCCTCGCATGTCATACTTGTGTAGTTTGAGTGGTTTGGCACCATTCCATGCATGATTTCAGAGCTTATAGTGTTTGTCACATGTCCATGCTTGTCACTCTTTAAGTGCTCTTGAGAGTTATCCTCTTATGCCTTAATTCTTGAGCCATTTGGCATGCATGCTTGTCTTGCATTTCATGCCTTCATTTCAACATTTTGGCCACTGATTTGGGCATGACTGAGGTCTATCCATTTTGGTTTAAGTCCATCATTGCATGTTGTTGCATGCTTGTCTTTGCATGTTGTTGCATGCTTGTTCCATTTTGTTGTTATTGTATGCTTGCTACATTGCCTCATATTTGCATGCTTGTGTTGCTTTGTTAGGTTGATCATGCACGCCTTACATTGTGTTCAATATGCTTGCTTTGCATTGTGTTTGGTTTGGGTGATAAGCCAAACACGAGGAACGAGGGACGTTTCATACTTGAAGTGATGAAACGTGCCTCAATTCTCAATCGCTGACCCTCTTGATCATGCATGATAGAGGTTAAGGTCCCTTATGTGTTTTTGTGCATTTCATTCACATTAAATTGTGCGACTCGGCCTCTTTGGCCATCATGCATCGAAATGCGTGATTGATGGCTCGAGAGTCGAGCACTACACTCCTTTGAGTTTCAAACATGATAAGTGGTGTAGTTGCACAACATTTTTTTACAAATACATTGCCATACCTTTGTTAGTACTCTGTTGCAGCAAAAGAAGAATTTGCAGGAATCAGTGGCCGATCGACCACTTAGTCTGCCGATCGACCATCAAAGTTGGCCAATAGCCTTGAAATTTGGCTGATGGACATAAATTCTGGCCGATGGCCACTCCCCTTGGCCGACCACCTCTCAGCATGTCCATTAGGTGGATCAAAATCATCTTGGAGGTTGGCACAATTTTCAGAAGTCTAAAACAGTGCAAACAGAGGCATCATGAGGCACGACAGTGGATTTTTGAGCAAAGCCGACCGAACACGCATGCATCCCTCGTCACGAGGCCATTTCAGTGCTTTTGATAACTTAGAATAGTTATTTGTTTCGATTCAGTTGTGTAATAATTAATTAGCTTGTTAGTTATTTTATTTTGGTTTGTAATTAATTAGCTTAGCGTAGCTAGTTAGTCGATTCATTCGGACCCTCCGTCGAGAGGGCCAACTTTTGTAATAAGTGTGCGTGAGTATGTGAATGTCTGCCAACCCCACGTCTTTCTCCCTTTTACTTAACCGCTTACGATGGTTAGTTCTAGGTCATATTTTGATTAGCATCCTTATGATTGCATGTTTGCATTCATTCATCTGTCTTGCATGCATCGGGCTTGGCACATCATACTAACTGCATTGTATTTCAATACATTTACTTGAATACATGATTATCAAGTTGCATTTCACATGACATCTTAGAATAGCCGAGCCTATTTCTAGTTGCATTTTGCATGTGTTGCATCAGCCATCTTAACATAAACCAGGATCATGCATAATTTCTAAGTAGTTTTTGTTTTGGCTCGGAGTACTAGGTAAGTGTTTATGCTTTAGCATCTTACATGAGTGTGAGTGCTGCCATGACAACATGCTTGCCATGAGGCTAACTGCTTAAGTGTTGAATTACATGAATGCTTGTGGGTGAAGGTTAGATTACTTGAATTGGAACAATTCATCGAAATGCGAGTTTTAAGCCCACTTGAGGGTGGCAAATCCACGTCTCAGCCTACTTGCAGGTAGCACCTTCAAACCATTTTAACACAAACGAACATGAGATGTTTTGTTCCAACTTAGGTGATCTAGTCTATACTTGTGTGTTGTGCGCATTACATAGTAAAGCTAGCTAATAACCGGAATAAGAACACATATGTTTTCAAAAACAAGATATCATGCTTAGTACAGGGTGATCTTTGATTGGGCGAGCGGGGGTGCTCATTGCATGACCTTCCCCTCTCGTACCCAAGTTCCTGAGCCGAGGCAACTTTGGTGATGACGGACACGTGGCCTTAGGCACGAGTCAGGGTTTCCTAAATTTTCCAAAACAAAATATTTAGGTAGCGACTCTGTATCTGGCTAAACAGTCCATGTTTGACACTTCTTTATTAAAATCAGTTTTCCAAAACGATTTGCCAGATTTGGACTCTTTGGTGATTTATCAATTTTACATTGCACTTTGTGGGATCAGATGAAGAACCGTGACATTGAGTCCGAATTGTAGTATGCTAATGAACAAACCAGATTTCGCACCATCTCGCGCGTGGAGCTGTGACGTTCGGGCCCGTCTACAACATATAAATTATTACAATTTCAATTTGATTTGCATTAGTTGAATTGTTTTGACTTTCTTTGTTTTTTCTTCTTCTTCAAATTACTAGGAGATGGAATTGAAGATTGAACGCTAAAGAAGTGAATGAACTACTGCAACATTCGTTTTAAATTTATGTTTGTGTTAGTAAAATTTTTGCTCAGTCTTGATCGACGGAGATTTAACAACAATTTTAATCAAACAATCAAACAAAAAATCAGACGAATATGTACAGGTTCTAATGTCTTGAAAGTACAAAGACTTTTTTGGAACAATTAACAATTGAAAGAGTGAAATAAATACATAAATTTTTTTATTGAAAACTTTTGAGTTTATAATGTTACAAATTGTTGTAAGGTATTACTAAAAGTTAATATATTTCTAAAAAAAGAGAAAATATTCTGATGAGTTTGATGGCTTTGGAACTGTTGAAAACAGCCCACTTTCACATCAAGTTATATTCCACTACTTCACTTTGTAAGCAACATCTTCCACAGTCACCAATGTTGCCAAGTTCTTTGCTCATCTTTGATTCTCTGCACATCATGGGTTCACAACCACCTTTATGCCCCACGTCTGCGACGCATTGCACAAAAACAGTAAACAACAACAACAACAACAACAACAACAACAACAACAACAACAATAATAATAATAATAGTAATAATAATAAAATATGCACATAATCACTTAAAAATATAATTTTGGTCTGAATCGACAGATCAAAATTGACAGGCCACAGTCAATAAGATTAGATTTGGCCATGATTGACATGTCACAATCAATAAAATTAGATTTGGTCAAAATTGACAGGCCACAATTGTGATGCCCCGAATCTACACTATTGGTTGCAGTCAAGGGAGAGTCACTAATGAGTCCTATGGTCAATAACCAAGTAAGATCCCGGATCACCTGAGGAGTCAAATTATCCTTCCTTCTAAGTCCGGCTTTCTTAGGAAGCGCACTACCCTTTTGACAGATCGTACCAGGTATTGACACAAGGTCTCACAAGCAACGATAAGGTGTATACAAATATATAGATCATAAGTACATAATAACCACAAATACTCTTAATTTCAAAAGCTTGTTCCATTACATTACATCCCAAAAGAAAATTTAATCTTCACATGAGCCTTACAAAATATCAAAAGGAATTTCTAACTTTCCTAAGATAGCCAAAAGTCTTCGAAGGCTTCAGGCCCGTCGTCTCCCGCTACAAACTCCTCTTCGGCACCTGGCATGATACGACGTGAGCTTTGAATGCCCAGTAAACACACGCACACCCCGCCCCTTTTTCCCGAGTCCAATACACAATCACAAATATGACATCAAGTAGTAAAGCATGCATCCCTCGTCACAAGGCCATTTCAGTGCTTTTGATAACTTAGAATAGTTATTTGTTTCGATTCAGTTGTGTAACAATTAATTAGCTTGTTAGTTATTTTATTTTGGTTTGTAACTAATTAGCTTAGCGTAGCTAGTTAGTGGATTCATTCGGACCCTCCGTCGAGAGGGCCAACTTTTGTAATAAGTGTGCGTGAGTATGTGAATATCCTCTAACCCCACGTCTTTCTCCCTTTTACTTAACCACTTATGATGGTTAGTTCTAGGTAATATTTTGATTAGCATCCTTATGATTGCATGTTTGCATTCATTCATCTGTCTTGCATGTATCGGGCTCGGCGCATCATACTAACTGCATTGTATTTCAATACATTTACTTGAATACATGATTATCAAGTTGCATTTCACATGACATCTTAGAATAGCCGAGCCTATTTCTAGTTGCATTTTGCATGCGTTGCATCAGCCATCTTAACATAAACCAGGATCATGCATGATTTCTAAGTAGTTTTTGTTTTGGCTCGGAGTACTAGGTAGGTGTTTATGCTTTAGCATCTTGCATGAGTGTGAGTGCTGCCATGACAGCATGCTTGCCATGAGGCTAACTGCTTAAGTGTTGAATTACATAAATGGCTGTGGGTGAAGGTTAGGTTACTTGAATTGGAACAATTCATCGAAATGCGAGTTTTAAGCCCACTTGAGGGTGGCAAATCCATGTCTCAGCCTACTTGCGGGTAGCACCTTCAAACCATTTTCAAAAAAACAAACATGAGATGTTTTGTTCCAACTTAGGTGATCTAGTCTATACTTGTGTGTTGTGCGCATTACATAGTAAAGCTAGCTAATAACCGGAATAAGAACATATATGTTTTCAAAAACAAGATATCATGCTTAGTACAGGGCGATCTTTGATCGGGCGAGCGGGGGTGCTCATTGCATGACCTTCTCCTCTCGTACCCAAGTTCCCGAGCCGAGGCAACTTTGGTGATGACGGACACGTGGCCTTAGGCACGAGTTAGGGTTTCCTAAATTTCCCAAAACAAAATATTTAGGGTGCAATTCTGTATCTGGCAAAGCAGTCCATGTTTGTCACTTCTTTATTAAAATCAGTTTTCCAAAACTATTTGCCGGATTTGGACTCTTTGGTGATTTATCAATCTTACATTGCACTTTGTGGGATCAGATTAAGAACCGTGACATTGAGTCCGAACTGTAGTATGCTAATGAACAAACCGGATTTCGCGCCATCTCGCGCGCGGATCCGTGACGTTCGGGCCCGTCTACAAGATATAATTTATTACAATTTCAATTTGATTTGCATTAGTTGAATTGTTTTGACTTTCTTTGTTTTTTTTCTTCTTCAAATTCCTAGGAGATGGAATTGAAGATTGGACACTAAAGAAGTGAATGAACTACTACAACATTCGTTTTAAGCTTATGTTTGTGTTAGTAAAATTTCTGTTAAGTCTTGATCGACGGAGATTCAACAACAAGTTTAATCAAACAATCAAACAAAAAATCAGACGAATATGTACAGGTTCTAATGTCTTGAAAGTACAAAGACTTTTTTGGAACAATTAACAATTGAAAGAGTGAAATAAGTACAAAATTTTTTTGTTGAAAACTTGAGTTTATAATGTTACAAATTGTTGTAAGGTATTACTAAAAGTTAATATATTTCTAAAAATAGAGAAAAGATTCTGATGAGTTTGATGGCTTTGGAACTGCTGAAAGCAGCCCACTTTCACATCAAGTTATATTCCATTACTTCACTTTGTAAGCAACATCACCAATGTTGCCAAGTTCTTTGCTCATCTTGGATTCTCTGCACATCATGGGTTCACAACCACCTTTATGCCCCACGTCTGTGACGCATTGCACAAAAACAGTAAAAAACAACAACAACAACAACAACAACACCACCAATAGTAATAATAATAATAATAATAACAATAATAAAATATGCACATAATCACTTAAAAATATAATTTTGGTCTAAATCGACAGATCAAAATTGACAGGCCACAATCAATAAGATTAGATTTGGCCATGATTGACATGTCACAATCAATAAAATTAGATTTGGTCAAAATTGACAGGCCACAATTGTGATGCCCCGAATCTACACTATTGGTTGCAGTCAAGGGAGAGTCACTAATGAGTCCTATGGTCAATAACCAAGTAAGATCCCAGATTGCCGGAGGAGTCAAATTAGCCTCCCATCTAAGTCCGGCTTTCTTAGGTAGCGCACTACCCTTTTGACAGATCTTACCAGGTATTGACACAAGGTCTCACAAGCAACGATAAGGTGTATACAAATATATAGATCATAAGTACATAATAACCACAAATACTCTTAATTTCAAAAGCTTGTTCCATTACATTACATCCCAAAAGAAAATTTAATCTTCACATGAGCCTTACAAAATATCAAAAGGAATTTCAAACTTTCCTAAGATAGCCAAAAGTCTTCGAAGGTTTCAGGCCCGTCGTCCCCCACTATAAACTCCTCTTCGGCACCTGGAATGATACGCCGTGAGCTTTGAATGCCCAGTAAATACACACACACCCCGCCCCTTTTTCCCGAGTCCAATACATAATCACAAATATGACATCAAGTAGTAAAGCATGCATCCCTCGTCACGAGGCCATTTCAGTGCTTTTGATAACTTAGAATTGTTATTTGTTTCGATTCAGTTGTGTAATAATTAATTAGCTTGTTAGTTATTTTATTTTGGTTTGTAATTAATTAGCTTAGCGTAGCTAGTTAGTCGATTCATTCGGACCCTCCGTCGAGAGGGCCAACTTTTGTAATAAGTGTGTGTGAGTATGTGAATGTCCTCCAACCCCACGTCTTTCTCCCATTTACTTAACCGCTTACGATGGTTAGTTCTAGGTCATATTTTGATTAGCATCCTTATGATTGCATGTTTGCATTCATTCATTTGTCTTGCATGCATCGGGCTAGGCACATCATACTAACTGCATTACATTTCAATACATTTACTTGAATACATGATTATCAAGGTGCATTTCACATGACATCTTAGAATAGCCGAGCCTATTTCTAGTTGCATTTTGCATGTGTTGCATCAGCCATCTTAACATAAACTAGGATCATGCATGATTTCTAAGTAGTTTTTGTTTTGGCTTAGAGTACTAGGTAAGTATTTATGTTTTAGCATCTTGCATAAGTGTGAGTGCTGCCATGACAGCATGCTTGCCATGAGGCTAACTGCTTAAGTGTTGAATTGCATGAATGCCTGTGGTTAGATTACTTGAATTGGAACAATTCACCGAAATGCGAGTTTTAAGCCCACTTGAGGGTGGCAAATCCATGTCTCAGCCTACTTGCGGGTAGCACGTTCAAACCATTTTCAAACAAACAAACATTAGATGTTTTGTTCCAACTTAGGTGATCTAGTCTATACTTGTGTGTTGTGCACATTACATAGTAAAGCTAGCGAATAACCTGAATAAGAACACATATGTTTTCAAAAACAAGATATCATGCTTAGTACAGGGCGATCTTTGATCAGGCGAGCGGGGGTGCTCATTGCATGACCTTCCCCTCTCGTACCCAAGTTCCCGAGCCGATGCAACTTTGGTGATGACGGACACGTGGCCTTAGGCACGAGTCAGGGTTTCCTAAATTTTCCAAAACAAAATATTTAAGTGGCAACTCTGTATCTGGCAAAGCAGTCCATGTTTGTCACTTCTTTATTAAAATCAGTTTTCCAAAACTATTTGCCGGATTTGGACTCTTTGGTGATTTATCAATCTTACATTGCACTTTGTGGGATTAGATTAAGAATCGTGACATTGAGTCCGAACTGTAGTATGCTAATGAACAAACCGGATTTCGCGCCATCTCGCGCACGGAGCCGTGACGTTCGGGCCCGTCTACAACATATAAATGATTACAATTTCAATTCGATTTGCATTAGTTGAATTGTTTTGACTTTCTTTGTTTTTTTTCTTCTTCAAATTACTAGGAGATGGAATTGAAGATTGGACACTGAAGAAGTGAATGAACTACTGCAACATTCGTTTTAAGTTTATGTTTCTGTTAGTAAATTTTCTATTAAGTCTTGGTCGACAGAGATTTAACAACAATTTTAATCAAACAATCAAACAAAAAATCTGATGAATATGTACAGGTTCTAATGTCTTGAAAGTACAAAGACTTTTTTGGAACAATTAACAATTGAAAGAGTGAAATAAATACATAAATTTTTTTATTGAAAACTTTTGAGTTTATAATGTTACAAATTGTTGTAAGGTATTACTAAAAGTTAATATATTTCTAAAAAAAGAGAAAATATTCTGATGAGTTTGATGGCTTTGGAACTGTTGAAAACAGCCCACTTTCACATCAAGTTATATTCCACTACTTCACTTTGTAAGCAACATCTTCCACAGTCACCAATGTTGCCAAGTTCTTTGCTCATCTTTGATTCTCTGCACATCATGGGTTCACAACCACCTTTATGCCCCACGTCTGCGACGCATTGCACAAAAACAGTAAACAACAACAACAACAACAACAACAACAACAACAACAACAATAATAATAATAATAATAATAGTAATAATAATAAAATATGCACATAATCACTTAAAAATATAATTTTGGTCTGAATCGACAGATCAAAATTGACAGGCCACAATCAATAAGATTAGATTTGGCCATGATTGATATGTCACAATCAATAAAATTAGATTTGGTCAAAATTGACAGGCCACAATTGTGATGCCCCGAATCTACACTATTGGTTGCAGTCAAGGGAGAGTCACTAATGGGTCCTATGGTCAATAACCAAGTAAGATCCCAGATCACCGGAGGAGTCAAATTAGCCTCCCATCTAAGTCCGGCTTTCTTAGGTAGCGCACTACCCTTTTGACTGATCTTACCAGGTATTGACACGAGGTTTCACAAGCAACGATAAGGTGTATACAAATATATAGATCATAAGTACATGACAACCATGAATACTCTTAATTTCAAAAGCTTATTCCATTACATTACATCCCAAAAGAAAATTTAATCTTCACATGGGCCTTACAAAATATCAAAAGGAATTTCTAACTTTCCTAAGATAGTTAAAAGTCTTCGAAGGTTTCAGGCTCGTCGTCTCCAGCTATAAACTCCTCTTCGGCACTTGGCATGATACGCCGTGAGCTTTGAATGCCCAGTAAACACACACACACCCCGCCCCTTTTTCCCGAGTCCAATACACAATCACAAATATGACATCAAGTAGTAAAGCCTGATACTCAATAATAAATAAAGGGTTACAAGTTAGATGTTAGTAAACTGGAAATCCCCCAAAGAGATTTCATCCTCCCAAACACAAGAATCGGACGCGGATTATTCGTTATACCCCCTCTTTTGCTGCTTTGTTGCAGAACTAACCTCGGATGCCTACCAACGGTTATGTACCACGTAGCGCCAACCGCAGGGCCTCAAAAGAGATGGTAATAATGGGCCTTGCCCAAATCCCTCCTCACACCAAACCACCTAGGGTCCGAATACAACCGCTCCGTTCAAGGGTTCCGAAAACCACTTGCGCAAGACTTCAACTTCCAAATAGGGAATGCATCCCAACAATCCATACATCACACATTATCATCTTTTCATTACTCAAGTGATCGAAAACCCAATACCATCTCAATTAAGTTTTCCGTTGAGTTAAATGTTTTAATTCAAGGTTAGACCAACTTAACAAGTTAATAATATCCACATAAGCATGCATCATTAAGATGAAGGAGATAAAGAACATAACCATAACATGTACACTATCATGCCAAGATATGATCATAAGCTAATAAGCATTTTCATGAATACAAGAGCATAAAACGCCCATGCATAACAGAATTTCCAGATTTGATATCACATGAGGATTAGAATGAAAAGGGCTATTTTAGATTTTTTTCCGGACCCGACCTTCCTATTGTTCGTAGAGAATTTAATCTAGTTTCTAGAACATATTTCATAAATGGGATAGCTTTTCTAGATTTTAAGTTATTTAGAAAACACTCCAGCGCTGTCCAGATTCGTCGACCGTTACGAAAAATTTGATTTTTTTGCAAAACGGTCACTGTTTTTCAATGAAACCAATTTTAGTTGAAAGCTAACTCCTTAAGGAAGATTTTGACATAAAATAGAGGTCCAGAATAATTTTCTACATTTTTCTAGAATTTTTGAAAGTTGGCTGCGAAAACAGATTCTAAGGCACAATACCCAAAACAAGAAGATTTGTGAGAAAACGGATCCACTAAGGGAAAATTTTTGTTTCTTTTGAGATGAAAACATGCTAACTAACATATATTAAAGTCAGAAAATTTGCTTGAAGGTGTGCCTTTGGAAAGTTTGAGAGATCGGTATGAAAAAGATGGTTTTGTACCGAAATGAGGGAAAATACAAGAGAGGTAGAATCAAGGCTCAACTCTTATCATTTTTAACACAAGTAACTCATCAATAACATCTGAAAACATTATTCAGAACCCTTAAGAACATGTATTTGAAAAAGGAAAATGAAAGAGAAGGTTGTGTTGCGGCTTACTTGCTAGGCTTTGAACAAGATGGCTCTCCTCTTCCTTCCTCTCCCTCTCAAGACTTCTCTCTTGCTCTCCTTCCTCTCCTCTAAGCCAAATGTGTGTGTGAGTGTGTTGTTTGTGTTTTCCATGTGTAGACACCCCATTTTTGACCGTCCTTACGACTTGTTTGTGCTTGCAGGTACATCTAGCCACAAGTTTGATTGCTCACTGGGTACTCGACTTTCGCAGCGGAACATCACAGGTTTGAGCTTTCCAAACCATGTATCCTTTCTGCCCCATTTTTTTGGACCATGTGTTGGTCCTTTCAACATGTTTCTCACAGTGCACTGCCGGCCACTCTCTGCCACTACCGGCCATGCTTTTGTCCGTGCCTGCTATTGATGAAGCCTGCCGGCCATCAATGAGGCACTGCCGGCCACAGTTGATGGCCGGCAGAACCCTTTGTCTCAGCAGATTTCACTCCAGATCTTTTGAGCTAGCTGGTTTTCACTCATCTCTCCTCCATACACGTGTATGGAGGGATGAGGCTCTTTTCAAGCTTGTTTAACAAGCTTTGCATTGCCTCTCTTCTATATAAGGAGAGGCTCCTCCTTCATTTCAGGGTTTAGAAAAATGGGCTGAGAGTTATAGATATAGCTTTGTATCTATATCTCTCTTTGTTCTTGTTTTGTGCTTCAAAAGTGTAGTTTTGTCTTAGTTTAACACACAAACACACACTCAAACACCTTGCTTGTATTGCTGAGGCTTCTTGAAGTTGTTTTTGGTGTTCTTGGGTTGATTTGAGCGTGAAAAGCTTACTGGAGCTGCAGTTTTAAAGAAGGTCTTCAAGGGTGAGTTTCTATCCCTTAAAACCCCCAGTCTTGCTTAAGATTTTAGCCCTTCTTGCATGTTGTTTTAAGCTTAGCTTTACACTGGAAAATTTCTATTTTTGCATGCTTAAAAAGTTTGTTTAAGGTAACTTTTTCGTTTAGGGTGATCTACCCCCCTCTTAGCCTTGTTAGGTCTTGTTTTGAGCCATCCCTTTAGGCTCTTGTTGCAACCTTTGCATGACCTTTCTACCACTAAAATCCAGAGGACTTTCAGTGGTGGAAAGGTGGTTTTGGAGTCTTAAATAGGAGAGGGTCATCCCCTCTCCTTGTGTCTTGTTTACTTGTTTCATATGCCTCATGTTTGAGCATGTTTACTAAGCTTGTGTTAGCTTGTTCTTAGCATGTATTTGTGGTTATTTTGCTGAGGCTTGCCACTATTTTTGCTTGCTTTGGTCACTCCATGCATGGTTTATACACTTGTAGTATAAATCACACAAACTAGCTTTGTATGCTTCATGAAGTAGCATGTTTTTCTAGCCTATGTTGTGTCCATTTCAACATGTTTTTGGGCTTGTTTTACCATGTCATATCTCTGTTAGGGTTTGGTTTGGTTGGCCTTTGCATGTTCCTTGCACTTGTAGTGCATTTTCATAAATTAGCCTAACATGCATCATGCTTTAACATGTCATTCTAGCATGTTTTTGGCTTAACTTCATGAAGCTTTTGTCCATGTTTTAACATGCTTTAGCTCTGATTTAGGTTGTTTTGGCCATGCATGCCTCGCTTTGTATAGCTATAGTGCATTCTAGCTTGTTAGCTTTGTGTATCAAGTCCACTAGCATGCATTGCTTAGCCTATTTCAATGATTTTGCATCATTTTTAATGTGATTTTAGTCCATGTTTCATGGCCATGCACTTGTATCTTTCACTCATTCAATGCGTTGGAGGGTTTCCCCCTTTATGCCTTAATATGGATCATTGCGTATGCCTTCATGCCTAAGCTTGCGAGCTATCATTTCGATGTGTTTTTGGGGTTATTTTGCCATGATATAACTTTGATTTTTGTTGGTTAAGTCATCCCATGCTTGGTCTTAATAGGTGTAGTGTAATCCACCATATTTGCCTTGTATGCATCATGCCTTATACCCTTCATGCTAGCATGTTTTGGCTTCCTTTCATGCATGTTTTAGTATCATTTTAACATGTTCTAGGACTTTTTTGGGTTGCCTTCGCCATATGCTTCATGCTTTGTATAGCCGTAGTGCAATTGGCCTTGCTAGTTTTGTGTTTTGATGACTCATGCATGCTATCTTTGAGCTATTTAGATGATTTGGTATCATTTAATACTTCATTTTAGAGCTTATAGCATTGCCATGTTCCCACTTCTTTCATGCTTTGAGTGCCTTTGAGTGTTGTGCATTGCTGCCTAGTTTATGGCTTAGCTTGTATGCTTGCATGCCTAGGTATTTGGGCCCTTATCTCAGCATGTTTTTGGTCTTTGTTAAGACCTATTTGAGCTCTGTCCATGCTTGGTTCATGCATATGTGCCATGCATTGCATGTCTCCTTTGTAATCCTCTTTGCTAGCTTTAACGTTTAAGGACCATTGCATGCTTTACTTGTGTTGATTAAATGATTTGGCATCATTTCTTACCTCAGTTCAGTGCACTTAGTGTTGCTACACTTCCACTTTTGTCACTCTTTGAGCACTCTCGAGAGTTGTGCTCTTAGGCCTCTTTGATAGGCCATTGCATTGTGCATGCTTGTATATGCTTTTGGTGCCTTCACTTTTGTGCCATGGCCACTGATTTGGGCATGACTGAGGACTACCCTTTTGGTTTAAGTCCATTGAGTATGCTATGTATATTGCATTGAGTATGCCATACTGTTCATTGCATGTAGTATGCGATCATACATTGCATTGTGCATGCCACGTGGTTATTTGCATTGTGTATGCCAAGTTATTTTGCCTTGCATTGAGTATGCATGTCCGTAACATTGCTAATTTGTCCTTGTAGCATTGCATTGTGCATGCATGCATTAGCATTGTTCGCATATCATTAGCTTTGTTAAGTTAATCATATCACATAGCATTGAGTATGCCATGTAGTTGCATGTTTGCATGTTTGAGTCACATTGCATGTTTGCCATGCTTGTGTTGCATTGTTGTTTGGATTAAGTATTAATCCGAGCACGAGAAACGAGGGACGTTTCATACTTCAAGTGATGAAACGTGCCTCAATTCTCGGTCGCCGATGCTCTTGATGACGCTTGATAGAGTTTTAGGCTTTATATGTCTATTTGTGCATTCATTCTACATTGATTTGCACAAGTTGGATCTTTGGCCATCATGCATCGAGATGCGTGATTGATGGTCTTGGATCCGATTATGCCTCTCCCTTGATGTTTTGAGGTGATATGGGATGGCATAGTGCGTACATATCCTTGGGAGACCCTCCATTTCCTCTGTTTTGTGCTCTGTTGTAGCTTGGTGTCATAGTGCACCAATGGCCGGCAGCCTCCTTTTGTTGGCTGGCAGACCTTCATTCTTGGCCGGCAGAGGGGTTGGCAGTAGCTCTTCATGGCCGGCAGGCCACTAGTGCACTCATTAGCACTGTTTTGGTGAGATCCAGCAGCTAGTTCTCAAGGACACCTTGCAGACAGAGCCTCAAGAGAGCAACCAGAGAGCTTTTCGGGGCGGCAACCAAACATGCATCCTCTTCTTCTTCAAACAACGCTGGAGCAGCTTAGTTTTATGCTTACTTGTTAGTTAGCATTGAATTTGTAATTAATTAATTAATTTGTTGATTAGTTAAATGTTATAATAATTAGTAAGTAGATTGCTTATTATTCAATTTGGTTTGTAATAATTAGTCTAATTAGATTATTAGATTAGTTGATTAGCTTAGCGTAGCTAGCTTAGCGTATTCATTCGGCCCCTCCGTCGAGAGGGCGAATTGTTGTAATAAGCGTGCGTGTGTGCGATGCATGTCTTCTAACCCCCATTTCTTTCTCGCTTTTACTTACCTGCTTTCAGTGGTTAGTTTTAGGGCATATTTCAATTAGTATCCTTATGCTTCGCATGTTTGCATACATTCATTTGTCTTGCATGCACCGGGCTCGGCGCATCATACTAACCGCATTGTATTTCAATACCAAGTTGAATACATGTATCAATTGTTGTATTTCATATGCCATCTTAGAATAGCCGAGCCTATTTTAGATGCATTTTGCATGTGTTGCATTAGCCATCTTAACATAGCTAGGATCATGCATTGATTACTAACTAGCTATTGTTTTGGCTTGGAGTACTAGGTAAGCTTTTATGCTTTAGCATACTGCATGTGTGTTATTGTTTGCCATGAAAGCATGCTTGCTATGAGGCTAACTGCTTATGTGATATAAACTGCCTGAATGCCTGTGGGTGAAGGTTGGATTGTTTGAATTGGAACAATTCATTGAAATCCTCGATTTAGCCTACTCGTGAGTAGCAAACTTCAAACCATTTTTAAACAAACAGATATGCAATGTTTTGTTCCAACTTAGGCGATTTAGTCTATACTTGTATGCTGTGCGCATCACATAGTAATTCTAGGTTTAATAACCGGAATAAGAACACATGGATTTTCAAAAACAAGATATCATGTTAGTAAAGGCCGATCTTCGATCGAGCGAGCGGGGGTGCTCATTGCATGACCTTCCCCACTCGTACCCAAGTTCTCGAGCCGAGGCAACTTTGGTGATGACGGACACGTGGCCTTAGGCACGAGTCAGGGTTTCCTAAATTCCCCAAAATAAAATATTTAGGTAGCGACTCTGTATCTGGCAAAACAGTCCATGTTTGGCACTTTTTTATAAAAATCAGTTTTCCAAAACGATTTGCCGGATTTGGACTTTTTGGTGATTTATCGGTCTTGCATTGCACTTTGCGAGATTAGATTCAGAACCGTGACATTGAGTCTGAACTGTAGTAAGCCCAAATGAACAAAACAGGATTTCGCACCGATTTCGCTTGCGGAGCACGGGACGTTCGGGCGTGTCCACACCATGCTAGGGGGGTGGTGGTATTTATAGGCAAATTTTGGTGTAAAATGACATAAAGGCCCACTAGTTGGAATTGGATGGGAAAGTTAGGATTTACTTGGAGTCTAATGGAATAGGAATGATTAGGGAGCTTAATCATAGGATAAGGCAATATCTAGTTGGTCCCTAGTTGAAATGAAACTAGCATTGGAAACAAAACCTTAGGTTTAGGGGTACTAGGTGTTAGGGTTTCTAGAATACCATGATTACAATTCTTGAAAATAGGCTCCTCACATCTTTCTAGGGTGGCCAGCTATTGGGAAGGGTGATGGGGCTTTTTTTTTTTATTCAATTTAGGTACTAGGGACATATCTCCCAATGTATATATATATAGATCTCAATTTGATTGATGGTACCTATAAAGTACATGTACTAGTTTTTGGGGGTAATTCTTGAATTTAAATAAAGAGTGAGGGCTTGGAATTTAAACTCAGATATTGGAACCTTACTTATGTAGAATTAAATTAAATTAGGCTAAGGAACCTAATTCAGCTAGGATACTCCTGTTTCGATAAAAAAAAAAGAAAAAAAAAATGCTAACCGACAAGATTCGAAATAATTCAAGGAACTGAGGGGCTTTAAGAAAATAATTCAAACATTAGGGTTTTTAAAGAGAATACATTTTTCAGGGGCTTCACAACAATTGACAATAAATAATTTATAGTGTAAACAGTTTGTAATGTGAACTTATTGCCTATTACCTGGGATTATTGGCCAATCTGGCCTAGTGATATGTGCTTACAGCAATTCCAATTGTACTCTTCATTTTTCATTAGCTAAAATCTAAAAAATGTATGTTCTTTATTTTACTTAATTTCTTTTTTATTTATGTAGTCCAACGTTGCTATTTATTTTATCTATTTATACATACAAACTGTTTAAAGAGCCTCCCAAGACTCTTCAAATGTAGATAATTTTGAAAAAATTTGTTAAAATAACTATTGTAATAGTTAGTCCACTGGAGTGACTAAAATATACTGAGGATAGGTATAATAGCTAACAAATCTCATTTAAAGAGTTCATTGGAGATATTCTTAGTACTATTAATGTGGCTAGGATGTTTAATTTGTTTTGATGTGATTTCATAGTTGATACTTACGTTTCTTATTTTGTTATTTGTTAGGATGTTTTATAAAAATTCAGCTTAAATTTGTGGGTAATTTGGGCCTATCCCAAGTTCAATTTATTGAGCTCGAACTAGACTTGGGAACACAAAATTAGTTAGAGGTTGGACTTGGGTGGGGTTAGACAACACTCAACACGACTTAGATAAGCCTGAACTTATTGAATTTGTTTGAGTTGCAGCCCTAATTAAAAATTATGAGCTACCTTAATTTAAACTAAAATCCTAATGTAATACAAATCAATCAATTTTCATTCCAAATGTACCAAGATGTCATTTCCCAATGTAAATTTTTTTTCCCTATCTTGTGTTTGGATCATAAATTTACATAGAAATTTGAAAAGGAAAAAAAAAGAAGAAAAAAAAAGAAGAAGTAAAATATGAATAAAATATAAGTTAAATTTTTTCTCTATTTTCCTTTCCTTTTTTCTTTTTAAATCCATAATCTAAACAACTGTTTTACAAGTAGACTCTTCACATTTATAATCTCATATGAAACTCTGATGAAATGAAAATTTGATCATAAAATGAGTATATAAGATCAATATTTAACTAAAATAAAAATGGAAAAAAATAATAACACAATGATGGGAAAGGTTTGATTAAAGTTGACATAAAGAGCCAGACGCTAGACCTTGTATTGGTTGGATGACTTTGAAATATTTCTCTTTCTTCTATCCCAGCAACCCAAGGTTGGTTTTGTCTTCCATTTCTTTAACAATTTCAGTCTCAAAATGTTTCGTTCACTCTTGCTTTCTAATATCAACTCCAACTTTTTCTTCACTTACGTCCAACCTTGTTGACTTGCTTTGGGACCACTAGAATCAACGCTTAAAATATATTCGGGCAAATTATTTTGGACCACTAGTCTTTGTATTTTGAGTTCTATATTATTTTGGACCATGTAAGTTTTTATTGACAAATGTGATTATTGATTTTTCAATAAAATGAATCGTGAATCATGAGACTGACTTAGTGTAATACCTTGTCAAATTTATTTTTCAAACTTTGAGACAATAAAAAATAATGAATCTTAAACTTATGCTATAAAAAAGCAAAACAATCTCAAAATTGCCAACTTTTAATTGATTTAGACAAATTATATTAATAGTCTTTATATTTTTACTTTTATGTCATTTTTGTTTTTATAACTTTAATGGATTCGATTTTGATCTGAATTTATAATTTTGTCTCAATTTAGTCTAATTAATTACAACTTTCAGTTTTTTTTTTTTTTTTTTTTGGGATGAAAAATGGGCACATGAGTGGCACATGTTATGCATTTGTAGTAAAAAAATTGTAAACTTGTTCAATTCAATGAGTTAACTTCAACCAATTCAATAACATTTTCTTTCAAGAACCCTACTCAATATTATCAATTGAACCAAATTAACACAAAATTTAAAATGAAGAATTTAAAATCGGGCTTATTGAAATTATTCAGACTAAAAATCATAAAATGTAAAGATTACCAATATAATTTCCCATTTGGTTTATGAAAACCATTACCAATAGCTTTGGGACCACAGGAATTAAAGACAAAGACTTGCTGTTGCGAGCTTGAAAGTCATGATGGTTGATGGATAAAAAACTTACATAGTTGCCGTGCTTGATGAGCTGGGTTGGGCTAGACTTGACGGGCTGCTCCACCACCACCACCACCACCATAGAAAGACTTAGTGTGTATAAGAATGATTAATACATTCATTGCTTCCCATCACAATCCATCAAACTACTATCCTTCTTACTCTCCTTTTCATATATCTCTTTCTGAATCCTCATACCCATAAGAAAACAAAATCAGTTGGCTTATGTTTCTTCATCAATTTCTTCTACTATTTCTCTCGTCTTTTTCTTCTTCTTCTACTTCTGCACGCCACACCTGCCTTGAGGACCAGAGATTTTCACTTCTCCAGTGTAAAAGAACATTTACCATAATGCATCTTATGGTTGTGAATGTTCTTATCCTAAAATGGTATTCTGGAATGAGAATAATGATTACTGCTTGTGGAAAAGTGGTTTGGAAATACTCTCTGGATCTTGTAAGACGCTCTTGATCCTCAGCTAGTCACCTGAAAAGGAATGAACACTCTGGTCGGGGGTGCCGGAATTAGCACTTCAACAGATAAGTCAGTGTATACTTTCTTGGTAGCTTGTATCTTAAGTTAGTCTTACTTATTCTCACATACCTCTTTTTTTAGCTGATGCTCTTCTTATTTATAGTTGTCCTTGATGTTGATGGTTGGGCCCACCTTTCGTCTAACGAACAATCACTTATTCGGCTACCTGTTCATATTCGGCCCGGTTTACACCTTATTCTTCGGCTGATCTGGTTATTCGGCCTCTGTCCCTCCGGGATAGAGCCGTATAGTACATGACTTAATTTCCTTCTTTAAGTTATTCGGCTAACCTACGTAATAATCTATTCGCCCCCCACACTGCTTGTGGGAGGGGGTCACGTGCGACTGGTTGAATGGTCATGTGATTGGACTTAACCTCAGTTGTAACCACCTTTAGGGCACCATCCAACCCAACAACACCCTCTTCCACCTTCGTCACCTCCAAAGCCTCAATCTTGCTTTCAATGACTTCATTTTCTCTAGAATTTCACATGATTTTGTCTCATTTGCAAGTTTGACCCATCTCAACCTCTCTTACTCTAATTTACAGGCCCAATTCCTTCAAAAATCTGCCATTTGTCCAAATTGGTTTCCCTTGACCTCTCTTATTTGAATTATTATCTGTATGCTTCTTCTTCTCTGGTGAGACTTGAACAACACACTTTCAATATGCTCCTTCGAAGCCTAACCCAATTAAGAGAACTACACCTTGATTGGTTGAATATCTCTTCACCTTTACCTCATGCTTTGCTAAATCTATCTTCTTTGACATCTCTCAGTCTTGCTTCTTGTCAACTGCGTGGGAAATTCTCATAAAACATTTTTCACCTTTCAAACCTATGAGAGCTCAATGTACAAGGAAATTCGGACCTCACAAGTAAATTTCCATACTTCAATGCGACTAGTTCCCTTTAGTTTCTTGATCTCTCCTATACAAGTTTTTCTAGCCAATTGCCTGATTCAATCAGCGGTCCCTTGAATATTTTGTACCTCTATTGCTGTAACTTTTTGGGGTCCATTCCAGCTTCTCTTTGGAACCTTACAAAAATCACCAATTTAGTCTTATCCTTTAACAGTTTTAGCGGTCAAATCCCCTCATCAATTTCAAACTTTGCAAAGCTTAATTCCTTGTATCTTGACGGAAACAATTTGAATGGACAAATACCAGATTCCCTTGGCAACATGAGCCAACTTACTCACTTGGGTCTTTCTAGAAATCAGTTAACTGGTATAATACCATCTTTGTTGTTTGCTCTGCCTTCGCTGGTTTTTATAGATTTAGGTTACAATAAGCTGCAAGGACCAATTCCAAGATTAGTTTATGAACTCCAGACCCTAACAGAATTGTGGCTTTCATCAAATAACTTAAGTGGTGCAGTAGAGCTAGATAAGCTGCTTAATCTAAAATATTTGTCCTATCTTGATCTCTCATATAATGGTCTCTCATTGAACATCAACAACAGTGTCAACTCTACCTTGACCAACTTTGGCACTATAGGATTAGCTTCTTGCAACTTGAGCGAATTCCCAAACTTCTTGAGAGAACAAGCTAGATTGCATTCTCTAGACCTTTCAAACAACAAAATTCATGGTGAAGTTCCAAAATGGTTATTCAATGTGGGGAAAGATTCATTGCAAAATTTAAATCTTTCTCATAATTTCCTTACAAGTTTAGAGCGTCTTCCATGGAAGAATCTATGGTATATTGACCTGCACTCCAACTTACTCCAAGGTCCACTCCCTATTCCACCTAACACCACAAATGTTTTCTCTATCTCAAACAATAAATTGAGCGAGGAAATCCCTCCATTGATTTGCGGTCTAAGTTCACTTGGAGTTGTTGATGTGTCTAATAACAGTTTGAGTGGCTTGATTCCACAATGTTTAGGAAACTTGAGCAACAGTCTCTCAGTGCTGAATTTAGGGATCAATAGCTTTTTTGGCACCTTTACTGCAACATTTACCAAAGGTAATTTGCTAAGGAATCTCAACTTGAATGACAACCAAATTGAAGGACAAGTTCCGCAATTAATGTTCAATTGTGAATACTTGGAAGTTCTAGATCTTGGAAAAAACAAGATAAACGATACATTCCCCAACTGGTTGGAAACTCCTACAGAATTGCAGGTTCTTGTCTTAAGGTTTAATAGGTTTCATGGTCACATAGGCACCTCCAAGACCAAAGGCAGACATCCTTTTCCTAAGTTGAGAATTATTAACATATCTTGCAATGAGTTCATTAGCCTTTTGCCAACAAATTATATCAAACAATTTGGAGCTATGATGAATGTTGATGAACATGTGAAATTGAAATACATGGGCGAAACATATTATGAAGATTTTGTGGTGGTGATGATGAAAGGACATGACATTGAATATTCAAAAATCTTAACAGTCTTCTCAATCATTGATTTTTCAAGAAATAAATTCCAAGGAGAGATTCTGAAATCCATTGGGAGGCTTAATTCACTTCGAGGTCTTAACTTATCGTAAACAACCTCGAAGGCCGCATTCCAACTTCACTTGGAAATTTGAAAAACCTTGAATCATTGGATCTTTCCTCAAACAAGTTTGTTGGGGAGATTCCTCGGCAATTGAAAAGTTTGACGTTTCTTAAGGTACTAAACCTTTCGGACAACCAACTAGCAGGACCAATTCCTCAAAGGAGCCAGTTTAATACATTTGGAAATGATTCATACGGTGGGAACTTGGCCTTATGTGGATTGCCTTTATCAAAGAAATGTAAGGAACTACAACCACTGCCACCTCCATCAACACTCCAACAAGATGAGAATTCAGACAAGTCAAGTAGATTTAACTGGCAAGTTGTAGTGTTGGGGTATGGATGCAGATTTTTATTTGGAATGGTTATGGGATATCTTATGTTTGTAACTCGATGACCAGAATGGCTTATGAAAATTGTTGAAGGAAAACATCATAAGAAGGTGAAAAGGTCTAAGAAGGGTACCCACTGCTGTAGTGAAAGAAGAAATCAATAAAGACAAATGGCATTATTCAGTAATTGGAGTGTATCTTTGCAGCATTACTTTGTTGAATTATCTTTTATGGTTTCTACTTATATGCTATATTTGAGTTATTGATGTTCTTATTTCAAAACTAGGTCTATTCCATGAAGTAGCACAATAAAGCAATGGTATCCACTTGAAGGGGTGTTTCACCTAGCTACTCCATTTGAGTGGGTGTGCATCTCGATAACAGCCATACAAGACCACTTCAAAAGCTTTACCCCTGCTGCTGTATTGAATTCTAAAGCTTTGTTAAGTTGTTTAGTTTTTGTAAAGCACCATGTTAAATAAGAGTTTCATGTCATGACTCTTTCTTGTTTTTTTTCTTGCATCGTTTAGCAATCTTTGGAGGTTTTCACTTTTGTATGTAGTTGCTTTTAAATTGGATTTCAGTCATAGAAGACTAGGCCTTGTCAAATTTTTAACTTTGAAATGTAGTCTCACAAGTTACAACTCAAACCATTCCCCTCGTTACATTCTTAATCATTTTGAGTAATAGAAATGTTAGCTACTGTAGATGTGCCCTCGGGCTTCATGCTACTACAGTTCGGACTCAAATATCACGGTTCAGAATCTAATCCCGTGAAGTGCAATGCAAGACCGATAAATCACCAAAGAGTCCAAATCCGGCAAATCGTTTTGGAAAACTGATTTTAAAGAAAGAAGTACCAAACATGGACTGCTTTGTCAGATACAGAGTCGCCACCTAAATATTTTATTTTGGGGGAATTTAGGAAACCTTGACTCGTGCCTAAGGCCACGTGTCCGTGATCACCAAAGTTGCCTCGGCTTGGGAACTTGGGTACGATTGGGGAAAGTCATCTATGAGCACCCCCGCTTGCCCGATCGAAGATCGGCCTGTACTAAACATGATATCTTGTTTTTGAAAACATATGCGTTCTTATTCCGGTTAATTAGCTAGAATTACTATGTGATGCGCACAACACACAAGTATAGACTAGATCGCCTAATTTGGAACAAAGCATCGCATATCCGTTTGTTTGGAAAATGGTTTGAGGTTTGCTACTCGCAAGTAGGCTAAAACACGGATTTAAATGAATTGGTCCAATTCAAGTAATCCAACCTTCACCCACAGGCATTCAGGCAGTTATATCACATAAGCAAATAGCCTCATGGCAAGCATGCTTTCATGTTAACACTCATACACATGCAAGATGCTAAAGCATAAACACTCACAGTGTACTCCGAGCCAAAACAAGAAACTAGTTAGAAATCATGCATGATCCTAGTTCATGTTGAAATGGCTAATGCATCGCATGCAAAGTGCAACTAGGATAGGCTCGGCTAATCTAAAATGGCATGTAAGATGCGACAATTCGATACATGTATTCAACTTGGAATTGAAATACAATGCAGTTAGTACGATGCGCCGAGCCCGGTGCATGCGATACAGATGAATGGATGCAAACATGCATAGCATAAGGTATGCTAATTGAAATATGCCCTAAAACTAACCATCGAAAGCAGGTAAGTGAAAGGGAGAAAGAAGTAGGGTTGGAAGACATGCATCACACACACGCACGCTTATTACAATAGTTGGCTCTCTTGAGGGAGAGGCCGAAAGAATAATATAAATCAACTAATTAACTAACTAACAAGCTAATTAATTATTTACAAAACCAAATGGATAACTAGCTATAACTAATTATTACATCACTTAAATAATTAACAGATTAATTAAGCTATGAAGACAGTAAAACAGCCTCGGGAAGAGGGACGAATGCATGCTCGGTCGGCTTCACTCGGAAATCCGTTGCCATGCTTCATATTGCCTCTGTTTGCACTGCTCTGTACCTCTGAAAACTGTGCCAACTTCTGTGACACTTCTGAAACACCTTGTGGGCATGCTGAGAGGCCATCGACCAAGAGATAGGGCCATCGGCTATGGGAAACTAGTCATCGACCAAATATAAGGCTCTTGGCCAGACATTTGTAGCCGACCGGCACTGAATATAGCCGATCGGCCACCTCTTCCTACTGAATGCTTCTTTTGCTGCAACAGAGGACAAACAGAGCATGACAATACATTTACAAGACAATGGCTGCACAACTACACCCCTTATCATATTTGAGAATCAAAGGAGTGTAGTTCTCGACCCTCGGACCATCAATCACGCATTTCAATGCATGATGGCCAAAGAGGCCAAGTGCGTAATTCAATATCAAATGAAATGCACAAAACACATAAGGGGCCTCAACCTCTATCATGCTTGGGCAAGAGGCAAATGATGCACATACAATGCTATGCAACCTAAGCATGCAAGCAAGCATGCAAGCAACTCAAGCATGATGCAAATCCAATGCAACATAAGCATGTTAATGACAATGCCATACAAGGCTAATGGTGACAAGCATGCCAAATGCAATGTAACCCAAACAAGTATACAAGATGCAACATGAACATTCAAGCATGCGAGGCACGCAAAGGTGGACAAGTATGCAACAACATACAAAATGAGACAAGCATGTGACAACATGATAAAGGGATAAACATGCAACATACTAGCATGCAACAACATGCAAGGTACTAAATATGCAACAAGCATGCGACAACATGCAAGGCAAGCATGCAACAACATGCAAAGGATGGACTTAAACCAAAATGGACAGCTCTCAAATAGGCCCAAATCAGTGGCCATAGTGATGAAACAAAGACATGAAATACACATACAAACATGCATGCTAATTAGCTTAAAGACTAAGGCATGAAAGGACAACTCTTAAGCACACTTAAAAGAGACAAATATGGACATGTGAAAAACATGTTAAGCTCTGAAATCATGCATAGAAAGGTGCCAAACCAATCAAACTACACGAGTAAAGCATGCAAGAAGGCCCAAAGCTTGAGGCTAGCCAAGGGACTCAAACCATGCCCACACAAAGCAAGCCCCAAAGGGCCAAGGGGACCTAAAATAGTTCCAAGGCAGGTCTAAACAAGACCAAAAACAAGCTCGAAACTAGCCAACACAAGCTAGAACACAACGCCAAAAACATGAGGCATGCAAGGCTACCAAAGAGGGCGTTACACTACACCTATCAAAACTAAACATGGGATGACTTAAGCCAATAAAATTAGAGTTATGGCATGTTAGAATGAGCCCAAAAACCCACCTAGATGGCATCCCAAAGGCGTAAGCATGATGGCATACACAATGACACATTCATGAGGCATAAAACACAAACCCTTTAAAGCATTAAAGGAGTGATAAGTGCAAGCATGTGAGCATGAAACATGGACTGAAATAACATAAAAAAAAAGTGATGCCAAATCACTGAAATGGCCCAAGTAAAGCATGTTAGTGACTTGGACCCTCAAAGCTAACAAGCTAAAATGCATGGTGGCTATACAAAGCATGGCATACATGGTTAAAACAACTCAAATCAGAGCTCTATCATGATATAACATGGCTAAAAGCTTCATGGAGTTTAGCCAAAATCATGCTAGAAAGACATGTCAAAGCATGATGCATGTTAAGGCAAATAAGAGGATTGCAATGCAAGTACATGAAGCATGTAAGAGGCCATCAAACCAACTCAAAACAGAGGTGTATTATGGCAAAACAAAGCCTAATACATGCTGAAATTAAGCTAAAACAAGCTAAGCACACATGCTACCTACATAAGCCATTTATGCAAGCATTCAAGACAACAAGGAGAGGGGATAACCCTCTCCTATTTAGGACCTCAAAACCACCTTTCCACCACTAAAAATCCTTTGGGTTTCAATGGTAGAAAGGTCGTGCAAAGCTAAGAACAAGGGCCAAAAGGGATGGCCTAAAACAAGGCCTAACAAGGCCTTGGAGGGGGTAAACAATCCCAAACCAAAAAGTGACCTTAAACAAAGGTCTAAAGCAAGTAAAATCAGAACTTTTATTGGTTAAGAGTTAAGCTTAAAACAATAAGCAAGATAGGCTAAAAGCTTAAACAAGAATGGGGTATTTAAAGCAAGAATGCTCACCCTTGAAGAACACTTTCAAGAACAAGGCTCTAGCAACTTTTCTGAGCCTAAACCACCCCAAAAACTCTGAAATCAACTCCCTAGTGCCTCAGCAACAAGAGGATGGTGTTCTAGTGTGTGTTTGTGTACAATAGTAAGACAATACTACACTTTAGAGCACAAATACACACACAAATGTAAAGAGAGGGAGATATAGAGATAGATAGATACAACTCTTCTTACCCTAAATTTCAGAACCTTTGAGAAGGGAGGAGGAGCTCCCTTCTTATAGAAAACCAATTTCAAAGCTTCCTAAGCAAGCTAATCAAAGGGGAAAATCCCTCCATACATGTGGAGGGGGGGATTGTGCATGCCAGCTGTGACAGCTGGCATAAAATATTTGCATAAACTAGATGAACAGGGTTCGCCTAGAAAACATGGCCGATCGACCAACACAAGGGCCGGCCGACCAAATAGAGTGCCGATCGGCCAACACTTTTGGCCGATGGCAAGAAAACAAGGCCGATGGCTTCAAGCCTTGGCCGATGGATTGAGGAGATAGCAAACAAGCCACCCTCTTCCCTTAAAAGCAAAAACACAAGTGCTTGATCCACAACCAAGCACAAAACAAACAAGTTGAGAGATCTTGAGGCAAGGTGTACGGTCGAGACCTCCGGGAACTCAAAACGAACACAAGCATGAATGATCATCGAGTGTTCAAATGATGACGTCCAAGTCTTGAGGACGGTCAAAAATGGGGTGTCTACAGCTACTAGATAGAGAATTCACATTGAAAATAATGTTATATGTTAATCTTTGAGCAGTGCTTTTACTTGTTGCTATTGTAGTCTATTCTATTTTTTTTATTTTTTTTTCATCTTCAATGGCGATGGGGGATCAAATTAAAGATATTTACTAGCACTTGTTCTATAGATGTGGAAATTTTGTGATTAATTGCAGTATGAAAATTGTGAGAACCCGAATATACAAATCAAATAAATAATTAAGTCATAATAATTTTACAATCTCAAATATTTTCATAGTGAATCCTAAAGTACAAATTAAATATTGTCGGAGGGTCTGTTAATTAATTTTATATCTAAAATAAATTTATAGTGGAAATCTCTAATTTAGAGGTAAGATTTACTATTAAAATAAATAATGGTAACAATGTTAAATAATAATAATAATAAGAAGAAGAAGAAGAACAACAACAACAACAACAACAACAATACTAAAAGAAAAGAAAAGAAAAAGGATTAAAGGAGTCTGATTATTTGAAGTTTGTGGGTAACCCTAAACTCTTATAACATTGAATTAGCAGCCGTGAAGTCTAGAGAGAAGAGGAGATAGGCGCAACTGTTGGTGAAAATTGAAGAACTATAGTTTGGTGCTTGAATAACTCCATCTCCAAGGTAGAAACCAATATTCTGTAAATATAGTTATTTTGTATAGATGTTTTTGTGCATTCTTTGGAACAAGAAGGATTGAAAGGTTAACTGATTAGGTGGCTTGAATATCTATCAAGTTAATAGTTGGTGTGGAATAGTGTAATGGGTATAGTGGATGTATGAAAAACAAGTATATGGCATGGGTTATATTCAATGAGTGTTTTTGCTTGTAATGGTGGACGTTGTGAGTGAAACGTGGATAGGTAGGAGTACTTGGTCACCACTATTTGGGATTTTATGTTTTTTTTTTTTTTTTATGTAGTTTGAGGAATTAAACGGGGTACATAAAGTTGAGGGTGCAATTTATGAGTGTGAATTTATGCACATAGCTATAAACTTTAAAAATCAAGAAAATATAGTAAGCGAATGAATTTTGAATTGAAATTTTTACAGTTGATTAACTACATATTGAATTGCATATCAGAAATTGCTCATAAGTTTTGGGAGTCAAAATCTATATTAACTGGTGCGTTCAAATCTGTCCAGAAAACTAGTATAAAACAGTAACTTTGGAAGTGTCGTTCTCTTTGGGTATAAATCCAAAAATTATCAAATCAGCGTCATTAGAACTGTTTACGAGTCTAGTTTCTTAAATTTTTGGTGTTGCATTGATTGCTCGTGTATACTAAGAGAACCATTAATTTCTTTAAAGTGCTGCAGAAAACAACCTGTTTGGATATAATTAATTGTAAATAATTATTTTGATAAGCAAATCAAGTAAAACTAGTTGGGTTTGAAACTTAGGATACATTAGTTGACATCTGGAGGGTTTTGGAATTTTTTGAATAGCGTGGAGTGGGTTTTTAACTTTTAAAGTTAGCGAATAGATTGGGAAATCTTGTTTAAAATTCTGTTTTTATCTCAAAGTTACTTTTAATTTAGTTTCGATCTCAACCCATGTCTTGGGTAATTTTAGACCTTGAAGAACATAAACTTAGTTATTATTTACGAGTAACGGTGAGTGGGGTTGAGTTGCGTTAGTACGCTTTAGTTTGGAGTTACTTAATTTATTATTCCTTTTAGTATGTTTGAATTAGTAGCGACGTGTAGTTTTAATTCTTGGTTCAGGGCACTTGTTGGACTTTCATACTCTATTCGATGATTATATTATTTCGTTTTCAGGCGAGCAGTTGCATGCTACATATTTTTATAAATGTTCCCCTACCCTGAACTGTTGGAAAATTAAATTGTTGTTTCAGGACTAAACTGTTTTGATAAATTATTATATTCTCAATGGAATTAAATTATTTCTAAAACATATGTAAACTTGGCATAATGTAAACTATTGGTTATGGTCTCATGTTTATAATGGTGAACTACCATGTTTTGCGAAACTGATGTGTATTGATTATTGGAACCATCTGTATATTTTAGTCTAGGGAAATTATTCCACTGTGTGTGGTGACTCTGGCCACTAGGGAACAGATCTGGGTTGGGCCGTGATTACTCTAGTGCTCAACGATTGTAAGGAAAAGACCTAGGCTAGGCTAGGTGACCTTCAATCCGATCGTCTTAGAGAAAAGGCTCGGGTTGCCACCCCGAGGATGACTCTTGGTTCGATATTAAATCCAACGGGCTTATTGCCTTGAGAACTATGTGGCATGTTACTTGTTATTCTTGGTACCCAGAAAATTATTTGTGTTCATGTTGTAATCTGTTTTAAGTGGAAAAATGTCATTTATCATATTCATGAGAGAGTATTTTAACTGTTGAACTGTGGAGCCTTCTTTTTGAAATAGATTATCTTCATCAAAACCATATATCAATCTAGTTTTTGTGATGTATATCTTATTTTGGAATTGATCCCTACTTTCAAAATTGTATATACTATCCATGTTACTAATCACTGAGTTATCAGCTGACTTAGTTGTTTATCATTTCCAGGTGTTAGAAGGACTTAGAGTGGACTCATGGCATAGCAGGTACTTGTAGACCCGACTTTCTTCGAGTGCCCCCCTTTCGGAGAGGCGCGAATTGGCCTTACTACATTTCGGACTCCTATCACAGTTCTAAATCTAATCTCACAAAGTGCAATGCGAGACTGATAAACACCAAAGTGTCCAATCCGGCAAGTCATTTTGGAAAATCGATTTTGAATCAAATAATGCCAAAAACTGGACTGTTCTGCCAGATTACAGAGTCGCCACCTGAATATTTTATTTTGGAAAATTTAGGAAACCCTGACTCATGCCGAAAGCCATGTGTCGTTCATCACCAAAGTTGCCTCGGCTCGGGAACTTGGGTACGAGAGGGAAAGGTCATGCAATGAGCACCCTCGCTCGCCCGATCAAAGATCGGCCTCTATTAAGCATGATATGTTCTTTTATAAACCTCATGTGTTCTTATTCGGTTATTAGCTAACTTTACTATTTGGCGCACACATATAAGTATAGACTAAATCACAAGAATTGGAACGAATTCGACTCGTGTTTGTTTTCGAAAATGGTTTGAAAGTGCCACTCTCAAATGGGCTAAAGCGCGGATTTGCCACCCTCAAGTGGGCTTGAAAACATGATTTGCCACTTCGCAAAGTGGGCTTAAAACTCGCATTTATCGAATTGCTCCAATTCAGGCAACCAAGCCTTCACCCACAAGCATCCAAGCAGTTTAGCACTTAAGCAAATAGCCCCATGGCAAGCATGCTATCATGGCAACACTCACACTCATACAAGTATGCTAAAGTGTAAAACTTACAGTGTACTCCAGGCCAAAACAAAAACTAGTTAGAAATATGCATGATCCTAACTATACGAGATGCATAATGCAACACATGCAATAATGCAACTAAATAGGCTCGGCTATCTAAGATGGCATATGTATGCAACAATTGATACATGTATTCAAAGAAATATTGAAATACGATGCAGTTTGGATAATGCGCCGAGCCTTGGTGCATGCAAGACAAATGAATGATGCAAACATGCAAAGCATAAGGTATGCTAATCAAAACATGCCCTAAACTAACCATCGAAAGTGGTTAAGTAAAAGGGAGAAAGACGTGGGGTTGGAAGACATGCACACACACACGCACGCTTATTACAACATTGCGCCCTCGCGAAGGAGGGTCCGAATAAATAGCTAAGCTAATCTAAGTTAAGCTAATTATTACAAAACAACTAATTAACTATTCTAAGCTAATTAATTATTGCAAACCAAATTGAAAGAAATAGCTATGCTATGCTAATTAAAACATTACAACACAAGTTGAATAATCAGCTACACTAAGCTAGTTAAAGCAATGAAATGGCTTTGCGGGCGAAGAAGACATGCATGCTCGGCTGGCTTCTCCTGAAAATCCGTCGCTTTGCCGTCAGTTGTCTCTGTTTACACTTGCCTTAATCTCTTAACATCAAACCAACATTCTAGACTACTTTTGCTTCAAAACAGGAACACTTTGCACAAAAATGGACTGGTGGCCGGTCGGCCACAAAAAGTGGCTGCCGGCCACCTTAACTGGCCGGTCGTCTAGTATAAGTGGTCGGTCGGCTACTGCAAGTGACCGGTCGGCCACCTGTTTTTCCAGGCTTGTGGTTTTGCTGGAGCAGAGAACAACAGAGGCACAACAATGTATTTGCAAGGAAATGTGTGTACTGCCACCCTTCCCATCATTTCTTAAGCTCAAAGGAGTGTGGCACTTGGCTTTCAAGCCACCAATCAAGCATTTTCATGCATGATGGCCAAAGAATCAAGCGTGTATAAGCTCAGTGAATGCGCACATAAGACTCAAATGGCCACCACCCTATCATGCATGATCAAGGATGACGGCGACCAAGAAACGTGACACGTTTCATCACTTTGAGTATGAAACATCCCACATTTCTTGTGTTTGGATTAACGTCTGATCCAAACACATGCAATGTAAACAACATACTTATCTTAGTCATGTTTTACTTGATTCAATTTTATTTACTCATTTTAGCATTACCAAGCCATTCTTTAACCGATTAAGTCCAAAGTGATTGTCCTCTAATGGGAGAGGGGTCAACCAAAGGATGGTTTAAGACATGAGAGAGTTCATGCCTTTGGCTAGAAGGAACCCTCATAAGAGAGTTAAAGCCATTGAGTACAAGCTTTATCAAGCTTAAACACAACCTTAAGACTAACCAACTGTAGACACTCTATTTTTGACCGCCCTTAAGACTTGGGGGCTACTGATGGTTTACTTGGTGGTGAAAGATGTGCAGAGCAAAGGTTCAATTTCTTCGGCAAGAGGAGAGTCAAATCCTAACCTCACACCCCATTTTTGGACTAAAACTATTTTGAATGGTTTTTGGACCTTAAAACCCTCTCTTTCAAAATATTTTTGAAAAGAAGTTTCTACGATGTTTCGAGGCTCGCATTTTGTCAAATGTTGCGCTTTTCGGTAAACTGAGCAAGGATAAAGTGGAAATGAATGAAAGAGAGATGAAATCTTTGGAAAATCTTCAAAAACATCTTGTTTAGGGGTTTGGAGTTGAAGAAAAGAAGAGTAGAGGGAAGAAACCAAGTTGGAGAAGAAGATGGGCATGAATCGCTAAGAGAGAGTCGAGCAGCCCTCGCTAAATCAGGCCAATCCTTTTGAATACTTGGATTTCAGCTATGAGGCCACCACCATTGGAAAGCTTACTTCCGAGGCTTCATTTTGCACTCAAGAATCTCCTAAAGCCGTGTCTGGATGGGGGAGATATGCTTGGTTGAAGTTGGGCATCATTCCGGTTGGAACGAAACTGAGCAACCTTCACTAAAAGAGGATTATCTGTTAGCACACATGGAATTTTGAGGTGAAGCTTCCATTATTGGAAAGAAGACTTTCGGGGCTACAGTTCAGGCTCAAGAATGAGTTGAAAAGAAGTCCAGATGAAGGAATTAGGCTTGCTTCAAGTCAGGGACCAGGGCTGATTTTTTCCATCAGCCTCTATGGAAGTCCATCGGCCATAATTGGACCTCCTTGGCCATAGGTCGGACAAAAGTGAACCTTATCAGCCACAAATGTTGGCCAATTGGGAAAAAATGTTCAGAAAGCCCAGAATTGGCAGATATTTCTCTTCTAGCTGTTTCCAGCTTGTGCCACCTGTCCTAGGTCAGATATTTCGACCCAAACTTGATATTTTGCTATATATAGAGCCTTATATCTCATATTCAAAGGGTGAGAACTTCTTAAGCAAGTTTTGAGAGCTTCTCTCACTAAAACTCCCTCTCTCTCTACAATTTTCAGAGTTTGATCTGTGCCTCTCTCTCTAAAGCCTCTCCCTCTTGCCTTTTGTGCATGCAAGTAGAGAAATACCTCTCTTTTGCCTAGACATCATTGATGAAAGTGGTCCATCTATGGGTTAAGGTTGTTTGAAGCTTACTTGGAGCCTTGTTTGAGCTCTAAAAGGAGGATTAAAGCTTGGTTTAGTGCCTCTTTTGTGCCTAGTGTGTGCTTTGCTTCAAAGGTATACAACTTACCCCATTTAAGCTTGTCTTGCACTATTGTTTTGCCATCTTTCTACACTGTTTTTGGGGTGGTTTTGAACTGAGAAAATATCTGTTTTTCAGTCCTAAAAATGATGGTTTAAGCCTTGTTTGGCTAGGGGGCTGTCTCTCCATTTTGTTCCTTAGCTTGTATAGCTTTTGAGCCATCTTCCAAGGCCTTTCAAAACAACTTTTTGTGCCCTTTTAACCACTGAAATCCAGTGGATTTTCAGTGGTAAAAACCCGGTTTTGAGGTCCCAAATAGGAGGGGGTTGTCCCCCCTCCTCTTCTAGCCATGCCATGCCTTGTTAGCACTATAAAGTAGCATCTTCTTGTGGCTTGTGTTAGCTATTTTCAAGCATGTTTTTGTGACTTTTAGGACATGATATAACTCTGTTTTGGGCTGGTTTAGTCACCTCTTGCATGCTTCATGTACTTGTAGTGCAAATCTTGCTTACTAGCCTTGTATGCATGATGTTTTGGCTCATTATTCTAGCATATTTTAGCTATGCTCCAGCATGATTTTATTCATATTTTGGGTTGTTTTAGGACTGTTTTGGGCTGCCGTGGTCATATGACTCATGTTTTGTATAGCTATAGTGCAAATGCCTTGACTAGTCTTGAGTTTTGAGGCCCCTACCATGCTATACTTGTGATGTTTGCATGCCTTGGCATCATTTGGAATGATATTTTCAGAGCATATAGTGTTGTTACACTTCCATGTTTTCCACTCTTTAAGTGCTCTTGAGAGTTGTGCCTTTATGCCTTATTTGTGAGCCATTGCATGAGCCTTATTTTCTTGCCTTTCCAGCCATCATCTCAGTCCATTTTGGCTACTGTTTTGGCCTGCATAAGGTCTGTTTGGGGCTGGTTTGGCCATTTGAGCATTGTCTTGCATGCCTCTAGTGTAATACACTTCACTAGCTTTGATGCTTAAGCCTTGCAACATGTATCACATGAGTTGTTTGCATGATTTTAAGTCATTTAGCATGACATGTCAGTGCTGGAACATATGCCATTGTACTCCATGTTTCATCCTTTCAATGCCTTTGGAGAATTGTGTCTTGTGCCTTCATCTTGCATTAACATGTATGCATGCTTGGCTAGTCGTTGGAGTCTCCATTTCAGCATGTTTTGCCACTGTTTTAGGTATGGTGTAACTCTGTTTTGAGTTGGTTTGGATGTTTGAGCATTGTGATGCATGCTTATGGTGTTATCCTCTTCACTGGCCTTGGTGTTCTTGGCCCCTTAACATGTTGTGCATGAGTGTTTGCATGATAGAGTCTTGCATACCATCTTAACATGTCAAGATTAGCATGTGAGTTTTGCATGTCATGTTGTATGTGTGCATTGTATTGTGTTCAACATGGTGTTGTGTTTGAACATAAGGTGGATTAGCTCATTTCATACTTGAAGTGATGAAATAAGCCAATCTCCCTTAGTCTCCATTGCCTTTGATTATCCATGGTAAGGTGATGGTCCAAGTGTCTTGTTTGTCATGCATTTATTGAGTTTGTGCAAGCTTGACCCTTTGGCCATCATGCATTGAGATGTGTGATTGATGGCTCGAGAGCCGAGCACTACGCACCTTTGAGCCTTAGACATGATAAGGGGTGTAGTTGCACACACATTTTCTTGCAAATACATTGCCATGCCTCTGTTTGTGCTCTGTTGCAGCAAAAAAGAGAGTTTGTAGGAAGACATGGCCGATTGGCTATCAATAATTGGCCGATAGACTCAAAATTGGTCGATGAGCATTATCCTCTGGTCGATGGCCATACTCTTGGCCGATGACCTCTCAGCATATCCATGAGGTGGATCAGAAGTGTTTTGGGATTTGCACATTTTTCAGAAGTCTAAAAGAGTGCAAACAGAGGCAACACGAGGCACGGTAGTGGATTTCCGAGCGAAGCTGACCGAGCATGCATCATCCTCTTCCTCAAACAGAGCTGGAATAGCTTAGTTTAATTATTTACTTATTAGTTAGCATTTATTTTGGTAACTTAATTAATTTCTTAATTAGTTAAAGTGATGTAATAATTAGTTGTAGCTAGTTATTCAATTTCATTGTGTAATAATTAGTCTAATTAGTTTAGTAAGATTAATTACTTAGCTTAGCTTAGCTTATCATTCGGACCCTCCGTCGAGAGGGCCAACTGTTGTAATAAGTGTGCGTGAGTGTGTGAATGTCTTCCAACCCCACGTCTTTCTCCCTTTTACTTAACCGCTTATGATGGTTAGTTCTAGGTCATATTTTCATTAGCATCCTTATGCTATGCATGTTTGAATTCATTCATTTGTCTTGCATGCACCGGGCTCGGCACATCATACAAACTGCATTGTATTTCAATACTGATTTGAATACATGATTATCAAATTGCATCTCATATGCTATCTTAGAATAGCCGAGCCTATTTCTAGTTGCATTTTGCATGTGTTGCATTAGCCATCTTAACATAAACTAGGATCATGCATGATTTCTAACTAGTTGTTATTTTGGCTCGGAGTACACTGTAAGTGTTTATGCTTTAGCATCTTGCATGTGTGTAAGTGTTAACATGATAGCATGCTTGCCATGAGGCTATTTGCTTAACTGCTATAATTGCATGAATGCCTGTGGATGAAGGCTTCATTGCTTGAATTGGAACAATTCATTGAAATGCCAGTTTTAAGCTCACTTGAGGTGGCAAAATCATGTTTTCTAAGCCCACTCGAGGGTGGCAAATCAATGTCTTAGCCTACTTGCGAGTAGCACCTTCAAACCATTTTCAAACAAACACGAGATGTTTTGTTCCAATTCAGGCGATCTAGTCTATACTTGTATGCTGTGCGCATCACGTAGTAAGGGTAGCTAATAAACCGGAATAAGAGCGCATGTGTTTTCAAAAACAAAATATCATGTTAGTAAAGGACGATCCTTTGATCGGGCGAGCGGGGGGTGTTCATTGCATGACCTTCCCCTCTCGTACCCAAGTTCCCGAGCCGAGGCAACTTTGGTGATGACGGACAAGTGGCCTTAGGCACGAGTCAGGGTTTCCTAAATTTTCTAAAATAAAACATTTAGGTGGCGACTCTGTATCTGGCAAATAAGTCCATGTTTGGCACTTCTTTATAAAAATTAGTTTTCCAAAACGATTTGCCGGATTTGGACTCTTTGGTGATTTATCGGTCTTGCATTGCACTTTACGAGATTAGATTCAGAACCATGACATTGAGTCCGAACTGTAGTAGCTAATGAACAAAACGGATTTCGCGCCTTCGCGCGCGGAGTCGTGACGTTCGGGCACGTCTACACCAACCCGCAAAACAAATGGAAAATGAAGAAATGAGGGAGGTTGTAGAATTTTAGCGCTGAAATAGCTTGCTAAAGACACTAAACCATGCAAGCAACACATGCAAGACAAGTTCAAAAGCCATAAACACTAAACTAGTGAAGTGGACTACACTAGAGGCATGTAATATCAAACTTGAATGACCAAACCAACTCTGAACAGAGCTTAATCATGCCAAATCAATAGCCAAAATCATGCTGGAATTGAAGCAGAAAAAGCTATAAAATCATGCGCACATGTTGGCTCGCAAGCAAGACACAAAGCACAACTCTCAAAAGCAATGAAAGAGTGAAGTATGTGAGAGTGTGACAGAGGTATATGCACTAAAATTACATGGTAAATGATGCCCTAGCATGCAATCATATCAAGCAAAGCATGTTAGAGGCCTCAATACACAAATCTAATGAAGACCATTTGCACTACAACCATACAAAACAAAGCTCATATGACCAAGACCACTCAAAACAGAGTTAAAGCATGCTAAATCAGTAGCAAAAACATGCTAAGATCATACTAACACAAGCTAGAATGATAGGCTAAATCATTAAGTATGCTGGGCTAGTAAGCATGATTGCACTACAAGTACAAAGAGCAAACAAGAGGTGTTCCAACCAACCAAAAATAGAGTTAAAGCATGTCAAAACAAAGCCAAAAACATGCTTGAACTAAGCTACAAAAAGGTAGAAAAGCATGCTCAAATATTAGGCCATCTACACATGCAAATAAGATACAAGGAGAGGAGACCACCCCCTCCTATTTTGGACCTCAAAACCAACTTTTTGCCACTGAAATTCCCCTAGAATTCAGTGGTTAGAAGGCCAAGAAAAGGGTATTTCAGAAGTTTTGAAAGATGGCTCAAAAGACTTTACAAGCCAAAGAGCAAAGGGAGGAAACCACCCCCTAAACAAACAAGGCTTAAATCACCATTTTAAAATCTTAAAAACAGAGTTTTTTAGAGGTTAAAACCAACTTCAAAGTAGCACACAAAGGTGGCCAAACAATGAATTAAAAAAAAGCTTAAAAGAGTTAAGTTCTTACCCTTGAAGCACAGCAACCAATGGCCACTTTCTGAGCCAAAACTAGCTTTTAAAAGCTCAAATAAGACTTCCAAGAACCTCAGCTACTAGGTAGCCTAAGTTGGCTAAGGGGTTGTATGCAAATATGTAGAGAATTCCCACTTTCAAGCCTAAAATAGGAAGAAAGAGAGAGAGTTCTAGAGAGAGAGAGAGAGGGGAAATTTTGCTCTTAAATTTCTGAACCCTCAAAATGAGGGAGGGACCTCCCCTTATATAGAAAAGCAAGAAAAAAGCTTGCTTTCATCCCTCCATACACGTGTATGGAGGATGGATTCAGTGATCAATAGCTGGTACACAAAATATCTTAAAAAGGAAAAAATTGGCCGTCGGCGACTTTAGGTGGCCGACCGGCCGGCCTGCCACCTCCCCTAGCCGATCGACCACTTCAAGTGGCCGGCAAGGAGGAAAAGTGGCCGACAATAGCCAAAAGTGGCCGGCAAGGCCCTTCTCCTCTCCAGGCAAGAGGCACCAAGGTTTGGTCCAAAAACAAGGCCAAAACAAAGAGGGTTTAGAGGCTGAGAGATAAGGCGCTCAGCCGAGAACTCGGGCACTCAAAACGAGCACAAACATGCACAATCATCGAGTGCACAAACGATGGTGTCTAAGTCTTAAGGTCGGTCAAAGTGGGGTGTCTACAGTTGCCCCTCTTTGACAAAACTCGAAAGTCATGAAATGACGGGAGTGAATGTCAAAGCCCAAAGACGACCCATTTTTGACAAGGCCGAAGATTGAGACAAACAAGCAAGCTAGCAATCCAGATGCGCCTGCAGGCAAGGGCAAAATGCAAATGGCATGCACAATGTGGAACATAACTCATGATCATGCAATGAGGGCTGTAATGAAACATCTAGATGCAAATGCTATGCAAAGAAATGCTACAGCGAACGCGTACGTAAGCAAGTTAACATGAACCAAGCCACATTTCATGCAGAATGGATGTAAGAAACTTATGCAATCTTAACTGCGCCTCACGCAGAAAAGGACAAAAGAAACACAACCGTCGGGCGCTTCCGGGGCAGCAAACAAGATCCCAACACACGGCACACACGAGGGGAGAAGTGATGCGAACCTAAGGACATACCCTAAGGTTTCGAGCCACAGAGAACAATAATAACAGGTGAAACGCATCCAACTATTATGCAACTGAAACAACAAGCGGTATAAGCATCGAAATTCGTCCAGATGCATTTAACCAAAACATCCTAACGTGCCACGCGCGGGAGGGAAAAGGGAGCGGTGCAAACACTGGAGGGTGGTATAAACATCAGAGCGCTGTCCAAAGTTTCTAACCAAAGGGGTGGTATAAGCGTCAGGCACACGGTCCAAACGCTCCTAACCAGATGGAGGTATAAGCGTGGGGCACACGGTCCACACGCTTCTAACCAAAGAGGGGTATAAGCGTCGGGCACACGGTCCAAATGCTTCTAACCAAAAGGGATGGTATAAACATTGGGTACACAACCCAATGCTTCTAACCAGAACAGAGTGGTATAAGCGTCGGACACACGTCCCAAATGCTTCTAACCGAAGGGGTGGTATAAGCGTTGGGCACACAACCCAACGTTTCTAACCAAAGCAAGGAGTGGTGTAAACACCGAGCGTACTCGAATGTTTCTAACCAACAAGGGAGGTGGTGTAAACACCGGGTGTACCCGAATGTTTCTAACCAACAAGGGAGTGGTGTAAACATCGGGCGTACCCGAATGTTTCTAACCAAAGCAACGGAATAGTGTAAACACCGGGCGTACCCGAATGTTTCTAACCAAAGTAAGGGAGTTCAAAGGACATGAATGATCTCACCTAGAATTCCTCTGAATGAACCGTACATACAATATCGTCTGGTTGCACTAGCCTTGAATGAACTGTACATACAATATCGTGCCTACACAAGGAAGAAACTTTGACAAGTACAAGACAATAGGAATGCATGTGCAATGCAAGACGAATAACCATGACACAACGCTTAGCGAGACTTGTTTCATGCACATTATGCCAGGAACAAAATAGAAGCATAACATGGAGCATTTTCTATACAACATCTAATGCATGCACAATGCAACAGGTACGGACAATTTCTATGCGAATGTAAAGGCACGCACAATGTAATACAACATGACATGCATATTCTATGCAGCATAAGAACATGGGAAATGCAATGCAATGCATCATACGTGTTTTGTGCACAAGGATAACGATGCACACACAATGCAACATCAATAGCATGCACAATACTGAGTAAAGAAATGCGCGTCTGAAAAAGACTGATTCAGCTGCCACCTCCGATGTACCTCTTGGAGGAGTTAAAGTGTATTTCAAAAGGATGCACCATGTTCATGCCGGCTGACGATGAGTTACGCATCGAAGACATGAGTTGAATTTTCCCAGAGACACTTTGAGCTGAAAAGTGGACTTTTCTTACACTTTCTTGAGAACCAAGGACTCAAAACAGTCTGAAAACACACAGGGGGAACACTGGACAACTGCCGGTACCCTGAAAGCATGTCAGCCACTTGCCATTGCTGTCAGCCTAAGTGGCCGGTCGGCCAGTTGTGGTAGATTCGGGACAATTTTGTCTTTTTGCATGGAGAACTTTAAAAACACAACCCCAAACCACTTTTCCTCACACACACACAGTGCCTAAACCTCTTGCTTTTCACCCCTAGACACTTTTTCCTCTCAGATTTGTACTTTTTACGTGTTTTCCAACGGCCCCCACGAAGTTGATTCGCTAAAACCCTTTGGTTTCCTTCATTTTGAACCGATTGAAACTTGTTTTCAGAGCTTTTTCCTCCATTTTCACCATTTGAGGGTTGTTTCCCTCAAGTTGATCTTGAGTTTAGCACCTTTTCCTAGGTTTTGACTTTTTTGACTTTTTTTCTTTTCGAGAGTTGACTTTTGTTGACTTTTGGCATTTTCGCCCATTTTGCTCATTTTTTTCCTACTTTTCACCTTCTTTCCAAATGGCAGATGATGCTTCACACGGTAGGGGTTCTCCGAGGATGGCAGAGGAGCCCGAGTACATTCTGCTATCGCCCAGAGTCCGACTGTTTAACCCAGCGACGTATCATCCCGTGGCACATATACTACCACCTAGCACAGTCCGCCACTTTACTGGATTTGCACGGTGCGCACCTGCAGACCTACTATTACGGGAGCCAGAGTCTCATTTGTCCCATGACGCCTCTGAGGTACATACTGCACTCTTACATTCTTTGCGATACACTTTACAATCTCGTACATAGCTGCTCATTCTGAACACATATACACACTGTATTTCTGGCCATTCTGAACACACATACACAATGTATTTCTGCTCATTTTGAACACACATACACACTGTATTTCTGCTCATTCTGAACATAGATACACACTGTATTTCTACTCATCCACACAGGTTGACTCCCGTTTCACCCACGGATATGGGTCTACCATGGCGAGGGAGTGGTATATGGGCTTTCCTGACGGTGTCCGACAGATTGTTGATGATGCAGGGTTCGGCTTATTTTGCATGGGGCTGTCGCGCCTCATGGCGAGCAGGACCCTTTTAGGCGCATTAGTAGAGAGATGGTGGGACACCACCAACTCCTCTACCACAGGGGATATGACCATGACCCCGTATGACTTTGCCATGTTGATAGGCCTTAAGGTAGCAGGCCAGCCAATCCCATACGACTCCGACATAGGTGAATGGGAGGCCACTTGGGCTTATCTGCTGGGAGCACACCCGCCTATTTTTCGATCCTCAGGCTTGGTCCGGTACACTTGGTTTGCTGACCACTTCAGAGGGGGAGAGCCTATGACGATCGAGGCGACAGAGCAGTACGCTCGAGGCTTCCTCATGTTCCTCTTCGGTACTACCTTGTTTGCTGACAGGGCGAACACAGTCGGGCTATATCTGCTGAGTGCCTTAGTGAACCTATCCCAGGTTTGGCACTATGATTGGGGGGGCACCGGCCTTGCTACCCTTTACTGCTATATGAGCTCAACATCCCACAGGAGTGGGAACAGAGTGGGTGGCTATTGGAGAGCCTGGGAGGTATGCTTTACTGTTTAGCTTTACATTTTCTGCCATGCTTTCTACTTTGCACTTTCTGTACACTGCACACTGCACACTACACACACATAGTCTAATCTCTACTCTGCACTTGTACTTTCTGTACACCATGCCGCACTTTGCTTTATGCATTTTCTGTATTTTGCATTCATACTCTGTTTTCCACGTTATCTGTATTTATCTGTATTCTCACTGCCGCTGTCTTTCTTTTCAATTGTGGGTATACGCCTATTTCCCGGTGCTTGGTCTCGAGCCAGAGGTTGAGACGCCACTCGAGGTAGCCTACTCACATTGATATGATGGTTGATGCTAGCCGAGGGCTCGGTAGACCCTCTCATATCTTCGATAGTATTTTGACATCGTGAGGACAGTAAAGGTAATTCAAAACTCATAGTTTTTCTTGCTTTCAGCTTCAATTCACTTTACACATCTAATAGCAACTCATCACTTCACGCACTTGTTGTCTGCAGATCACATGGCAGCCCTGGGCAGCAATCCCAGATGGTACCAGATTTCATTTTGCTAGAGCTCGGGGCGCCTCTCAATATTGGCTCCTATTTGAGGGGCCAATAGGACGGGCCTGGTTTCTTGGAGAGCGCTTCATGCGCCAGACGCTGGGCCTACCATTGCAGTCAATTCCCTTACTGCCTCCGCCTTCTATGCACGCCACTGACTTTATACGAGGTGCAGATGCAGACCAGTTCATTGGGAAGGGGGACTATATGATCTACATCCAGGCGTACCTCATGCCTCCTCTGGTAGGTACTCGTGCTCACATGAGGAGAGTAGCTGATATTGCTTCGCCGAGCAGGACTCGGGCAGCAGACGCCCCTTTGATGAGCAGGGCCCGGGCAGCAGATGCCCCTTCGACCAGTAGGGCCCGGGCATCGAGGGGTGAGGCCAGAGGGATGTCTTCTACTAAGTAGTGTGTTGGATGGACGGATCTCCCGACTGAGCTGACAGGTTGGCGGTACTCCGGAGTGCCCTATTAGATTTTTCCTGAGCCTCCGTTGCCTGGTCACAGATATGTTAGGACACCTGACTCACTACCAGTATGCATTACAGCTTTCATTTATCACTCAGATACTCATCTGTTCATCTACTGATTGTTTTAATTTTCATTTGCAGCCCTCTATCAGATATGTCGAGGGATTACTCGAGGTGCTGGCCTCATTTTAGGGCATGATCTTGAGGAGGGAGACGATGCTTAGCTCCCATGGTATTCAGGTAATGTTTAGCTTTCTTGCATTTCGGTTATCATATTTTTGCTGATATACTAAAACTGACATCTCAACTGAGCATTTCCTCATATTGTACTGATACATTGCATGCATAGATCACATCTAACACGACACACTGCTTGCACATACTGTATCTGACTTCTGCATATACTCACTCTGCATACTACACTTGCATCTGATACTCGCTGACATATTCAAACTGCCTTTTCAAGTCACACCCTTGCAGACAGGACCCTCGAAGCCTTCTCCAGCAGCAGGGAGAGAGATTTCGGCGCACGGCCGAGGGAGACGTCGAGAGCCTGTCACACATGATGACGATGACGAGTCCAGTGAGGACGAGGGGCCAGCGAGTCCGCAGTCAGAGTCATTCGAGGGTGGAGGCGACGGCACCAGCTCGGGTTCTGAGAGTGTTGATGATGCTGAGGAGCGCCTCGAGGGTGTGAGCGGAGGTAGCTCTGGTTCCGACTTCAGCTTAGATTTGGACAGCGACGCTGATGGCGACAGCTCTACGTCTGGCCAGCCGAGGAAGAGGACGAAGAGGGCTTCTCGATCCTAAGGTGGCTGGCACCGATTTAGATGTTTTTGCCTTATTTTCCTTTTGCTAGTAATGTTAGCACATTGTACAACCTTAGGCAGTTTTGTTTTCTTTAAAACTTGTACCTTTTGTAAAAGAAACCATGATTGAATGAAAATAGTTTTTTGTTCAAAAAGTGTTGCATTTTATATTCTGAGCATCGTATAACATCGCACAACGCGAAAATGAGATTGATTTTTGAAAATTGCGCGTTCAAATTGCATTGTCTTAATCAGGTAGTGAACCAACTAACAACAAACAAAATAAGACAACTCAATGAACCAAAACAAAGGCTCTACATCCAAAACAAATACAACTCGATAAAGAAAAACAAAAACTCGATAAACAAAATAAATACAACTCGATAAACAAATTGCAACAACTCGGTAAACAATTTGCAACAAATCGAATTGAAACAAACTTGAAAACAACTCAACAAAACTGCAAAGCCGAAGATCAGGACGCGTCCAGAGGAGAACAGAACACAGGTTTTCAGCATCCTCATCACACAGGAAGATCAAAGACACTCTGCTGGGGACAAAAAGAGGTTATCGGCCACTTATAGCCATTGTCGGCCACTTGGTGGTGGATGTCGGCCACTTAGGTGGCTGGTCGGCTACTCTAACTGGTCAGTCGGCCAGTTATGGTGGGAGCCTCCAGATTGCTGCCACCTGTATTCCACTAAATACCTTATCTTCTATAACAGCTCCAGCTTTATGGTTTCTTCATTTCAGCTCCATTTTTTCCCCAAATGGAACCATTCTTTGCCGAAAAACTCTCCAATTGGATTGCGACTCTAGATGGCTCGGAAAAGTTGAATTTCTGAGGTTTTGGGCTAAACGCACTATTCCCGTTGAGCCGTACTCCACTGTGTTTTCCATTCCTCCATGCCGCAGTGAGATGTCGGAATCCAGTTACACATGTTTTCAGCTTTGGGGGACAACAGATATGCCCCACAATCGAAGAATTCCAAGCTTTGATGGAATCCCGGCGCAACGAGGAAATCTTACCCCAGTCTCATTTTGGCCACATCCAGGCTTTAGAAAGGATGTGCGGGTTCACTTTGCATGATGTCGAGCTTTGGTTCACAACGGGGAGCTGGACATCCCCAATCTTATTTATCGGTTTTCCAACGCCGGCAACCGTCTTTGGCAAGGCTTTTGGTAGCATGCCCTTTGCTTGTGCATGTTGGCCCATTTTCTACTTGCCCCTGGCTTCGAAGGGTCTAGCATTCACTTGATCGAAGTTGCCCAGGGCGTGAAAGAAGGCAAAAGCTGCATCAGGTTGACACTTGCCGAAACTTTGATGGGCTTGGATGCTTTCCATCGTTGGGAGACAACCAAGTTAGCAGGAAGTCCACTACTGCTGTAAGTAATGTTTCCCACCCTTCTCATATATATTTCTCACATCACTCGGCCCTCAGGCTCTATTTTTCTCTCAAAACCTTTTCTCAATTTTCTCTCCACGTACACTTTTCTATTCTTTAATCTCTCTTATTTTTCATCCCTCCCCAGGTTTGTCTCATGGTGGTGCCAATGGATGTTCAACAGGTCTGCTGTCGACATTGCTTGGGGTTGTCCCTAGTTTGATCTGCCTGAGATGAGCTACAGCATGTCTCGCCAACCTGGCATTCAGTTGATTGGCTTGACACACTATGTCTTCTATTTTCCATTTCAGTTCCGGCATTAGTTCGGTCACAACCAGACTTGCCCAGAGGAGGGGATAGAGTACCCTACTTCATTTCCAATCCAAGGCTCACAGCTAGCTCGGTATACCACTACATGGAGGACAAGAGAACTTCTGGCCCTCGCTCCTAATTTTAGTTGTGCCCTTTTTGGCGAATGCATAGCTTGGCTTGAAGATAAGGCACAAACTGGGCCTACTTTGGCATTTGAAGCTTCCACAAGCTCTGGGAGGGGGTGCAGGAACACCTGACTTAACCATGCCCCCAGTTTATTGCTTTAATTTGTACTTTCAAGTTTTCTTTTGAATGTAATAAAAAAAAAAAAACAACTTCAATTTGTATCAAGAGTCGGAGAACTCTGTATTGAAATCAATGAAATTGAAGGTTATAGGTATTAAAAATTTTCCTTTTGGTCAAAAAATGGTCTAAGCTGTAAAAAGATTAATTTGGTCAAAATCAACTTTTATTAAAACTTTTCAAAACCATTTTCGGTAAGGATCACAACTGGACACACCCGAGATCTATCATTGAGATGTACAACCTCGAATCTGATAATTGGAAAGTTGCCCCTTGTCTGAATAACACTGCACTGGGGATCACAACCGAACTCTTGGATGCAGAAAAGACAAAGATGACCAAAACAATTACATGGACACAGTTGATTTGGAAGTGTTTATAGCTGGACTTCAGAATGAAGTTGCCTACATATCCTAAAGATGGGAATCAAGCCTTACGTAGTTTGGTTCAGGTTCACTCAGTGTATACACCCCATTTTTTACTACCCTTAAGACTTGGGCGCTACTAATGGTTTACTTGGTGGTGAAAGTCGTGCAGTGCAAAGGTTCGATTTCTTCGGCAAGGAGAGAGAGTCAAATCCCAACTTCATACCCCTTTTGGACTAAAACGATCTTGATCAAAAGATTTTAGACCTTCAAACCCTCTTTTTCAAAATATTTTTGAAACAAAGTTCCTACGATGTTCCGACGCTCGCATTTTGTTAAATGTTGCGCTTTTCGGTAAACCGAGCAAGGACAAAGTGGAAATGAATGAAAGAGAGGTGAACTCTTTGAAAAATATTTCAAAACACCTTGTTTAGGGGTTTGGATTTGAAGAAAAGAGGAGAGGAGAGAAGAAAACAAGTTGGAGGAGAAGTTTGGCATGAATCCCGGCAGGATCGAAACTGAGCAGTCTTCACTCAAGTAGGCATAACTTTTTGCACACTTGGTATTGTGAAGTGAGACTACTAGCGTTGGAAAGCTTACTTCCGGGGCTTCAATTTGGACACAAGAATGACCCGAAAAGGAGTCCAGATGAAGGAGTTATGTCCATTTGAAGTTGGACTTGGAGAGCAGATTTTCTCTACTGGCCACTGGTGAAGGGTGCCGACCATGGATGATGCAGTGCCGGCCATTGATGGTCCTTGCTGGCCAGAAATGGTGTAGTGCCGGCCATCTATGATCCTCTGCCAGCCAACAGTGGAAAAACTCTTCTTTTTTTTTTTTTTTGCAGATATTTACCTCCAGCTGTCTCCATATTGCTCCAGCTGTCTTTGGCTTGATATTTTCGACCTGAAGCCATGTTTTGCTATATATAGACCATTCTCTATGGTGTGAGGGGTTAGAACAAGTTAACAAGTATGGGAGCTTCTCACACTAAAATCCCTCTCTCTCTACAAAATTTTCAGAGCTAAATCTCTGCCTCTCTCTCAAGGGGCCTCTCTCTCCTCTTGTTTTGAGCCTTAAGCTTAGAATCCTTTACACTTTTGCAAAGAGGCCCTTAACCAAATTGAACCACCTTGGAGCTAAGGCCTCATGGGACTTATTTTGGGCTGTTGAAGGGTCATTTGAGCCAAGAAAGTGGTTGTTTTGCTACTGAGCATCAAGAGGTATAACTCTCCCCTTTTGTACTTGTTTTGCACACTTGCTTCACCATCCTTTTTCCATTGTTTTGGACTATTTTTTAGGCTGGTTTTCAACTGTAAAAACCTCTGTGTTTAAGGTTTAAAAATGTTGGTTTAAGCCTTGTTTGTGTTAGGGGCTTGTCTCTCCCATTTGCTTTTTGGCTTGCAAAGCCTTTTGAGCCACCTTTCAAAGCTTTTGAAATGTTCTTTGTTTGGCCTTTTAACCACTGAAATTCAGAGGAATTTCAGTGATGGAAAGGTTGTTTTGAGGCCCAAAATAGGAGGGGGTGATCCCCTCTCCTTGTGTTTTGTTTGCATGTGTTGTTGGCCTACCAAATGGGCATGCTTTTCTATCCTTTTGAAGCTTGGTTTAAGCATGTTTTTGCCACTGATTTTCCATGTTATAACTCTATTTTTGGCTGGTTTGGCCACTCATTGCTTGCATCTTACACTTGTAGTGTAATCTTGCTTACTAGTTTAACATGCCTAATGAGTTAGCCCATCTTTCTACTCTTTTGTAGCTTAGTTCAAGTATGTTTTTGGTGTTATTTTGACATGCTTTAGCTCTGATTTTGGTTGGTGGGGTTACCTCTTGCTTGGTTTTTGCACTTGTAGTGCAATCTTGCTCACTAGCCTAGCATACTTGGTGTTTTGGCCTATTGTTCTAGCTTGTTTTGGCTACACACCAGCATGTTTTTGCTAATGTTTTGGCATGTTTGAGCTCTGTTTTGAGCTGGTTTGATCACTCAAGCTTTGCTTTGTATGCTTGTAGTGCAAGTGTGCTAAATTGCCTAACATGTGCTATTGTTTTAGCCTCTCATTCTAGCTCTTTTTAGCCTACTTCAAGCATGTTTCAGAACTTCATTTAAGCTATTTTAGGACTGTTCTAGACTATTTGTCCCTTTTGAGTTTTGTATTGCATAGCTATAGTGCAAATGCCTTCACTCGCATTGAGTCTTGAGGCCTCTAACATGCTTTACTTGAGATGTTTGCATGATATAGCATCATTTTGTATGTGATTTCAGAGCATGTACCTCTATCACACTCTCACATTTATCACTTCTTCATTGTGTTTGAGAGTTGTGCATTTATGCCTTTATTATGAGCCAATGCATGAGCATGCATTTCTTGCCTTTCATGCTATCATTTCAGCTCATTTTGGCCACTGTTTTGGCATGCTTGAGGTCTGTCTAGGGCTGGTTTGGTCCTTTGTGATTGATTTTACATAGTCCTAGTGTAAAGCTCTTCACTAGTTTTAATGCTTAAGCCTTCTAGCATGTTGTACATGAAGTGTTTGCATGTTAGAGTCTTGTATTTCATGCTACTTTAGCACTGAAAAATCTATCATCTCCCCCATTTCTTCACTTTTGATTTGTTTTGGGGATTGGTTAGTCTTGAGTTTGAGTTAAATGCATGGGATTGAGGCTTGTGCTTAAATGGCTTTAACCCTCTTTTGAGGGTTCCTCCTAGTCAAAGGCATGATTTCTCCTATGCCTTAAACCATTTTCTTGGTTGATCTCCTCTCCTTAGAGGACTTTCACCTTTGGACAAATTGGTTAATGAATGACTTGGTAACTTAAAATGTGTAAACAAGAATTGAGCTAAGTAAAACATGCTAAGATAATCATGTTTTGTGTGCATTGCATTGTGTTCAATCGGACGATATATTGAACACAAGGTGGATTGGTCCATTTCATACTCAAAGTGATGAAAATGAGCCAATTGTCTCCATTGCCTTTGATCACCCTGGATAAGGTAGTGGTCCTAGTGTCTTGTTTGTTGTTGCATTCATTGAATTTGTACAAGTTGGATCCTTGGCCATCATGCATTGAGATGCTTGATTGATGGTTTTGGATCCAATGGTACCCCTCCCTTGATGTTTTGAGATGATAAGGAGTGGTATAGTACATACATATCCTTGGGAGACCCTCCATTTCCTCTGTCTTGTGCTCTATTGTAGTTTGGTGTCACAACACACCAGTGGCTGGCAGTGCCACATTAATGGCCGTCACCCTCTCATTGTTAGCCGGCAGGAGGCCATCTTTGGCTGGCAGGTGGCCGGCAGTAGCTCTTCATGGCCGGCAGGCCACTGGTGCACTCCTCAGCACTGTTTTGGTGAGATCCAGCAGCAAGTTCTTGAAGACACCCTGCAAATAGAGCCTCTAAAGAGCAAACCGAAGAGCTTTTTGGGGCGAGAAACCAAATGCAAGCATGCATGTTCAACATCTTCAAACAGATCTGAAGTAGTTTAAATTTCGTACTTTACTTGTTAGTTAGCATTTGGTTTTGTAACTTAATTAAGTAATTTGTTAATTAGTTAAAGTGATGTAATAATTAGTTATAGCTAGTTATTTAATTTGATTGTGTAATAATTAGTCTAATTAGCTTAATTAGATTAGTTGATTAGCTTAACGTAGCTAGCCTGTCTTATTCATTCGGACCCTCCAGCGAGAGGGCAGAATGTTGTAATAAGGGTGCGTGTGTGTGTGTGTAGACGTCCCTGAATGTCCCGGGAGAAACCCCATTTTGTTCATTTGGGCTTACTATAGTTTGGACTCAAATGTCACAGTTCTTAATCTGATCTCGCAAAGTGCAATGCAAGATTGATAAATCACCAAAGAGTCCAAATCCGGCAAATCGTTTTGGAAAACTGATTTTTAAGAAAGAAGTACCAAACATGGACTGCTTTGCCAGATACAGAGTCGCCACCTAAATATTTTATTTTGAGGAAATTTAGGAAACCCTGACTCGTTGCCGAAGGCCACGTGTCCGTCATCACCAAAGTTGCCTCGGCTCGGGAACTTTGGTACGATTGGGGAAGGTCAGCTATGAGCACCCCCGCTCGCCCGATCAAAGATTGGCCACTACTAAACGTGATATCTTGTTTTTTGAAAACACATGCATTCTTATTCCGGTTAATTGGCTAAGTTTTACTACGTGATGCGTACAACAAAACAAGTATAGACTAGGTCACCTAACCTGCAACAAAGCATCGCATATCTGTTTGTTTGGAAATGGTTCTAAATTTTGCTACTCGCAAGTAGGCTAAAACACGGATTTTAATGAATTATCCCAATTCAAGCAACCCAACCTTCACCCATAGGCATTCAGGCAGTTATATCACATAAGCAATTAGCCTCATGGTAAGCATGCTATCATGTTAACACTTACACACATGCAAGATGCTAAAGCATAAACACTCACAGTGTACTCCGAGCCAAAACAAGAAACTAGTTAGAAATCATGCATGATCCTAGTTCATGTTAAGATGGCTAATGCAACACATGCAAAATGCAACTAGAAATAGGCTCGGCTAATCTAAGGATGGCATGTGAAATGCGACAACTCGATACACGTATTCAAGTTGGAATTGAAATGCTGTGCAATTAGTATGATGCACCGAGCCCAGTGCGTGCAATACGAATGAATGTATGGAAACATGCTGACATAAGTATGCTAATTGAAATATGAACTAAACTAACCATTAAAAGCGGGTAAGTAAAAGGGAGAAAGACGTGGGGTTGGAAGACATTCACACACGCACGCACACTTATTACAAAATTCGCCCTCTCGACGGAGGGTCCGAATGAATAAATAATGCAAACCGAATAATTAATCAACTACCCTAGTTAATTAAATATTTCAAAACCCTTAATTAATTAACAAATTAATTACAAAACAATCTAAGTATGAAATTAAAGAGGCCGCCGTAGCTCCGCCTCGAAATGATTGGATGATGCATGCTCGATTCGCCTCGCTCGGAAACCTGTTGCCATGCCACATGTTGCCTCTGTTTGCACTGTTTTATACCTCTAAAAGTGGCACAAGTCCCAAGGCTGCTTCTGAACCACTCCCTGAGCATCGTGTGATGCCACCGGCCAAATGATAGGACCACTGACCATGGAAATATGGTCATCAACCAAAAGTGGGGCCATCGGCTGGATATTTGTAGCCGGCCGGCACTGAAGATGGCCGACTGGCCATATCTTCCTGCAGAATTCTATTTTTGCTGCAGCAGAGGATAGACAGTGCATGGCAAGGCATTTACAAGACAATGTGTGCACAGCCACTCTCCCTATCATGCTATGAGCTCAAGGGAGTATGGCCCTCGACCCTCGGGCCACCAATCACGCATTTCAATGCATGATGGCAAAAGGTGCCAAGTGTGCAAATTAATGTGGAATGAATGCAACAAAACACATGAATGCCCAGAACTCTATCATGCTTGGATCAAGAGTGTCAGCGACTAAGGATTGAGGGACGTTTCGTTACTTCAAGTACGAACGTTCCTCGCTCCCCATGTTTGGTTTGACACCCCAAACCAAACAAAATGCAATGCATGTATGCCAAATACAATGCAAAACATGCAACCAATATAACGCAACGTAAGCATGCCAAATGTAATATGACTCGACGTGCACATGAGGCTAAGGTAGCAAACATGTCAAATGCAATGCAACCTAAGTTAACATGTGACAAGATGCAAACTAACAAGCATGCAAGGTGCAACCTAGGTGTACAAATATGCAAAGTGATAGGCATGCAACAATGGTATCAATCGTAAGGATGCAACAACATGCAATGCAATAAGCATATAACAAATACACAAATGCATGATCCATGGGCTTACACTAAAGATGGATGGACCTCAGCTGCACCAAAACAGTGGCCAAAGTGCCAAGAAATGATGGACAAAACACACCCAAACATGCGCATATAAAGGTCCAACACTTAGGCGCAAAAAAAGGTCGACTCTTGAGCGCATTTAACAGAGACAAATATGGACAAATAACAAGCATGATAAGCTCTGAAAGTATGCAAGGGATGATGCCAAATCCACCAAGTCATGCAAGTAAAGCATACAAAGGAGCCTAAAACTTGAGACTAGTCAAGGGGCTCAAGCCAAGGCCATGTGAAGCAAGCCCCAAAGGGCCAAGGGGACCCAAAACAGCCCTGAGGCAGGTCCAAGCAAGACCAAAAGTGAGCTCAAAGCTAGCCAAAACAAGCTAGAATGCAATGCAAAAATAATGGGGCGTACAATGCTATCAAAGAGGGGTTATGCTACGCCTAACACAACCAAACATGGCATGATTTGAGCAATGGAAAATAGAGTTATGGCATGTTGAAACACACTCAAAAACCCACTTAGATGGTATCTAAATGGTCTAAGCATAGAGGCAAGCGCAATGGCCCAATCTTGAAGCATAAAACACAAACCTTCTAATGCATGGAAAATGTTATGAATGTGAATGCATGGCCACATTATGTGGACTGAAATCTCATGTGAAATGATGCCAAATCATGAAAATGAGCCAAGTAATGCAATCATGCAACTTAGGCCTTCAAAGCTGATAAGCTAGGATGAACTAAGGCTCCAAAACATGACATATATGATCAAAACAACACCAAACAGAGCTTTAACATGCTGAAATATGACTAAAGGTTCCTTTGGGTCGAGTCAAAATATGCAAGCATGCTAGTCCAAATGCAAGATACATGTTATGGCAAATGAGAGGATTGCAAGATAAGTGTATGGTGTATGCATGAGACCATCAAACCAACATGAATCAGAGGTACAACATGACCAAAAAACACCAAATACTTGCTAAAATGGAGTTAAAACAAACTAAGTAAACATGCTACCATTATGAGCCCTTAAGGCAAGCAAATGAGACCTAAGGAGAGAGGGGTGTCCCTCCCCTATGCAAGACCTCAAAACCACTTCTCTACCACTGAAAATCCTCTGGATTTCAATGGTGAGAAGGTTGAAACAAGAAAGGTTCCAGAGCCAAAAGAAAGAGGCACAAAAATGAGGCCAAACAAGGCCTAAGGCGGAGTAGACAACCCCCAACACAAAAGTGACCTTAATGAAACATCTCAAGCATGAAAATATAGAACTTTTTTTAGTAGGACACTAAGCTTAAAACAGCATGCAAGTATGTGTAAAAGCTTAAGCCAAAATGGGGTATCAAAAGCAAGTTGACTCACCCTTGAAGAATACTTCAAGAACACCAACTCCAGCACCCTTCTTGGATCAAAACCAACTCAAAAACTCTGAAATCAACCTCCTAGTGCCTCAGCAACCAAGGATAGTGTAGTGCTAGGTGTTTATGTGCAATAGTAAGAACAAAGCACACTTTTGAGCTCAAACACACACACAAATCTAGAGAGAGGGAGATATAGAAAGAGAGATATATCTAACTTCTATATCAGTTGGCTGAACCCTTGAAAGGGGAGGGGAGGCCCTCCTTTTATAGAAAATCCAATTCCAAGCTTCTAAGAGAAGCTAAGCTCAAGGATGAAATCCCTCCATACACGTGTATGGAGGGCTGAGTCTGTGCTCACCAGCTGGCACAGCTGGTATGTACAATGCCTGAAAAAGGCAAAGGAAAGGCCTCGGCCATAAAAAGTGGCCGATCGGCCAACATCATTAGCCGATAGCAAGAAAACCAGGCCGGTGGATTCAGGCCATGGCCGGTGCGTTAAGGGGATGACCAACAAGCCACCTCCTACCCTCAGGTGCAAAAACCACAAGTCCTTGGTCCACAACCAAGCACAAAACAGTCAAGTTGAGAGATCCTAAGGCAAGGCGCGCGACCGAGACCACCGGGAGCTCAAAACGAACATAAACATGGATGATCATGGAGTGTTTAAACGATGACGTCCAAGTCTTGAGGACGGTCAAAAATGGGGTGTCTACAGTGTACATGTCTTCCAACCGCCATTTCTTTCTCCCTTTTACTTATCAGCTTTTGATGGTTAGTTTAGGGCATATTTCAATTAGCATACCTTATGCTTGCATGCGTGCATCATTCATTTGTCTTGCATGCACCAGGCTCGGCACATCACTGTAGACACCCCATTTTTGATCGACTTAAGACTCAGATGTCATCGTTCATGCATGCGATGATTGCGCATGTTTGTGCTCGTTTCGAGTTTCTTGAGTTTTTTGCTAAGCGCCTTGTCTCGGGACCTCTTAACTCTCTTCTTCTTGGTTTGTTTTTGGACCACTGCCTTGGTGCCATTGCCTAAAGGGAGAGAGAGGCCTGTAGGCCACTTTTTGTAGCTGTAGGCTACTTATCTCTCTTATAGGCCACTTGTAGTGGCCCGTAGGCTAGTTTTCAGGGCCTCCGACTGAGTGCCTTGTCTTCTGGCCTCTTAACTCTCTTCCTTTTGGTTTTTTTTTGTGCCATACCTTGTTCCCCCTTGCCTAGAGAGAGAGAGAGGAGAGGCTATCGGCCACTTTTGGCTCTTATAGGCCACTTGTCCCTCTTGTCGGCCACTTTAGGCGGCTGGTAGGCCAGTGGAAGTGGCCGGTCGGCCACTTGAGGTGGCCGATGGCCATTTTCTGGCTTTTGTAGATATTTTTATTGGCAGTTGTGCTAGATGTTGGGCATAGAAGGCATCCTCCATACACGTGTATGGAGGGATTGCACCAAGATTCAATCTTGTCAAACAAGCTTGAGGCTTGGAATTCTATAAGAGGGGAGCTCCCTCTCCCTTTCAAGGGGTCAGATTTTTAGAGAGCTAAAGATATCCCTCTCTCACTAGAATTCTCCCTCTCTCTCTATATTTGTGCTATATTGAATCAAAAGTGTTGTTTCTTCATACTTTTGCACACAAACACCTACTCAAACACCTTCATCTTGTTGCTGAGGTCCTTTGGAGCTTCGTTTGAGTGGTTTTGGCTTGGTTTTGCCTCAGAAGTTGCTATTTTTGAAGTTGTGCTTCAAGGGTGAGTAATAGCCTCTTGAAAGCTTTATTTTGAATGCTTATTTGGCCATCCTTGCATGTTGTTTTAGGCCTAACTTGCAACTACGAAAATCTTTGTTTTTTAAGTGTTTAAAACATTGTTTGAGACCTTGTTTGAGTTAGGGGTGGTCTACCCCCTTTTGGTGGCTTGTTTTGCTTTGCTTTGTGCCATCTCTTAAGGCCTTTGAGATCACCTTCTCTTGGCCTTTTAACCACTAAATTCCAGAGGAATTTTAGTGGTGGAAAGTGTGTTTTGAGGCTCCAAATAGGAGGGGGTCATCCCCTCTCCTTGTGTCTTGATTGCTTGGGTTGATGGCCTCATACTTAAGCATGTTTTTCTACCATACCTTGCCTTGATCTAAGCATGTTTTGTGAGTTTTTTCACATGTTTTAGCTCTGTTTGTGGTTGGCTTGGCCACTTCTTGCATGCTTCTTGCACTTGTAGTGTAAATTTTGCTTACTAGCTTCATATGCTTGCTATTTTGGCCCATTGTTCTAGCTTGTTTTAGATCTATTTCAGCATGTTTTTGCTCATTATTTAGCTTGTTTGAACTCTATTTTGGGTGGTCTTGATCATTTGGGGCCTTCTCTGTACAGCCATAGTGCAATCTTGCTCACTAGCTTTGAGTTTTAAAGTCTCTAGCATGCTTTACTTGAGTTGTGTGCATGCTTTGGCCTCATTTCTCACATGATTTCAGTATACATAGTGTAGTCATACTCTCACATGTTTCACTCCTTCAATGCTTTTGGAGAATTGTGCCTTATGTCTTGATTATGGGCTAATTTGTATGCATGCTTGCCTAAGCTTTTGGGCTATCATCTCAGCATGTTTTTGGTCTTATTTTGCCATGATACAACTCTGATTTTGGTTGATGGAGTCACCTCTTGCTTGGTTTTGGTACTTGTACTGTAATCCCACTCATTAACCTTACATGCTTAGTGTTTTGGGTTACCATTCTAGCTTGTTTTGGCTACACTCCATCATGTTTCTAGCATTGTTTTGGCCTTCCTTAGGACTGTTTTAAGTGATCTTGGTCCTTTGGGGCTTGCTTGATATGGCTATGGTGCAAGTGCCTTAGCTAGTCTTCAGTTTTGCGCACCTTAGCATGCTATATTTGTGATGGTTGCATGTTTTGGCATCAGTTAGTATGTAATTTCAGAGCATATACATGTGTCATGTTCTCACTTCCTTAAATCCTTGAGAGCTTTTGAGAGTTGTGCCTTTGTGCCTTATTTGTGAGTTACCAAAGGAGCATGATTTTCTACTCTTTTGAGCCTTAGTTTGAGCATGTTTTTGCCACTGATTTGCCATGATATAGCTCTATTTTGGGCTGGTTTCGTTGTTTGTGCATAGTATTGCATAGTCCTAGTGTTGTGTACCTCACTAGCTTTAATGCTTGAGTCCTCTAGCATGCCATACTTGTGTTGTTTGCATGATATGTCATCATTTGGCATATGATTTCAATGCCTACATCTCTGCCATACTCTCTTATTTATCACTTCTTCATTATGTTTGAGAGTTGTGTTTAATGTCTGGCTTGCGAGCCAATGCATGAGCATGTTGTTGTAGCTTTTGGTGCTTCGTTTCTAGCATGATTGTACCATTGTTGTGGCATGAGGTAGGTTTGACCATTTGAGATTGATGGTGTATGCCTCATGTGTAATACACTTCACTAGCTTTGATGCCTTAGCTTCTAAACATGCCATGCATGCATTGCTTACATGACAGAGCCTTGTGCATGCCACTCTAGCATTGATAGATAAGCATGTTGTTTGCATGTGTGTTTGGATCAGACGTTAATCCAAACACGAGAAACGAGGGGCATTTCATACTTGAAGTGATGAAACGTGCCTCATTTCTTGGTCACCGTTCCCCTTGATTATGCATGATAGGGTGGAGGCCTCTTGAGTCTTGTGTGTTACTTGTGCATTCATTAACTTGTACAAACTTGGCTTCTCGGCCATCGTGCATTGCGATGCTCGGTTGGTGGCCCGAGAGTCGAGTATCACACTCCTTTGAGCTTGAGAAATGATAAGGAGGGTGGTTGTACACATATACCCTGCAAATGCCTTGCTTTGCCCTTGTTGAACTCGGTTTGCAGCAAATTGGAAGTCTGCAGAAGCAACTGGTTGACCGGCCAGAGGAAGTGGCCGACCGGCCACATTAAGTGGCCTACAGCCTCCTTAAGTGGCCGACAAGTGGCCTACAGCCTCCCCTGCTGGCCGAAAGTCCACCAGCTTGAAGATGGTTCAAAGTGATTTTGGTTCTGGAGCAGAAGCAGTTTGGGAATTGGTTCAGTGTTCAGGAATCAAAGCAAATGCAAACAGAGGCAACCGGTGGCAAGGCGACGGGATTTCAGGAAGAAGCAACCAAACATGCATCCATTCCTCGCCCTAAGGCTCCTTTTAACTGCTTTGCTTAGATGGTTAACTCGGTGATTATGTACTTAAATAGTTAATGCGTTTAGCTATTCATTTGTGTTTGTAATTAGTTAACTTGTTAGTTAATTAGTTTCGTTTTGTAATAGTTAGCTTAATTAGCGTAGCTAGTTAGCTCTCTTTCATTCGGACCCTCCTTCGCGAGGGCGTATTGTTGTAATAAGGGTGTGTGTGTGTGTGCGCATGTCTTCCAATCCCATTTCTTTCTCCTTTTTACTTATCAGCTTTCAATGGTTAGTTTTAGGGCACGTTTTGATTAGCATACCTTATGCTTTTCATGCTTGCATCATTCATTTGTCTTGCAAGCACCAGGCTCGGCACATCATTCAAACTGTATCGTATTTCAATACACTTTCTTGAATACGTGTTTAACAGCATGTTATCAATTGTTGCATTCATATGCCATCTTAGACAGCCGAGCCTATCTTAGTTGCATTTTGCATGTGTTGCATTAGGTATCTTAACATAGCTAGGATCATGCATTGATTTCTAACTAGTTTTCTGTTTTGGCTCGGAGTACACTGAGAGTGTTTACGCTTTAGCATACTGCATAAATGTGTATGTTTCCATGTTAGCATGCTTGCCATGAGGCTATTTGCTTAAGTGTTTAACAATATGAATGCCTGTGAATGAAGGCTTCATTGCTTGAATTGGGACAATTCATTGATTGTGCGTTTTAAGCCCACTTGTTTGTCGCAAATCATGTTTTAAGCCCACTTGAAGGTGGCAAATCCGCGTTTTAGCCTACTTGCGAGTAGCATCTTCAAACCATTTTTGAAAGCAAACATGAGATGTTTTGTTCCAAATCGAACGATTTAGTCTATATTTGTATGTTGTGCGCATCACCTAGTAAGTTAGCTAAATAACTGGAATAAGAACACATGTGTTTATAAAACAACATATCATGATTAGTAAAGGCCGATCTTTGATCGGGCGAGCAGGGGTGCTCATTTCAGGACCTTCCCCTCTCGTACCCAAGTTCCCGAGCCGAAGCAACTTTGGTGATGACGGACACGTGGCCTTAGACACAAGTCAGGGTTTCCTAAATTTCCTAAAAAACAAAATATTTAGGTGGTGACTCTGAAATCTGGCAAAGCAGTCCATGTTTGGCGCTTTTTGATTAAAATTGATTTTCCAAAACCAATTGTCGGATTTGGACTCCTTGGAGATTTATCAGTCTCACATTGCACTTTGCGAGATTAGATTCAGAACCATGATAGGAGTCCAAGCTGTAGTAGCTATGAACCCAATTCGCGCCCTCTCCGAAAGGGGGGCCCGCGAAGCGAGTTCGGGCGGTCTACAGTTTCTGGCAACTCTACTGGGGATTTAGAGAACTTGACTCGAACATCATGATATGTTGTTTTGTTTACACTTCTGTGTTTCTTTGCATTTGCATTGGTGGGCCTAAGTCACAGTGTTTGCTATTTGCTATTCCTGAACGGTTTGCTGAAGGCTTGCTTGGAAAAGCGTGCCATAAGGCTGACCGATTACGGGCTCTGCCACGATGGGAACACAAACCTTGGTTTTTACCGAGGCACCCTTTTTGACCATTCAACCTATTGCATATCGGAAGCCATAAAGACCATTCCAAACTAGGACATGTTGCTTACCTGATTGTAGGTTGTTTAAAACCGCTGTATGCTTAGTGAAACCCTAGCTTCTGACAAAATAGGATAGGGAAACCCTACCCCAACATAGGGGTGTTTTGGCTCTTACTTGTTTGATATGTGCTGTCAGAGTGTGTCTCTACAGGTTGTATGTATCAGTTGCAAGTTTGAGTATCAGTCTGAGGACATCAGCATTTGGGGGTATCAAATTTGAGGCAGTGATTTGGGGGCAAAGATCAGTGTTTGAGAACAGTTCTTTCAGCTTGTGATTATCAACTGTGTGTTGGGTTTATTTAAGCCGAAGTACTGTCCGTTTTTCTGCTTATTGTTTCCTTATTATGCTTTATTTATCTTTTTGCAAGGTAGTATTGCATCATTGCTTCTGAGGAGGTAGTTTCCCCCAAAGCACTCTGGGTTTGAGGTAGAAGGCTTCATCGATCTGAGGATCTAGTTGACGGACAAGCAGTGTTCTTTTCATTACCCCCGGTTACAAGACAAAAGGCAGTTAGGCAGAGGGTATCAATACAACAATCGTTGGTTCCGCGGTTATTATCCACCTCACCTGTACGCAGTCAGGCTGAGATATCTGCTTCTACCTCGGAGAGGGAATACATACCTATCCAGTAAGATCAGCACTTTACAGTCGAAATGGAGGACATGATACGTCAACTCCAAGAGACCATGCAGGCCATGCAGCGTGATGCTGCTCGCCAGGCAGAGATTACCACGCGTCAAGCAGAGGTTGTAGCCCAACAGGCAGAGCTGATTGCCAGGCTCCAACAACAGCAGCAACTGCAACAAGCTGGAGTATCTGCTTCTAATCCACCCCCATCCCTACCTAGAGTTCCAACACTCGGGGATACTGTAAACGTCCAGGAAGATACAGACGCTCCAACAGGGCCAGTCCTGCCACCAGTCCTACCATAGACTTCAAAGACACTGGCCTTCTCAACAGATACACCATTTGAATCTGAGATGGACTCAATCGCTCTGAAGATGAGTAAGCTAGAAAAGCTGTTTAAATGGGCCCAGGAAGTCAACTTGATCCCGAACATAGAGGATGGTTACACTGATTCGGCGATAACATTGCTGGACAGATTCAAGATGCCCCACATAGACCGTTTTGACGACTCGGGCGACCCTATGGTTCATCTGAGGCTGTTCTCAGATATTTTGCGCCCGATGGGCTTGACGAGACTCCAGAAACTATCACTCTTCGGCCGGACCTTATCGGGTATTGCGGCCATCTGGTACGCCAAGCTGGAGGACTTAGTGAAAAGAAGTTGGGAGGAGATGGCTGAGGCCTTCGTTGCACAATATTTATACAACACCCAGATCGAGGTCACGACCCGTGATCTTGAGGTGACCAGGCAAGAGCCGAAAGAAGGCTTTTTTGACTTTGTCACTCAATGGAGGACTAAGGCCTCCATGATGACAACTCGGTCGCTCGAGAAGGATCAGATAATGATGGTTGTGCGCAACCTCCAACCCAAGCTGATGCAAAAAATGATCATCTTACCCCTCACCACCTTTGTTGATTTACACGAGATTGGGGTACAGATTGAGGACGCCATGAAGCAGGGTCTGATCGAGCAAGATAAGGAACAGCCCAAGAGGGCATTTACCCGCAGTTCGAATGCAGGCACGAGTAGTGCTGCAGCTGCCCGAACTTCCGATGTGGGCATGGTCACCACCACCACGCCAAAAACAGCCACCCCATTCACCGGTGTGTCCGAAACCAGCTCACAAGTAGCCAGATATCCACCCCAAGGCCAGAGGACCTTTACTCCACTGTACATGCCTCTGTCCAAAGCTCTGGGGGTTCTAATCAGGAAAGGGCATTTGAAGCCCCTAGAGTCGCGGCCATTACCAGACAAACTTCCTTCCTTCCTTCCATAACCCGGCCAAATACTGTGCCTTTCACCAACAGCATGGCCACGACACCGACCAATGCTACAGACTGCGTCATGAGATCCAGGATCTTATTGACAACAAGGTGATTGCGCCTCTAGAGAAGCCGAATGTCACCACCAACCCATTCCTACCACATAACCAAGCTCCACCACCAAAGCATATCAACCTGATCCAAACCGCGGCCATTCCATATGACCCTAGCATATACATCACTCCCTCCCACCTATCCAAGCCTAAGGTGTTCATCCCAGACAGTACGGATTTGTGCATGTTGAGTATCTCCCAAACCCAACCCGAACCAGTGGTGGTGACTATCAAAGATAGAATTGGGATGACTTTGGAAGCAGATGGAAATGTTGATTCAGAGCCTGAGGGGTCTGGGAGCTTTGCGTACAACCTGAGTGGTTATATCACATCAACAGACTAGGCTAAGCCGAGGGTAGAGTTGCCAGCTGGGGCATAAATCAGTGTGGTCCGGGAGGATGGACCTAGTCAGGGGCTAGATGACCTAGTAGAGCTGGAAGAGGACATTGCAAATCTGCAGTTCTTTGAAGAGCAGGACTTAGGGGATGTGAACATCAACTGGTTCAACTTGGATGGAGCGGCAGAGAATACGAGGTAGCTCAGTGACCAGCCAGATGTTGTTGAAGAATCTCAGCCAGAACAGGGACCATCAGAAACAGGAACATCAACAATGGCCAGAATGGCCGAGAATCAGGGAGCATCACTGGAGAGCACCGGTGCGAAGAATTTTGCTCGAGATTTGGGCAGTTTGAGTATAGTAGACACTGAACAGGAGGTTGCATTGAAGCAACTTGGGCAAGAAAAGATCGAGGATCTTGAGAGGGCTAGGAAGGCCAAAGCACTTGAGGGGGCCGAGTGTGCTGTGAGCACAGAAATAGTTACAACGAAACCGGACAGCTGTCTGTCAGTTGCCGATGGCATGTGGTGGGAAGAGGACGACTTGCGTCTTGCCCACACTGATGAAGATTGGGGGCAAAACCAACCGAATGACACCTAGTATGTTGAGGAAGTTGACCATATGACCAGGAGTGGGCAGTATATCAAGCCCCCACACTTGGACCAGCTGGAGGCGTCCGGGAAGGACAAAGAAGCAGAGAGGCAGAAAGAAAAGTTGCTAGAGGAGGAAGCTGTGCTGAAACAGGTAAAGAAAATTCAAGCAGACATCTCCATCTAGGGACTGCTTATGGCCTCGAGGGTTCACAGACAAGCCGTCCTTACAGCCATGGATAGGGCCAAGCTTTCAATTGATACAACTCTGAGCAGTTGGTAGGGCTTGTTTTCCCGGAAGGAGCTTCCCCAACCTTGACCTTCACCGACAAAGAACTGCAGCCCGAGGGCTTAGATCATAACAAACCACTCTACATCTCTATGGAGTGTAGAGAGAAGTGGATACCGGTGGTTTTGGTCGACACGGGGTCTGCAATCAATGTATGTCCGTCGAGAACGGCATATGCTATCGGGTTGAAGTGCGCAGATTTCTTACCTACAGCCTAGGTGATACAGGACTATGATAATACCAGCCGGGAGGTGATGGGGACCGTACGGATTAAGACTCAGGTTGGTCCGGGGCAGCAAGACATTAAGTTCCATGTCTTGGATGTTCCAGCGACCTTCAATATATTCCTTGGGCGGCCATGGCTACACTAGGTGAAAGCCTTTTCTTCCACCTTACACCAGATGTTGAAGTACCCCCATAGGAAGGGGGTAGCGATTGTTTTTGGGAATTCTTCGATACATCCGCCGCCAAAGGTTTCCGCACCAGTTCTACCGATTGAGCATGGCGCGGAGGATGTATTTCTGTCAGGATTCACCCTAGCTGAGGCCCGAGTTGAACAAGATATGCTAGCTGTTGATGAGGGGCTATATGTCAGTGCATAGTCTGTCTACGTTATGAACAAGCTTCAATACATGCCTGGGATGGGATTAGGGCGAAGTGGCCGGAAGGGTGTCGCAGCATTGGCCAAAGTGCCACATAACCCATATACCTTTGGCTTAGGTTATCTGCCTACTAAAGAGGATTGGGCGAGGAAAGGAAGAGAGATGGTCGGAAGAGCCAGAGCAAAGCAAGCCGGGAAGCATTATGAGTTGGTGCACCGACCTATCCAGGGGACCCTGAACGGACGCTTTGTTCGGGAGGGGGAAGACTTCCCGTTTTGCGGCTTTCCAGAGCCCTGGATGAATTTAGAGAAGCGGCGCTTGCCCGGCTTCAAAATCTTTTTTGATCTTCAATTGTCAGAGGATGAAGTTGCCGAAGAGCAGACAGACCCACCAGCTGAGGCTAAGCAGTGCAAGGAGGAAGGTTTCGAGAGCACAGAAATTGAGATGGGAGTAGCACTAGCTTGTCTCCTCTCAGATCCTTAGATCATACCGGAGTGCTTGGGAGATAACTTCTCAGTTTCCATGATCGGGGATGAAGCAGCTATGGGCCTATCTTTTGGCATTCTCGAAGCATCTATTGCACCCTTCCTCGTCAGGCAGTATGAGGAGGGCTTTTTATCTAGCTGTTCCAGATCAGGTAGTGAGCCGGAATCTGATTCCACTGAGTCTGTGGAGTTGGAATCAGATTCCACTTCTTTTGAGTCTGAGTCCGGTATTCCTAGGGGTGAAAACCCGGATGCCACTGTCCTGTCCAGGCCATCTTTTTCTTTTTCCTTTGAGTCTATTGTAACCGAAGGATCGGACGGACTGGATATGATTAATGAGAATGGTACGGCTGTGGCTTCCGAGTACTTTTCTGTGCCTTTAATTTATTGCATTAATCAAGACTTTCAAAATTTTGATGAAAACGACGAGGAAGAAATTCCTCCGATTTTGAAATATTTGCTTGATCAAGAGCAGGAGAGGTTTGTAAAACCTTTGGTTGATGAAATCACCTCATTTAACGTTGGTACTGAGCAGGATCCGCGGCTGGTCCAGATCGGGTCTACGTTGTCTTCTGAGGAATGCGAGCGCTTAGTCATTTTATTAAAAGATTTCAAAGATGTTTTCGCGTGGTCCTATGAAGACATGCCTGGAATTGATCTTGAGATTGTACAGCACTGGATCCCTCTTGACCCAGAGGCCCAACCTGTTAAGCAGAAGCTTCGAAGGATCCGCTTGGACTGGGCTCTGAAAATCAAAGAAGAGGTCACCAAACAGATCAACGCAGGGTTCCTGTTAGTATCTGAGTATCCAACTTCGTTGGCTAATATAGTTCCAGTGCCGAAGAAAGACGGTAGAATTCGGGTATGTGTGGACTTCAGGGATTTGAACAAAGCGAGTCCGAAGGACGACTTTCCTCTGCTGCATGTCGACGAATTAGTGGACTTCACTGCTGGGCATGCGCTGCTCTTGTTCATGGATGGTTTTTCAGGCTACAATCAGATTTTGATAGCACCCGAAGATAGGGAGAAAACTGCTTTTACCACCCCGTGGGGAACTTACTGTTATAGGGTGATGCCGTTTGGATTGAAGAATGCTGGGGCTACGTATTAACGGGCTGCAACCACAATCTTGCACGATATGATCCACAAAGAGGTTGAGGTGTACGTGGACGACATGATTTTCAAGTCCAAGGAAAGAGAGGGCCACTACACCGCCTTGCAGAAATTCTTCCAACGGATCAGAGAGTATCGGTTGCGGCTGAACCCTCAGAAATGTACTTTCGGTGTTATAGCAGGGAAAATGCTAGGGTTCTTGATCACACAAAGGGGTATCGAGGTCGATCCTTCCAAAATCAAGGCCATCATAGAAATGCCACCACCAAGGACTGAAAAGGAGGTGCGAGGCTTTCTGGGTAAAGTGCAATTCATAAGACGGTTTATTACAAAATTAACCTTGACTTGTGAACCACTGTTTGGTCTCCTAAAGGAAGGAAAGAAGTTCTAATGGGATGACCGATGCCAAATTGCTTTCGAGCAGATCAAGCAATATCTACAGAACCCACCTGTGTTGTCACCACCTGAGTCGGGTAAACCGTTGATTCTGTACCTATCAGTGACTAAAACGATAATGGGCTGCATGCTTGCATAGGAGTCTAAGGATAAGGTGTAGAAGGCTATCTACTACCTGAGCAAGAAAATGCTGGAATACGAGACCTGCTACACTTCGCTGGAGAAGGCTTGTTTGGCCTTGGTATGGGCTACCAGGAAATTGAGGCACTACCTATTAGCTCACTCTGTAATACTGGTTTCGAGATTAGATCCCATCAAATATCTCTTCGAGAAACCAGCACTTACAGGTAGGCTAGCCCGTTGGTTGCTTCTTCTCTCCGAATTTGATCTGAAGTACATGATGCACAAGTCAGTAAAGGGAGAGCGGTAGTGGAGTTCCTAGCCGACCACCCAGTTGAAGGGAATGAAGCAGTAAAATATATGTTCCCCGACGAGGCCATTCTGCATGTCAAAGAAGAGACTTGGATGATGTACTTTGACGGAGCGTCAAACCAGTATGGGTGCAGGATAGGGGTGTTGCTGATAGCATCCAACAATTCCCGTATACCTTTAGCATTCAAACTCCGGTTCAAAGTGTCGAACAATGAGGCAGAGTACGAGGCATGTATTGCTGGACTAGAAGCCGCCCTAGAACTAGGGGCAAAACAGTTGGATGTCATTGGGGACTCGAACCTTGTTGTATCTCAAGCTAAAAGAGATTGGAAAGTTAAAGAAGAAAAGATGAGAATCTATCACCAGACCTTGGACGTTCTGATTCCTCAATTTGAAAAACTGAACTTTTCCCATCTGCTAAGAGAGAACAACAGGTTCGCTTATTCATTAGCAACTCTATCTTCTATGATAGACATCCATTTTGGAGTCCGGATGTGTTTGATCATCATTGAACAGAAATTCGTACCAGCCTACGAGCTGATTGCTACCATAGATGAGGTACAAGATCAAAACCAGGGTATTACGATATCTGGAACTTCTTGGAAAAGGAGGCGTAGCCACCAGGGGCAAATGCCAAAGATAAGAGGGCAATTCGAAGAATGGCTGCTCAGTTCATCGTCTGCGGGGGTAAATTGTACAAGAGAGGTCATCTCGGGATGCATAAGCTATGCGTTGATGCTGAAGAATCCAAGCGTCTGATGGAGGCCATCCACGGAGGAGAGTGCGGAGCGCACATGAGCGGGGTGATGCTAGCCCGGAAGATCCTTAGACACGGTTATTACTAGTCAACCATGGAGGAGGATTTTATTGGCTTTGTCCAACAATGCCACAAATGTTAGATCCATGCAAACCACATGAACATTCCACCGTCGAAGTTGTACAACATGACTTCGCCATGGCCGTTTTTAGTCTGGGGGATTGATGTGATTGGGGCTGTCACTCTGAAGGGGTCCAACGGGCATGAGTATATTCTGGTGGCGATAGACTACTTTACGAAGTGGGTTGAGACCCAATCTTGCGCTGTGTTGAAGGCATCACACGTTGCTAAGTTCATCAGGAACAACATTATCTGTCGTTATGGGGTCCCGAATGAGATTATTTCAGATAATGGTTCCCACTTCAAGAAGGAGGTGATCAACTTGTTGGAGAAGTACAACGTAGCTTTTCATAAGTCATCTACATATCGACAACAAAACCAACGGAGCAGTTGAGGCCGCCAACAAGAACATCAAGCACATTCTGCAGAAGATGGTGGAAACCTACAGGGACTGGCAAGATAAGCTGCCATTTGCTCTTTGGGGCTACCGAACTTCAATTCGAACTTCTACTAGGGCAACTCCGTATTCCTTAGTTTATGGGATGGAGGCTGTTCTACCTATCGAAGTTGAGGTTCCGTCATTACGGGTATTGGCTGAGTGCCAGATTGCTGAGGCAGATTGGCAGCAGAGCAGATTTGAAGAACTCATGCTGTTTGACGAGAGAAGGCTGAAAGCACTGTATCACATCCAGGGTTATCAACGAAGAATTGCCAAGGCTTTCAACAAGAAAGTTAAGTCCAGGAATTTGAAAGAAGGAGACTTGGTGCTAAAAGACAACCGGGCTCCCATCCACGACCCTAGGGACAAGTTCAGACCTAATTAGACTAGTCCCTACATCATCAAGTCAATTTGGTCGGGTGAAGCTGTCATTCTGATGGACCTAGATGGCCTTGAGTTCTCCCAGCCGATCAATATGGACAAGTTGAATAAATACTATCCTTGAGTGGCTCGCTAGGCCGAAAACCCGAAAGGGTGACCTAGGTAAAAGTTAGAGCATGAAAATTTTGAAATAATAAAAACTGAGCTCGCAAGGTTGAAAACCCAGAAAGGGCGGCCTTGGCAAAAGTTAGAGCGCAAAAGGAGTGTTAACACATGAGTGAACCTAAACCGAACTACGTAAGGCTTGATTCCCATCTTCGGGATACGTAGGCAACTTCATTCTAAAGTCCAGCCATAAACACGTCCAAATCAACTTTGTCCATGTGATCGTGTTGGTCATCTTTGTCTATTCTGCATTCAAGAGCTCGGTTGTGATCTCCATTGCAATGCTGTTCAAACTAGGGGCAACTTTCCAGTTGTTTGGGATTCGAGGTTGTACATCTCAGTGATAGATCTCAGGCGTGCCCAGTTTTGATCCATATCGAAAATGGTTTTGAAAAGTTTTAATAAAAGTTGATTTTGCTCAAATTAATCTTTTTTACGACTTAGATCATTTTTGGACCAAACGGAAAATTTTCAGTACCCACAATCTTCAATTACATTGATTTCAGTACAGAGTTCTCCTACTCTTGAATACAAATTGAAGTTGTTTTTTTATTACATGCATAAATGTCACGACCCAAATCCGCCCCTATGGGTTTAGCACCGTAACCGGATAGTAATCTGAGATTACCGAAGGCCTGCTTAACAGTAAAATAGTAATACAGAGTACAGGGGCTGGCGGAAGCCAAAATAGTAAATAAAAGATGTCCAATGAGCTATGACAGTCTGTATGCAAAAAGACTTTTCATAACATATATACAATCAGTTCCAAACAGTATGCACAATATTTACAATCATTCAGGATAGGGACTCAATCCCTATTAGAACAGTGCAGTACAACCTCATTTAGTCTATACAGGACATATACAAAAGGGAAAAACTAAAACACCCCAAGTAGCCTCAGCTTGAACAGTTCTGGAACCTCAAAGTGAGGCACAAAGGTTGGCTTGACAAAACAGGAGCCTATCTTGACGCCTCTAGCAACGGTCCGGTGCCTGTACACCTACATATATATATGAGCAGTGAGCTAAAGCCCAGTGAATAACATATGCGTAAAGAGGTTAAGAATGAATGTCCTTTCAGTATTTAAAACAGTCATTTAAACATTATAACAATTATTCGATCATAGCAGTCATAAGTGGTACATCCAATAGCAAACAATACAGTAGGTCTTAACAGACCGAACAGTCAGCTGATGGCCATCATATCAGTAAACAGTTGTGGTTCCAGACATGGGAGCCGACAGAGATCTCTGTGTCAGTAGCAGTACAGTACAGTAACAGTAGGTTGCTATGGATGCCACAAATACAGTTCACAACTAGGACATCATTCATTCAGTAACAGTATCATTTCAGAAAACAGTACAGTTCAATTGTTCAGAAGATAATCATTATAGAACATATCTTTACAACATTGTTACTCACAGAGTTCTGGGCTACAGATAAGCTAGAGCGTCTCCGGATGCCAACCCTACACAGTTACAGAGTGAACACACACTAAGCTACACAGTTGGAAAAATAATAACTTAATCCCTAATTTGCCTTGGTGTGGTTCTGCATCAATATCCTCATTAAGATGCCTTAAACTAGGCCTAAGAATGCCTAGGATGGAAAGAGGATGCAAAGATGCACTTTTAAACACTTTACAAAATTTTCAAAAAACAGGGGTCACGCTCTAACGTGGCTTTCTACACTCAAGCGGACATGCAGACAACGGTTCCCCGCTCGAGCGTCACTTCCCTCGCTCGAGCAGACTGCAAAAGATGGCAAAACTACTGGATGCACGAAATTCACGCTCGATGGGCGCTCGACCTCCGCTCGAGCATGAGACACAAGTCCTCGCTCGAGCGTGCATTCCCCCGCTCGAGCGGACTGTAAACTCATGCAAAGTACTGGATACACGCATTTCCCGCTCAAGCAGACTACATGAACTTAGTGTGTACGCTCGAGCATGAAGTTCCCTGCTCGAGCGTGAGTCCAAAATCTGGAATTTCCAGATTTGAACCCCAAGCTCAAAACCAACTTTTCAAACATCAACTTCGATCCTCTTGGGTTAATTTTCTGGAAAACTCTTGTACACTCATAGTACCATATGTTTCAAAGATCAATTTGAGAAATCAAAGCCCAAAGGTAGTTCAATTAAACACCAATTTCAAATAAACTTCAAGAATAAGATGGATATGTAACATGCATGGATTTAAACAACTTCAAGGCTTCAAATACTTGCTCCAAAGAGCCAATTCCTTCAAAATCATGATGAATTCATGGACTATAACAATAATATGGACATGCATGCAAGAATTTCCATGAAAACAACTTTAAACTTCAAGATATGCACATGCATGCATGAATTACAACTTAATTCAACAATCTTAACCAATTCTAGACTTTGAATCACTAATATCACCATGGGCCATGCTAGAACAACTCAAATACACAAATGAGAGGATGAATCTCCTACCTTAAGTCTTGAATGCAAGATAAGGGAGCTCAATTAAGCAAATTACTCTTCAATTCCTATAATTTCCAAGCAAATCTCCAAGTTGAACTCAATTTCTCTCAGTCTCTCGCTCTAGTCGGTTTTGGTCTCTCACAAATGAACAAGGATGATGTATAGCATAGATAAGTCAAGACTAAACAATTGTCTAGCAAAGCCCACTAATGGCAAAATGGAAATTAAGTCCAACTCTTGTAATTTAGCTTTATTAAATCTAATTTAATCATGCCAAATCAAATTTCAACTAAATATATCGTAAAATCACATTAATTCTAATTAGCATAAAATACTAATCAATTTCAGATTCGGCCGCCGATAAGGCCTTCAATTTGCAGTTTAACACATAAAACATAAACAGATAATTTAGTAGTCAATAGATATGATTGCATTCAAGCTAACACACTAAATCAATCGGTTTAGTAATTCAGTCAGTCAGTCAACTAACATGCTTAATCATAGATTAGCCCTAATCAGTGGTGTTATCAGTAAATAGTGGTGAGGATTGTTACAATAAAGAAAACTTGAAAGTACTGATTAAAGCAAATAAATTCGAGACATAGTCAGGTGTTCCTGCGTCCCCTCCCAGAGCTGGACGAAGCCTTTGATGCCAAAGTAGGCCCAACATGCGCCTCTTCATCGAGCCAAGCTATGCACTCATCAGAGAGGGTGCAACTGAAAGTGGGAGCGGGGGCCAGAAGCTCTCTTGTCGTCTATGTTGTGGCATATCGAGCTAGCTGTGCACCTCGGTCTGGAAATGTTGTAGGGTACTCTATCCCTTCTTCTGGGCGGGTCTGATCATGGTTGAACTGGCGTCGGAATCGAAATGAGAAGTAAAAGACACAATGTGTCAGGCCGATCAGCTGAATGCCCGGCTGGCGAGACATGTTGTAACTCATCGCCGGCAGATTAAGCCAGGGGCAACGCCAAGCAATGTTGATAGTAGACAGGCTGTACATCCATTCGCACCACCATCCCTCGTCTGGGGCATCAACTAGGCGTTGTCGGAAGAAATAGCCGCAAGCTGAATATGCTGGGCATGAGTCCACAACCCTCAACTTATCCATCAACCATATCTGGAGAGGGATGAAAAAAATGAGAGATTAAAGAATAGAGAGGTGTACGTGGAAAGAAAAGTGAGAAAACGGTTTTGAGAGAAAAATCGAGCCTGAGGGCCGAGTGATGTGAGGAATACACATGTGAGTAGGGAAGGAAACATTACCTACAAGAGTAGTGCACTCCTCGCAAATCTAGTCGTCTCCCGGCGATGGAAGGCATCCAAACCCATCAGTGTATCAGCTAGTGTCATGGCAATGCAGCTCTTGCCCTCTTTTAAACCTTGGGCAATCTCAATCAAACGGACGCTAGACCCACCGGAGCCTGGGCAAGCAAGAAATAAGACAACATGCACAAGCAAAGCACATGTCGCCAAAAACCCTGCCAATGATGATCGCCGCGATCACCGACATCAGAAAACCGATGAATCAAGCTGGGGATGTCTAATTCTCCGTCACGAATCAAAGACCGAGTGTCATGCAAAGTAAGCCCACACATCCGTCCTAAGGCTTGGATGTGGCCAAAATGAAATTGGGGTAAGATCTCTTCATCTCGCTGAGACTCCATCAAAGCTTCGAAATCTTCAAAAGTGGGACACATCTCTTGTTTGCCAAAGCTTAAAACATGAGTTACCGGATTCCAACACCAAGCCGCGGCATGGAGGAATGGAAGTCGCAACGGGGTGCGGCTCAGTGCAAATAGTGCATTTATTCTGAAACCCCAGAAATTCAACTTTTCCGAGCCATTCAAGTTAGCAATCCAATTTGTGAGATTTTGGACAAGAAATTCCTCCATTTGGTGCAAAAACTGAGTTAGAATTAGGGAACCACGAAGCTGGAACCTTTATAGAAGATAAGGCTTTGACTGGAGGACAGGTGGCCAAAATCTGGAGGTTCCCAGCCTCACTGGCCGATCGGCCACTTTAACTGGCCGACTGGCCCCATTAACTGGCCGACACATCCATTAAGTGGCCTACAGCCACTGTAGGTGGCCGACAGCCACTCCTCCTCTCCAGCAAGTAGCCTCTAGTCCTCCTAAAGTGGTCGAAGTGCTGGAATTTGTATCTTGTTTTATTTCAGATGCATTCTGTTGTTCGGTTTTACTCATTTTGTTGAATTTGCTTCATTATCGAGTTGTTACGATTTGTTTATCGAGTTGTTGTAATTCGTTTATCGAATTGTTATTTAAGTTGTGTTGTTTTGTTTGTTGTGTTGGTTCACTACCTGACTTGGCAATACACGAATGTTCAATTTCCATCAATCTCACTTTTGTGCAAAATGGTGCGATGCAGTGCTTAGAATACAAATGCAACACTTTTTGATCAAAAAGCTACTTTCATTTCATCATGGTTTCTCTTTACAAAAGGTACAAGTTTTGAACAAAATAAAACCGCCTAAGGCTGTACAATGTGCTAATACTAAAGCAAAAAGAGAAATAAAGTAGAAACATCTACATCGGTGCTGGCTATCTCAAACTCGAGAGGCCCTCTTCGCCCTCTTCCCCAGCCGAGCGGGCTCTGGAGCACTGTCGCCGTCGGCACCGCTATCTGAACCAGAGCTGCCTCCGCTCCTGTCCTCACAACCCTCCTCAGCATTGCCTCTATCCTCAGATGACTCTGACTGGGGACTTGCTTCCTCCTCCTCCTCGCTAGACTCGTCGATGCATCTGGCAGGTACTCGACATCTCCCTCAGCCGCGTGTCGGAACCTCTCTCTCTGCTGGTCGAGAAGGCTCAGAGGGTGCTGTCTGCAAGGGTGTGACCTGAAAAGACATTTTGAATTTATCAGCAAGTGTCAAGTACAAACGCAGTATGAAGAGTATGTGTGGAAGTCAGATACAATGTGTGCATGTAGTATGTCGTGTCAAATATGATCTACACATACTGAGAATCAGTGCAATGAAGTGTTCAGTTTCGGTATATCAGCAAAAGTATGGCAATGCATGAAAAACTGAAAATTTACCTAGATCCCGTGGGAGCTAAGCATGGTCTCTCTCCTCAAGATCATGCTCTCAAAGGAGGCCATCACCCCGAGTAGCCCCTTGACACACTCTGGGGAAGGCTGCGGGTGCAAGTTGAAATCATCAGTGAATGAATGGCTAAGTATCTGAGTGATAAATGAAAGCTGTAATGCATACCGGTGCTAAGTCAGAAGCCCTGGCATATCGATGATCCGGTAATGGGGGCTCAAGTGGAATCTGATAAGGCGTCCCATACAGCCAACCTGTCATCTTTGTCAGAGGATCTGGCCATCCAGCACACTGCCCAATGGGAGGCATCCCTCTGGCCCTACCTCTCGATGCACTAGTCCTGCTCGTCGAGGGGACGTTTGTAGCTCGGGCACTGCTCGATGAGGGAATGTCAGCAGCTCTCCTCATAGGGACACAAACACCTGTCAATGGGGGCATCATATATGTATGGAGGTATGTCGTGTAATCCCCCCTCCTCGATGAAAAGGACTCGGTCAGCATCCTGCATGAGGTCGCTAACCTCCAGAGGGGAGAGACTCTCTGTGGTGCGCATGTCTGACGGAAGAGATGAAGGCACTGCCTGAAGGGATCGCCTAGTGTCTGGCACATGAAGCGCTCTCCGAAAAACCAGGCTCTACCAACCCCCTTGAACAAGATCCGGTACCGGAAGGCGGCCCATGCCCAGCAAACTGGAACTGAGAGAACCCTAGCATCGCTATCCAAGGCTGCCAAGTGATTTGCGGACAGCAAGTGCATGAATTGATTAGTTGCCATTAGACATGCAAAATGGGTTGAAGCTGAAAGCATAAGGAACTGAGAGTTCTGGATTACCTCGGTCGCCCACACCATGTTAAAGTAATGCTGGAGATATGGTAGAGTCTCCTGAGGCCTCGGCAGGCATCTCTCATCATATCGACATGAATAAGGGATCTCAAGAGGTGTCTCGACCTCGAGCTTAGGGGCTAGTACTGGGAAATAGGCGTACATCCATAACTGTGAAAAAACGAGATAATGGCAATGAGAATACAGAATACACAGATGATGTAGAAAGAAGAACATGTGTGCCATGCAGAATGCAGCAAATACAGAAAATGTAGTAAGCGAGAAAATGCAAAGCAGAAAGCATAACAGGAACTGCCAAGCTGAAAAGTAAAGCATACCTCCCAGGCTCTCCAATAGCCGCTTACTCTCACCCCGCTCCTACGGGAGACCAAACTCATATAGCAATAGAGGGTGGCAAGGCTAGCACCACCCCAATCATAATCCGGGACCTGGGACAGGTCTACCAGAGTGCTCAGAAGATATAGCTAGACCGTGTTCGACCTGTCGGAGAATAATATGGTGCCGAGGAGGTACATCAAGAATCCACGGGCATACTGCTCTATGTCCTCGACAGTCACGGGCTCGGTCCCTCTGAAGTGGTCTGAAAACCATGTGTACCTGACTGTATTGGATCAGAAGATGGGTGGGGGTGCTCCCAACAGGTAGATACAGGCTGCCTCCCACTCCCCCATGTCTGGGTCATACGAAATCGGCCGACCTCCCACATCGAGGCCTGTTCAGCATAGAGAAATCATATGGGGTCATCGTCATATCCCTAGTGGCAAAAAAGTGGAAGAAGTTGGTGGTATCCCACCATGTCTCTACCAATGCAACCAAAGCGGTCCTGCTCGCCGTCAAATGCGAGAGCCCTGTGCAAAATAGGCCAAAGCCTGCCTCGTCAACAATATGCCAGATGGCGTCTGGGAGGTCTGAGTACCACACTCTCGCAAAAGTCGATCCATACCCTCGAGTGAAGTGAGAAATCACTTGTTTCAGAATGAACAGAATGTTGTGTATGAGCTATGTGCAGAATGAACAGAGTGCTGTGTGTGAGCTCTATTCAGTTTTAGAATGAACAGAGTGCTGTGTGGGAGCTGTATTCAGTTTCAGAATGAACAGAATGCTATGTGTGAGCCCTGTTTCAGAATGAACAGAATGTTGTGTATGAGCTGTGTGTAGAATAAACAGAGTACTGTGTGTGAGCTATATTCAGTTTTAGAATGAACAGAGTGCCGTGTGTGAGCTGTATTCAGTTTCAGAATGAACAGAGTGTTGTGTATGAGCTGTATTCAGTTTCAGAATGAACAAAATACTGTGTGTGAGCCCTGTTTCAGAATGAACATAATGTTGTGTATGAGGTGTGTGAAGAATGAACAGAGTGCTGTGTGTGAGCTATATTTAGTTTCAGAATGAACAGAGTGCTGTGTGTGAGCTGTATTCAGTTTCAGAATGAACAGAATGCTATGTGTGAGCCATGTTCAGAATGAGCAGAGTGTTATGTGTGAGCTGTGTTCAGTATGAGCAGAATACAGTGCGCGAAGTGTGTTCAGTATGAGCAGATGAAATACAGTGCTAAAGTACAAATTATACGAGAAATTTAAAGTACATTGCAGAAAATGTAAAAGTGCAGTGCATACCCCGGGTGCATCATGGGACAAGTGGGACTCTGGCTCCCGTAGTAGCAGGTCCGCGAGTGCCCGTCGTGCAAAGTCTGTAAACTGACGAACAGTGCTCGGTGGTAATACGTGCTCTTGAGAACGGTACTTCTCCGGGTCAAAGGTTGAATCCTCGGTGGCAATGGCATGATGTCAGGCTCGTCCTCTGCTATCGGGGAACCCCCATCGTGTGGAATATGGTCCACCATCTGAAAGGAAGTTGAAAAGTAGGCGAAAATGAGCAAAATGAGCAAAAATTGCCAAAAGTCAACTCTCAGGAAGAGAAAAAGTCAAAGAAAGTCAAAACCTGGGAAAGGGTGCCAAACTCAAGACAAATTCAAGGGAAACATACCTCAAATGGTGAAAATGGAGAAAGAAGTTCCGAAAACAAATTCTATTCGGTTCAAAGTGAAGGAAATCGGAAGATTTTAGCGAACCAACTTCGCGTGGGGCGTTGGAAAACACGTGCAAAGCCCAGATCTAAGAGGGAAAAGGGTCTAGGGAGAGAGAGCAAGAGTTTTCAGCCTAGAGGTGTGAATAAAATGAAGCTTGGGGTTGTTTATTTAAAGAACCGAGCATTAAAAGACAAAATTGCCCCGAAGTTTTGTAAACTGGCCGACCAGCCAGGTTTTGTGGCCGACCGGCCACTTAATTGGCCTACAACCTTGAAAAGTGGACAACAGGCCCTGGGGGCGGCCTACAGGTGTTCATGGTTCTCCCTATGTGTTCTTTATGCTGTTTTTAGTCCTTAGCTCTCGAGAAAGTGCAAGTGAAGTTCACTTTTTGGCTCAAAATGTCCTCACAGGGGCTTCGATTCACGTCTTTGATGCACGACTCATCGTCAATCATCAGGAGCGAGGTGTATCCTTTTTAAGTACATTCTGACTCCTCCGAGAGGTAAATCGGAGGTTGCGTTCGAATTGGTCTCGTTAAGGCGTGTATTTCCTTATCCGACATTTACTTCAAACATGCTATTGATGTTGCATCGGAAGTGCATTGTTGTTGTGCACGGAATATGTATACACTTTTCACTTGTTTTGTTATACACGCTTCACTTGCATTGTTATGCGCATTCCAGTTGCATTGTTATGCACTTTTCACTTGCATTGCTATGCACTTTTCACTTGGATTGTTATGCATCGTTTTACTGGCATTGTTATGCACCATCTTCAATTGCATTGTTATACACTTTCTACTTGCATTGCCATCCACTTTTCACTTGCATTGCTATGTACTTTTCACTTGCATTACTATGCATGTTCCCGTTGCACTGTTATGCACCCTCTTCACTTGCATTGTTATGCATTGTTCTACTTGCATTGTTATACACCGTTTTGCTTGCATTGTTATGCACGTCTCCAATGCATTGTTATGCACCTTTTCATTTGCATCATATGTGCACGCGCTTATCTCGTATTGAATTTGTATCTTGATATAGCGTTGAACATGTGTTTCTACTATATTATACTTGTCAAAATCTCTCGTTTGTACATGCACGATTTTGTATGTACGGTTCATTCAGAGAAGTTCCGGTTCGGTTTAACTGCGTTTCTATCACACATGTTTGCGTTTGACACACGCTCGGTTACCTTTCTCCTCTCGCGTTTGACATGTGGTTGGACGTACCTTTCTCCTCTCGCGTTTGACATGCGGTTGGACGTACCCTTCTCTTCTTGCGCTAGACATGTGGTTGGACGTACCTTTCTCCTCTCGCGTTTGACATGCGATTGGACGTACCCTTCTCCTCTCGCGTTTGACATGAGGTTGGACGTACCTTTCTCCTCTCGCGTTTGACATGCGGTTGGACGTACCCTTCTCCTCTCGCGTTTGACATGCGGTTGGACGTACCCTTCGCCTCTCGAGTATGACATGCAGTTGGACGTACCTTTCTCCTCTCGTATTTGACATGCGGTTGGATGTACCCTTCTCCTCTCGCGTTTGACATGCAGTTGGACGTACCCTTCTCCTCTCGCATTTGACATGCGGTTGGACGTACCTTTCTCCTCTCGCGTTTGACACGCATTTGGACATACCTTTCTCCTCTCGCGTTTGACACGCGTTTGGATAACTGCGCTTTCTTGCGCAGTCCCTCTCCTTTCGCGTTTGATACGCTAGGAGGTGTTTCATTTGAGACTTTGGGTGTTCCCGTTACTTGCTTCTAGTCTTTCTTACGTGGTCCATGGTTAAGATTGCATGGAATTTTCTTACATTCTTTCTGCATGAAATGTAGTTCGGTCTGTGATTCCCGCGCGTGGCATGTTTACTTACTTTCTTATATATGAGTTTACTTTAGCATTTCTTTGCATAACGTTTGCATCTAGGTGTTTCTTTACAGCCCTCTTTGTATAATCATAAGTTATATTTTGCATTGTGCATGTCATTTGCATTTTTCCCCAGCCTGCGGGAACTTTTTTTGTTATCTTGTCTATTTGTCTAAGTCTTCGGCCTTGTCAAAAATGGGTCGTCTCTGGGCTTTGACATTCACTCTCGTCATTTCATGACTTCCGAGTTATATCAAAGAGGGGCAACTGTAGAGACTGCATTTTTGACCGACCTTAATACTTAGACATCATCGTTTGTGCATGCGATGATCGCGCATGTTTGTGCTCGTTTCGAGTTTCTCGGGTTTTCGGCTGAGCGCCTTGTCTCGGGACCTCTTAACTCTCTTCTTCTTGGTTTGTTTTTGGACCACTGCCTTGGTGCCTTTGCCTGAAGGGAGAGAGAGGCCTGTAGGCCACTTTTTGTAGCTGTAGGCTACTTATCTCTCTTGTAGGCCACTTGTAGTGGCCCGTAGGCTAGTTTTCAGGGCCTTCGGCTGAGTGCCTTATCTTGTGGCCCCTTAACTCTCTTCCTTTTGGTTTATTTTTGTGCCATACCTTGTTCCCCCTTGCCTAGAGGGAGGGGAGAGGCTGTCGGCCACTTTTGGCTTTTATAGGCCACTTGTCCCTCCTGTAGGCCATTTTAGGTGGCCGGTAGGCTAGTAGAAGTGGCCGGTTGGCCACTTGAGGTGGCCGACGGCAATTTTCTTACTTTTGCAGATATTTTTATTGCCAGTTGTGCCAGCTGTTGGGCACAGAAGGCATCTTCCATACACGTGTATGGAGGGATTGCACCAAGCTTTTAGCTTGTCAAACAAGCTTGAGGCTTGGAATTCTATAAGAGGGGAGCTCTCTCTCCCTTTCAAGGGGTCAGATTTTTAGAGAGCTAAAGATATCCCTCTCTCACTAGAATTCTCCCTCTCTATATTTGTGCTATATTGAATCAAAAGTGTTGTTTCTTCATACTTTTGCACACAAACACCTACTTAAACACCTTTATCTTGTTGCTGAGGTCCTTTGGAGCTTTTATTTGAGTGGTTTTGGCTTGGTTTTGCCTCAGAAGTTGCTGTTTTTGAAGTTGTGCTTCAAGGGTGAGTAATAGCCTCTTGAAAGCCTTATTTTCATTGCTTATTTAGCCATCCTTGCATGTTGTTTTAGGCCTAACTTGCAACTACAAAAAGCTTTGTTTTTTAAGTGTTTAAAAGGTTGTTTGAGACCTTGTTTGAGTTAGGGGTGGTCTACCCCCTTTTGGTGGCTTGTTTTGCTTTGCTTTGTGCCATCTCTTAAGGCCTTTGAGATCACCGTCTCTTGGCCTTTTAACCACTGAATTCTGGAAGAAATTCAGTGGTGGAAAGTGTGTTTTGAGGCCCCAAATAGGAGGGGTTCATCCCCTCTTCTTGTGTCTTGATTGCTTGGATTGATGGCCTCATACTTGAGCATGTTTTTCTACCATACCTTGCCTTGATCTAAGCATGTTTTTGTGAGTTTTTTAACATGTTTTAGCTCTATTTGTGGCTGGCTTGGCCACTTCTTGCATGCTTCTTACACTTGTAGTGTAAATTTTGCTTACTAGCTTAATATGCTTGCTATTTTGGTCCATTGTTCTAGCTTGTTTTAGATCTATTTCAGCATGTTTTTGCTCATATTTTAGCATGCTTGAACTCTGTTTTGGGTGGTCTTGATCATTTGGGACTTGCTTTGTATAGCCATAGTGCAATCTTGCTCACTAGCTTTGAGATTTAAAGTCTCTAGCATGCTTTACTTGAGTTGTGTGCATGCTTTGGCCTCATTTCTCACATGATTTCAGTGTATGTAGTGTAGTCATACTCTCACATGTTTCACTTTTTCAATGCTTTTGGAGAATTGTGCCTTATGTCTTGATCATGGGCTAATTTGTATGCATGCTTGCCTAAGCTTTTGGGCTATCATCTCAGCATGTTTTTGGTCTTATTTTGCCATGATACAACTCTGATTTTGGTTGATGGAGTCACCTCTTGCTTGGTTTTGGTACTTGTAGTGTAATCCCACTCATTAACCTTGCATGCTTAGTGTTTTGGGTTACCATTCTAGCTTGTTTTGGCTACACTCCATCATGTTTCTAGCATTGTTTTGGCCTTCCTTAGGACTGTTTTAAGTGATCTTGGCCCTTTGGGGCTTGCTTGATATGGCTATGGTGCAAGTGCCTTAGCTAGTCTTGAGTTTTGCGCACCTTAGCATGCTATATTTGTGATGGTTGCATGTTTTGGCATCATTTAGCATGTAATATCAGAGCATATACATGTGTCATGTTCTCACTTCCTTCACTCCTTGAGAGCTTTTGAGAGTTGTGCCTTTGTGCCTTATTTGTGAGTTACCAAAGGAGCATGATTTTCTACTCTTTTGAGCCTTAGTTTGAGCATGTTTTTGCCACTGATTTGCCATGATATAGCTATATTTTGGGCTAGTTTGGTTGTTTGTGCATAGTATTGCATAGTCCTAATGTTGTGTACCTCACTAGCTTTAATGCTTGAGTCCTCTAGCATGCCATACTTGTGTTGTTTGCATGATATGTCATCATTTGGCATATGATTTCAATGCCTACATCTCTGCCATACTCTCTTACTTATCACTTCTTCATTATGTTTGTGAGATGTGTTTAATGTCTGGCTTGCGAGCCAATGCATAAGCATGTTGTTGTAGCTTTTGGTGCTTCGTTTCTAGCATGATTGTACCATTGTTGTGGCATGAGGTAGGTTTGACCATTTGAGATTGATGGTGCATGCCTCATGTGTAATACACTTCACTAGCTTTGATGCCTTAGCTTCTAAACATGCCATGCATGCATTGCTTACATGATAGAGCCTTGTGCATGCCACTCTAGCATTGATAGATAAGCATGTTGTTTGCATGTGTGTTGCATTGCATTGTGTTTGGATCGAACATTAATCCAAACACGAGAAATGAGAGGCATTTCATACTTGAAGTGATGAAACACACCTCATTTCTTGGTCACTGTTCCCCTTGACTGTGCATGATAGGGTGGAGGCCTCTTGAGTCTTGTGTGTTACTTGTGCATTCATTAACTTGTACAAACTTGGCTTCTCGGCCATCGTGCATTGCGATACTCGGTTGGTGGCCCGACAGTCAAGTACCGCACTCCTTTGAGCTTGAGAAATGACAAGGAGGGTGGTTGTACACACATATCCTGCAAATGCCTTACTTTGCCCTTGTTGAACTCTGTTTGCAACAAATTGGAAGCGTGCAGAAGCAACTGGCCGACCGGCCAGAGGAAGTGGCCGACTGGCCACTTTAAGTTGCCTACAGCCTCCTTAAGTGGCCGACAAGTGGCCTACAGCCTCCCTTGGTGGCCGAAAGTCCACCAGCTTGAAAATGGTTCAAAGTGATTCTGGTTTTGGAGCAGAAGCAATCTGGGAATTGGTTCAGTGTTCAGGAATCAAAGCAAATGCAAACAGAGGCAACCGGTGGCAAGGCGACGGGATTTCAGGAAGAAGCAACCAAACATGCATGCATTCCTCGCCCTGAGGCTCCTTTTAACTGCTTTGCTTAGATGGTTAACTCGGTGATTCTGTACTTAAATAGTTAATGTGTTTAGCTATTCATTTGTGTTTATAATTAGTTAACTTGTTAGTTAATTAGTTTCGTTTTGTAATAGTTAGCTTAATTAGCGTAGCTAGTTAGCTTTCTTTCATTCGAACCCTCCTTCGCGAGGGCGTATTGTTGTAATAAGGGTGCGTGTGTGTGTGCATGTCTTCCAACCCCATTTCTTTCTCCCTTTTACTTATCAGCTTTCGATGGTTAGTTTTAGGGCACGTTTTGATTAGCATGCCTTATGCTTTGCATGCATGCATGCATCATTCATTTGTCTTGCATGCACCGGGCTCGGCACATCATACAAACTGCATCGTATTTCAATACACTTTCTTGAATACGTGTTTAACAACATGTTATCAATTATTGCATTCATATGCCATCTTAGACAGCCGAGCCTATCTTAGTTGCATTGTGCATGTGTTGCATTAGGCATCTTAACATAGCTAGGATCATGCATTGATTTCTAACTAGTTTTCTGTTTTGGCTCGGAGTACACTGTGAGTGTTTACGCTTTAGCATACTGCATAAATGTGTATGTTGCCATGTTAGCATGCTTGCCATGAGGCTATTTGCTTAAGTGTTTAACTGTATGAATGCTTGTCGATGAAGGCTTCATTGCTTGAATTGGAACAATTCATCAAAATGTGCATTTTAAGCCCACTTGTTTGTGGCAAATCATGTTTTAAGCCCACTTGAGGGTGGCAAATCTGCATTTTAGCCTACTTGCGAGTAGCATCTTCAAACCATTTTCGAAAACAAACATGAGATGTTTTGTTCCAAATCGAGCGATTTAGTCTATACTTCTATGTTGTACGCATCACGTAGTAAGTTAGCTAAATAACTGGAATAAGAACACGTGTTTATAAAACAACATATCATAATTAGTAGAGGCCGATCTTTGATCGGACGAGCGGGGGTGCTCATTCTAGGACCTTCCCCTCTCGTACCCAAGTTCCCGAGCCGAAGCAACTTTGGTGATGACGGACATGTGGCCTTAGGCACGTGTCAGGGTTTCCTAAATTTCCCAAAAAACAAAATATTTAGGTGGCGACTCTGAGATCTGGCAAAGCAGTCCATGTTTGGCGCTTTTTGATTAAAATTGATTTCCCAAAACCAATTGCCGGATTTGGACTCTTTGGTGATTTATCAGTCTCACATTGCACTTTACGAGATTAGATTCAGAACCGTGACAGGAGTCCGAATTATAGTAGCTATGAACCCACTTCGCGCCCTCTCCAAAAGGGGGGTGCGCGGAGCGAGTTCGAGCGGTCTACAATCATTCAAACTGCATTGTATTTCAGTACACTTACTTGAATACGTGTTTCAAAGCATGTTATCAAGTATTGCATTCATGAGGTATCTTAGATAGCCGAGTCCACTTAGTTGCATTTTTTGCATGTGTTGCATTAGGCATTTTAACATAGTTAGGATCATGCATAATTTCTAATTAGCTTTTGTTTTGGCTTGAAGTACACTATAAGTGTTTACCCTTTAGCATACTACAAGAGTGTGAGTGATTGTCATGTTTACCATGCTTGTCATAAGGCTATGTGCTTAAATGATTAACTGCATGAATGCCTGTGGATAAAGGCTTTATTGCTTGAATTGGAACAATTCATCAAAATGTGCGTTTTAAGCCCACTTTGAGGAGTGGAAAAATCACGTTGTTTTAAAGCACATTTGAGGGTGGCAAATCCGCGCTTTAGCCTACTTGCGAGTAGCATCTTCAAACCATTTTCAAAAACAAACATGAGATGTTTTGTTCTAAATCGAACGATTTAGTCTATACTTGTATGCTGTACGCATCACATAGTAAGTTAGCTAAATAACTGGAATAAGAACACATGTGTTTATAAAACAACATATCATGATTAGTAGAGGCCGATCTTTGATCGGGCGAGCAGGGGTGCTCATTTCAGGACCTTCCCCTCTCATACCCAAGTTCCCGAGCCAAGGCAACTTTGGTGATGATGGACATGTGGCCTTAGGCACGAGTCAGGGTTTCCTAAATTTCCCAAAATAAAATATTTAGGTGGCGACTATGTAATCTGGCAAAGCAGTCCATGTTTGGCGCTTTTTCATTCACAATTGATTTTCCAAAACCAATTGCCAGATTTGGACTCTTTAGTGATTTATCAACCTTACATTGCACTTTGTGAGATTAGATTCAGAACCGTGACAGGAGTCCAAACTATAGTAGCTAGAACCCAATTCGCGCCCTCTCCAAAAGAGGGGCACGCGGAGAGAGTTCAGGCATTCTACACTCCGGTTTTAACACTCTCCTTTTACGCTCTAACTTTTGCCAAGGCCGCCCTTTTTGACTTTTCAACCTTGCGAGCTCAGTTTTTCTTATTTCAAAATTTTTTGTGCTCTAACTTTTGCCTAGGTCACCCTTTCGGGGTTTCGGCCTAGCGAGCCACTCAGGGATAGTATTTCTTTAACTTGTCCATGTTGATAGGTTCAGAGAACTCGAGGCCATCTAAGTCCATAAGAATAACAGCTCCACCAGACCAGATAGATTTGATGATCTAAGGACCAATCCAATTAGGTCTGAACTTGCCCCTAGGGTCGTGGATGGGAGCTCGATTGTCTTTGAGCACCAAATCCCCTTCTTTCAGATTCCTAGACTTAACCTTCTTATTGAAAGCCCTGGCAATCCTATGTTGATAACCTTGGACGTGGTACAGTGCTTTCAGCCTTCTTTCATCGAACAACATAAGTTCCTCAAACCTACTTTGCTGACAATCTGCTTCCGCTATTTGGCACTCAGCCATCACCCACAGCGATGGAACCTCAACTTCGATCGGCAGAACAGCCTCCATCCCGTAAACCAGAGAATACGGAGTTGCCCCAGTAGAAGTTCGAATTGATGTCCTGTAGCCCCAAAGAGCAAATGGAAGCTTATCTGGCCAGTCCCTGTAGGTTTCCACTATCTTCTGTAGAATGTGCTTGATGTTCTTGTTGGCGGCCTCAATTGCTCTGTTGGTTTGCGGCCTATATGTGGATGACTTATGAAAAGCCATATTGTATTTCTCCAACAAGTTGATCACTTCCTTCTTGAAGTGGGAACCATTTTCCGAGATGATCTCATTTGGGACCCCATACCGGCAGATAATGTTATTCCTGATGAACTTAGCTACATGCGACGCTTTCAGCACTGCATAGGATTGGGCCTCGACCCACTTTGTAAAGTAGTCTATCGCCACCAGGATATACTCATGCCCGTTCGACCCCTTCGGAGTAACTTCCCCAATAACATCCATTCCCCAGACTAAAAATGGCCACTGTGAAGTCATATTGTACAGCTTCGACGGCGGGATGTTCATGCGGTTTGCATGGATCTAGCATTTGTGGCATCACCGAACAAAACCAATACAATCCTCCTCCATGGTTGACCAGTAATAACCCTGTCTGAGAATTTTCTGAGCCAGCATCACTCCGCTCATGTGCGATCCGCACTCTCCTCCATGGATGGCCTCCATCAGGCACTTCGACTCTTCAACATCAACACACAGTTTATGCATTCCCAGATGACCCCGTTTGTACAATTTACCCCCACAGATGATAAACTGAGCTGCCATTCGTCGTATTTCCCCCTTATCTTTGGCATTTTCCCCCGGTGGATAAGCCTCCTTTTCCAAGAAGTTCCAGATGTCATGATACTAGGGGTTCTGATCTTGTACTTCATCTATCGCGGCGATCAACTCGTAGGCCGGCATATACCTCTATTCAATGATAATTGGATGCATCCGGACTCCCAAAGGGATGTCTATCATGGAAGATAAAGTTGATAAGGCGTCAGCGAACCTGTTGCTTTCTCGTAACAGATGTGTGAAGGTTATCCTCTCAAACCTGGGGATTAGAACATCCAGGGTTTGGTGATAGATTTTCATCCTTTCTTATTTAACCTTCTAGTCTCCTTTCGCTTGAGACACAACCAGGTTCGAGTCCCCAATGACATCCAACCGTTTTGCCCCTAGTTCTAGGGCAGCTTCTAAGCCAGTGATACATGCCTCGTATTCCGCTTCGTTCTTTGATACCTTGAACTGGAGTTTGAAAGCTAAAGGTATGTGGGAATTGTCGGGTGCTATCAGCAGCACCCCTATCCCATACCCATACTAGTTAGATGCTCTGTCAAAGTACATAGTCAAAATCTCTTCTTCGACTTGCAGAATGGCCTCATCTGGGAATAGATACTCTACTGCTTCATCTCCCACCACTGGGTGATCGGCTAGGAACTCCGCTACCGCTATCCCTTTCACAGACTTGTGAGTCATGTACTTCAAATCAAATTCGGAGAGAAGAAGCAACCAACAGGCTAGCCTACCCGTAAGTGCTGGTTTCTCAAAGAGATATTTGATGGGATCTAATCTCGAAACCAGTATTACAGAGTGAGCTAACAGGTAGTGCCTCAACTTCCTGGTAGCCCATACCAAGGCCAAACAAGCCTTCTCAAGGGGAGTGTAACGGGTCTCATATTCTAGCATCTTCTTGCTCAGGTAATAGATAGCCTTCTCCACTTTGTCCTCAGACTCTTGTGCAAGCATACAGCCTATTGTCCTTTTGGTTATTGACAGTTACAATATCAACGGTTTCCCCGGCTCTGGCAGTGACAACACAAGTGGGTTCTATAGGTCTTGCTTGATCTGCTCGAAAGCAACTTGGCATCGGTCATCCCATTGGAATTTCTTTCCTTTCTTCAGGAGACCAAATAGTGGTTCACAAGTCAAGGTTAATTTTGCAATAAACCGTCTTATGAATTGCACTTTTCCCAGAAAGCCTCGCACCTCCTTTTCAGTCCTTGGTGGTGGCATTTCTAAGATGGCCTTGATCTTGGAAGGATCAACTTCGATGCCCTTTTGTGTAATCAAGAACCCTATCATTTTCCCTACTATAACACCAAAAGTACATTTCTGAGGATTCAGTCGCAACCGATACTCTCTAATCCATTGGAAAAATTTCTTCAAGGCGGTGTAGTGGCCCTCTCTTTCCTTGGACTTAACAATCATGTCATCTACGTACACCTCAACCTCCTTGTGGATCATATCGTGGAGATAGTGGTTGCAGCCTATTGATAAGTAGCCCCAGCATTCTTCAAACTGAATGGCATCACCCTATAGTAGTAAGTTCCCCACGGGGTGGTGAAGGCAATCTTCTCCCTATCCTCGGGGGCCATCAAGATGTGGTTGTACCCGGAAAACCCATCCATGAAGGAAAGCAGTGCATGCCCTGCGGTGAAGTCCACTAGTTCATGGATGTGTGGTAATAGAAAGTCGTCCTTCGGACTGGCTTTGTTTAGATCCCTGAAATCCACACACACCTGAATTCTACCATCTTTCTTCGGCACCGGAACGATGTTGGCCAACCAAGTAGGATACTCTGATACTAACAGGAACCCTGCATCAATCTGCTTCGTGACCTGTTCTTTGATTTTCAGAGCCCAATCTGGGTGTATTCTCCAAAGCTTCTGCTTGACGGGTTGGGCCTAAGGGTCAAGAGGGATCTGGTGCTGTACAATCTCAGGATCGATTCCAGGCATGTCTTCGTAGGACCACGCGAAAACATCTTTGAAATCTTTTAATAAAGCAACTAAGCGCTCATGTTCCTCTGAAGACAGCGTGGACCCAATCTGGACCAGACACGGATCCTTCTCAGTACCAACATTAATTGAAGTGATTTCATTAGCCAAAGGTTTTACAAAGCTCTCCTGCTCTCAATCAATTAAATGTTTCAAAATCGGATGAATTTCTTCCTCATCGTTTTCATCAAAGTTTTGAAAGTCCTGATTAATGCAATAAACGAGCGGCACAAAAAAGTACTCAGAAACCACAACGGTACCATTCTCATTAACAACTTCCAGTTCGTCTGATTCTTCGGTTGCAATCGACTCAAAAGAAAATGAAAAAGATGACTTGGACAACACAACGGCATTTGGGTTATCAACCCCAGGAATATCGGACTCTGACTCAGAAGAACTAGAATCTGATTCCAACTCCACAGACTCTGTGGAATCAGATTCTGGTTCACTACCTGACTCAGAACTGCTAGATAAAAAGCCTTCCTCGTACTGCCAGACGAGGGAGGGTGCGATAGATGCATCCAGAATGTCGAAAGAAGGGCCCACGGCCGATCGATCTCTAATCATGGAAATAGAGAAGTCATCCCCTGGGTACTCTGGTGTGATCTGAGGATCCGAGAGGAGACAAGCCAGCGCTGCTCCCATTTCAAGTTCTGTGTCATCGGACTCATCCTCTTTACACTGCTTAGCCACAACGGGTGGGTCAGTCTGCTCTTCTACAACTTCATCCCCTTGCAACTGTAAGTCAAAAAAGATCTGAAAGCCGGGCAAACACTGCTTCTCTGAATTCAGCCATGGCTCTGGAAAGCCGCAAAATGGGAAATCTTCTCCCTCCCGGACAAAGCGGTCGTTCAGGGTTCCTTGGATAGGTCTATGCACTAACTTATAGTGCTTCCTAGCTTGTTTAGCCTTGGCTCTTCTAGCCATCTCCTTTCCCTTTCTTACCCAATCCTCTTTGGTAGGCGTGTAACCTAGACCAAAGGTATAAGGATTGTATGGCACTTTGGCCAATGCAGTGACGCCCTTCCGGCCACTCCTTCCCAATCCCATTCCGGGTACATGTTGAAACTTATTCATGAGGTAAACGGATTGCGCACTGACATACAGTCCCTCATCAACAGCTAGAAAATCTTGCACTACTTGAGCCTCAGCTAAGGTGAACCCAGACAGGAAGACATCCTCCTCACCGTGTGCAATTTCCAAGATCGGCGTAGTAAACTCCAGCGGCGGATGTATGGAAGAGTTCCCAAAAACAATTGCTACCCCCTTCCCATGGGGGTATTTCAGCATATGATGTAAAGTGGAACAGACAGCTCTTACTTGGCGCAGCCATGGCTGTCCAAGGAGTAAGTTGAAGGTGGCTGGAATATCCAGAACATGGAACTCGATGTCCTGTTGTACCAGGCCAACTTGAGTTCTGATCCGTACTGTCCCCATCACTTCCCAACTGGTATTGTCATAAGCCTGAATCACCTGGGCTGTTTGTACGAAATCTGCGGGCTTCAACCCGATAGCATAGGTCGTACGTGATGAACACACATTTATTGCAAATCCCGTATCAACTAAGACAACTGGTATCCACTTCTCTTTGCACTCCACAGAGATGTATAACGGCTTGTTGTGCTCGGAGCCCTCAGGCGGTAATTCTTTATCTGTGAAGGTCAAAGTCAGTGAAGCGCCACCCGGGAACACCAATCCCACCAACTGCTCGGGAGTTGTATCAATAGAAAGCTTAGCCCTGTCCATTGTTGATAGGACGGCTTGTCTATGCACCTGCGAGGCCATGAGCAGTCCCCAGATGGAGATGTCTGCTTGAATCTTTTTCAGCTGTTGTAGTACAACTTCCTCCTCTAACAGTTTGTCCTTCTGCTTTTCTATTTCCTTGTCTTTCCCGAATGCCTCTAGCTGGTCCAGGTGTGGGGGTTTAAAATACCGCCCACTCCGGGTCATGTGGTCGACTTCTTCGGCGAACCACGTATCATCCGGGAGATTCTGTCCCCAGTCCTCATCAGTATGGGCTAGACGCAAATCATCGTCTTCCCACCACATCCCCTCAACAACCGACAAACAACTGTCCGGTTCCGCTATAGTTTTTTCCGTGTTCACAACACATTCTGTCCCTACAGGGGCCTTGGCTTTTCTAGCCCTCTGATCAGTCTCGATCCTCTCTTGTTCGAACCGCTGCAGCGCGACCTCTTGTTCTGTGTCAGCTATACAAATGTTGCCCAATTCCCGAGCAAAATTCTTCGTACCGGTGCTCTCCAGCAACTTCTCTTTGTCATCAACCGTTCCGGCCATTGCAGACGTTCCTGTTTCTGACTGTCCCTATTTCGGCTGAGACCCCTCATCAATATCTAGCTCATCACTAAGCCACCTTGTACTATCTGTTGATCGATTCAGGTCAAACCATTTGACGCTCACATCTCCCGGATCCTGCTCATTAAAGAACTGCAGATTAGCAATGTCCTCCTCAAGCTCTGCTAAATCATCCAGCCCCTGACCTAGCCCGTCTTCCGGGACTACATTCACTTAAGTTTCCCCCGGCAATTCTACCCTTGGCTTGGCCTGATCGGCTAGTGCAATAAAGCAGCAAGGGTTGTATGCTTCCTCAATTAAGCTTGCAGAGCCCTCAGGCGTCCCCTTTTCTATCACAACCACCATCATGGGTTCAGGTTGGGATATTGACGTGCTTATCATGCATAAATCTGTGCATTCTGGGATGAACAACACCGGCTTAGACAGGTGGGAGGGAGTGATGTATATGCTGGGGTCGTACGGGATGGCCATTGTTTGGAACAGGTTTACTTGCCTGGGTGGAGGAGGGGGTTAGTTATGCGGTGGGAGGGGGCTTGTAGTGACATTTGGCTTCTCAGCAGGCGCTATCAGTTTATTGTCAATGAGATCTTGAATCTCATGATGTAGTCTAAAGCACAAATCAGTATCATGCCCATGCTGCTAATGGAAGGCACAAATCAGTATCACTTTATGCTGCACTTTCTCCTAATCAATCAGACCCTGTCTCATAGCATCTTCTATCTGTACCCCAATTTCATGAAGATCCGCAAAGGTGGGGAGGGGTAAGACAATCATCTTCTGCAGCAGCCTCAGTTGTAGATTCCTCACGACCATTCTTATTTGGTCTTTCTCAACTGGCCTGGTTGTCATCATGGAGGCCTTGGCCCTCCACCGAGTGACGAAGTCAGAAAAGCCCTCTTTCGGCTCTTGCCTAGTTGCCTCGAGATCACGAGTTGTGACCTCGATTTGAGTATTGTAAGAATATTGGGCGATGAAAGCCTCGACCATCTCTTCCCAATTCCTCTTCACTGAATCCTCCAGTTTAGCATACCAGATGGTCGCAATACCCGACAGGGTCCGACCAAAGAGGGATAGCTTCTGCATTCTAGTCAAGCCCATAGGGCGCAGAATATCTGAAAACAGCCTCAAACGGACCATAGGATCGCTCGAGCCATCGAAGTGGTCTATGTGAGGGATTTTAAATCTATCTTGCAATGTCACTGCCGAATCTGTGTAGCCGTCCTCTATGTCTGGGATCGAGTTAACTCCCTGAGCCCACTTGAACAGCTTCTCGAGCTTGCTCACTTTTAGAGCGATTGGATCGACCTCAAACTCGAACGTTGTGTCCGTTGGGTAAGCCGGTGTTTTGGAGGTCTGAGGTGGTACTGGCCCTACTGGGATGTCCGTATTCTCCTGGACATTTGCTGCATCCCTGGGTATTGGAACCCTAGGTGGGGGTGGGTGCAAAGCAGATGCTGCTGCTTGTTGTGGTTGTTGTTGTAGTTGAAGCCTAGAAATCAGCTCAGCCTGCTGGGCTACAACATCTGTTTGACAAGCGGTAACCTCTGCTTAGCGAGCAGCGTCCCGTTGCATGGCCTTGATAGTTTGCTGGAGTTGACGCATCATTTCCTCCATACTGACTGAGGGGTGCTGATCTGACAGAACTGGTATATATTCCCTCTCTGAGGTAGAAGCAGAAAACTGAACTTCACTGAGCACAGATAACTGATGAACTGGTGAATTATGCCGAACTCTCCTCCATCTCGTAACCGGGGGTAGCGAAGCAAACATCGGTTGTCCTCTCACAAGATCCCTAGATCGATAAAGCCTCCTTACTCTGGTCCATAGTGCTTGGAGGGGGGGGAAGTGCCTCGTCAGAAGCAATGATGAAAATACTACCTTGCAAAAAGAAAAATAAAGCAAAAAAGGGAAACAACAATCAGCAAACGCACAGCACCTTAGCTTAGATAAAGACAACACACAGCTGAAATCATAAGCTGTACAATCTATACTTAAACACCGATTTCTGCCCCAAAATTTTCTGCCTCAAAACTGATACCCTCAAACACTGATGTCTTCAGACTGATACTCAGACTTGCAACTGATACATACATTCCTGTGGAGACGCACCCTAACAGCACATATCAAGCAAGTGAGAGCCAAAACACCCCTATGGTGGGGTAGGGTTTTCCTGTCCTAGTTTCCTCAGGAACTAGGTGTAGACCGCCCGAACTCGCTCCATGCGCCCCCCCTTTCGGAGAGGGCGTGAATTGTGTTCTAGCTACTACAGTTCGAACTCCCATCACGGTTCTGAATCTAATCTCACAAAGTGCAATGTAAGACTGATAAATCACCAAAGAGTCCAAATCTGACAAATCGTTTTGGAAACTCGATTTTAATCAAAAAGCGCCAAACATGGACTGCTTTGCCAGATTTCAGAGTCGCCACCTAAATATTTTATTTTGGGAAATTTAGGAAACCCTGACTCGTGCTTAAGGCCACGTGTCCTTCATCACCAAAGTTGCCTCGGCTCGGGAACTTGGATACGAGAGGGGAAGTCCTGAAATGAGCACCCCCGCTCGCCTGATCAAAGGATCGGCCTCTACTAACATGATATGTTGTTTTTATAAACACATGTGTTCTTATTCCGATTTATTAGCTAACTTACTATGTGATGCGCACAGCATATAAGTATAGACCAAATCGCTTAAGCTAGAACAAAACATCTCATGTTTGTTTTTCGAAAATGGTTTGAAGTTGCTACTCGCAAGTAGGCTAAAACGCGGATTTGCCACCCTCGAGTGGGCTTGAAAACATGATTTTGCCACTCCAAGTGGGCTTAAAACACACATTTTGATGAATTGTTCCAATTCAAGCAATGAAGCCTCCATCCACAGGCATTCATGCAGTTAATCACTTAAGCACATGGCCTCATGGCAAGCATGTTGTCATGGCAATCACTTACACGCATGCAAGGATGCTAAACCATAAACACTCACAGTGTACTCCAAGCCAAAACAGAAGCTAGTTAGTAATCAATGCATGATCCTAGCTATGTCAACAATGCCTAATGCAGCACATGCAAAAATGCAACTAAATAGGCTCGGCTATCTAAGATGGCATATGCATGCAACACTCGATAACATGCTGTGAAACACGTATTCAAGTAAGTATTGAAATACGATGCGGTTTGAATGATGTGCCGAGCCCTGTGCATGCGAGACAGATGAATGATGCACGCATGCAAGCATAAGGATGCTAACTGAAATATGCCCTAATATAACCACTGAAAGCGGATGAGTAAAAAGGAAAAAGACGTGGGGTTGGAAGACATTCACACACACATGCACACTTATTACAACATTGTGCCCTCTCGACGGAGCGTCCAAATAATTAAGCTAAGCTAACTGGCTAAGCTAATCAAACTAACTTATCTAATTAATTATTACAAACCAAATTGAATTGAATAACCAACTAATCTAAGCTAATTAAAATATTACAAAACAGATTAAACTAATTAATTACAACACATGTAATTAACTACAACTAGCTAGTAAAGCGGTAAAATGGCCTCGTGGGCGAGGGAGTCATGCATGCTCGGTCGCGTCTTCCTGGAAATCCACCGCCTTGCCTCAAGATGCCTCTGTTTGCATACCTTTAGACCTCTGAAAATTGTGCCAACTTCCAGATTGCTTCTTACTGATCTCAGGAACATGCTAAGGGATGATCGGCCAGAGATGGTGGCCATCGGCCAGTAATGATGGCCAGTCGGCAAGCTTTTATGGCCGGTCGGCTACTCTGGTGGCCAGTCGGCCACTCCTTCCTGCAATTTCTCCTTTTGCTTCAACAGAGCACAAACAGAGGCATGACAATGTATTTGCAAGGGAATGTTTGTGCAACCACACTCCTTATCATGTCTCAAGCTCAAAGGAGTGTAATGCTCGGCTCCCGAGCCACCAATCACACATCTCCATGCATGATGGCCAAAGAGTAAAGCTTGCACAATGTTGATGAATGCATAAACAAGACTCGATGAACCTCCACCCTATCATGCATGATCAAAGGTGTCGGTGACCTAAGGAATGAGGCACGTTTCATCACTTTGAGTATGAAACGTCCCTTGTTCCTCATGTTTGGATTAACGTCCGATCCAAACACATGCAATGCAACACACATGCAAACAACATGCTAATCTACCAATGCTAAAGTGGCATGCACAAGGCTCTATCATGTAAGCAATGCATGCAAGACATGTTAAGGAGCTAAAGCATCAAAGCTAGAGAAGTATATTACACATGAGGCATGCACTATCAATCTTGAATGGTCAAACCACACATGGACAGACCTAAGATACTTCAAAACAGTGGCCAAAACTCAACAAAACTTAGGCACAAAAGCAAGGAATGCATACTCAACTCATGGCTCGCAAGCAAGGCATAAAGGCACAACTCTTAAAGACAATTAAAGAGTGATAAACATGAGGGTATGATAAGGTCATATGCTTCGAAATCATATGCCAAATGATGACAAAACATGCAACCATCACAAATATAGCATGCTAAAGTGCCCAAAACTCAAGACTAGCTAAGGCACTTACACCATAGCCACACAAGGCAAGCCCCAAAGGGCCAAGATCATTCCAAACAAAGTTTAACCAAGTCAAAACAAGGCTAAGAACCTGCTGGAGCAGAGCTAAAACAAGCTAGAATTAGGGGCACAAAGCATGATGCATGTTAGGCCTACAAGGAGGATTGCACTACAAGTACAAAGACCAAGCAAGAGATGACCCCACCAACTAAAATTAGAGTTAAAGCATGCCAAAATAACACCAAAAACATGCTGGAGTGAAGTCAATACATGCTAGAATAACAAGCTAACCCATGAAGCATGTTAGGCTAGTGAACAAGTTTACACTACAACTGTAAAAAGCAAACAACATGAGGCCAAACCAACCCAAAAAAGATGTATAACATAGCAAAATGAGGCCTAAAACATGCTAAGATAGAGCCTCAAGAGGGTAAAAAAACATGCCAAAGTGTTAAGCCAACAACACATGCAAACAAAGCACAAAAGGGGGGAACCACCCCCATCCATTTTGAGTCTCAAAACCCACTTTCCACCACTGAAATTTTTCTAGAATTCAGTGGTGAAAAGGCTAAACAAAGGTGATCCCAAAGGCCTTAAAGGATGGCACCAAGCCTAAGCAAATAAGGCACACAAGAGGGTAGAACACCCTCAACACCAAAGAGGCCCCAAACAACCATTCTAAGAACTTTAAAAAATAACTTTTTGTAGTTGCAAGTTAGGCCTAAAAGAGCATGCAAGGATGGCCAAATACTTAAGCAAAACAAAGCTTAAAGAGGGTAACCACTCACCCTTGGAGAACCACAGCAAATTAGCAACTTCTAAGGTAAAAAACTAGCTTTTTAGAACCCAAGTATGACCTTCAAGAACCTCAGCTCAATGATGGTGGTGTTTTACTAGGTGTCATAGTACAAAAGTGAAGAGAAAATACACTTTAAGGCTCAATATAGCATAAATATAGAGAGAGAGTAAGAATTCTAGAGAGAGAGAGATATTTTCAGCTCTCAAATTTTTTGAACTCTGGAAAGGGGAGAGGAGCCTCCCCTTATATAGAATCACAAGCCTCAAGCTTGTTTGACAAGCTAGAAGCTTGTTACAATCCCTCCATCTGGAGGATGCCTTTTGTGCCCAACAGCTAGCACAGCTGGCACCAAAAATATCTGCAAAAGAAAAAAAAAGGGCCTCGGCCAAAAATTATGGCCGACCGGTCATTAAAGGGGCCGACCGGCCACCACTGATGGCTGATGGAAAAAGGGCATGGCTGATGGGCACGGGGCCCGGTCGATGGGTTGTAGGGCTAGCCAACAAGCCACCCTCTTCCCTTGGAAACAAAGCCACAAGCTCTTGGTCCACAACCAAGCACAAAACAGACAAGTTGAGAGGCTCCAAGGCAAGGTGCATAGCTGAGACCTTTAGGAACTCAAAACGAACACGAGCATAGATGATCATCGAGTGTTCAAACGATGACATCCAAGTCTTGAGGACGGTCAAAAATGGGGTGTCTACACTAGGGTTTCACTATGCACGCATGCGGTTTCAAACAATCTTGCATTCGGGTGAGCAACCTATCCTAGTTTGGAATAGTCTCTAAGGCTTCCAATATGCAACTAGGTCAAATGGTCAAAAAGGGTGCCTCAGCAAGACCACCTAATATGCCTCTCACTCCTAACACCGAGAAGTGAAAGGAGGATCAAACGGTATAGCGGTAGTCCAGATCCGAGGTTTGTGTTCCCATTGTGGCAAAGCCCGCAACCGATCAGCCTTATGGCATGCTTTTCCAAGCAAGCCTCTGGCAAACCGTTCAGGAATAGCAGATGGCAAACACTATGACTTAGGCACACCAATGCAAATGCAATGCAAAGAAACAGATAAATGTAGATAAAACAACATATTATGAGTTCAAGTCAAGTTCTCTAAATCCCCAGCAGAGTCGCTAGAAACTGTAGACCCGACTTTCTTTGTGTGCCCCCCTTTCAAAGAGGCTCGAATTGGTCTTACTACATTTCGGACTCCTGTCACGGTTCTGAATCTAATCTCACAAAGTGCAATGCGAGACTGATAAACACCAAAGTGTCCAATTCAGCAAATCATTTTGGAAAATCGATTTTGAATCAAATAATGCCAAAACTAGACTACTTTGCCAGATTACAGAGTCGCCACCTAAATATTTTATTTTGGAAAATTTAGGAAACCCTGACTCGTGCCAAAGGCCACGTGTCCGTCATCACCAAAGTTGCCTTGGCTCAGGAATTTAGGTACGAGAGGGGAAGGTCATGCAATGACCACCCTTGCTCGCCCGATCAAAGATCGGCCTCTACTAAGTATGATATGTTGTTTTATAAGCCTCATGTGTTCTTATCCGGTTATTAGCTAACTTTACTATGTGGCGCACACATATAAGTATAGACTAAATCGCAAGCATTGGAACGAATTCGACTCGTGTTTGTTTTTGAAAATGGTTTGAAAGTGCCACTCTCAAGTGAGCTAAAGAGTGGATTTGCCACCCTCAAGTGGGCTTGAAAACATGATTTGCCACTTCGCAAAGTGGGCTTAAAACTCACATTTATCGAATTGTTCCAATTCAGGCAACCAAGCCTTCACCCACAAGCATTCAAGCAGTTTAGCACTTAAGCAAATAGCCTTATGGCAAGCATGCTATCATGGCAACACTCACACTCATGCAAGTATGCTAAAGCGTAAAACTTACAGTGTACTCCAAGCCAAAACAAAAACTAGTTAGAAATATGCATGATCCTAACTATACGAGATGCCTAATGCAACACATGCAATAATGCAACTAAATAGGCTTGGCTATCTAAGATGGCATATGTATGCAACAATTGATACATGTATTCAAAGAAATATTGAAATACAATGCAGTTTGGATAATGCGCCGAGCCTCGGTGCATGCAAGACAAATGAATGATGCAAACATGCAAAGCATAAGGTATGCTAATCAAAACATGCCCTAAACTAACCATCGAAAGAAGTTAAGTAAAAAGGAGAAAGACGTGGGGTTGGAAGACATGCACACACACACGCACGCTTATTACAACATTGCGCCCTCGCGAAGGAGGGTCCGAATAAATAAGCTAAGCTAATTATTACAAAACAACTAATTAACTATTATAAGCTAATTAATTATTACAAACCAAATTGAAACAAATAGTTATGCTAAGCTAATTAAAACATTACAACACAAGTTGAATAATCAGCTACACTAAGCTAGTTAAAGCAATGAAATGGCCTCGCGGGCAAGGGAGATATGCATGCTCGGCTGGCTTCTCTCGAAAATCTGTCGCTTTGCCATCGGTTGTCTCTGTTTACACTTGCCTTAATCTCTCAACATCGAACCAACATTCCAGACTGCTTTTGCTTCAAAACAGAAACACTTTGCACAAAAATGGACTGGTGGCCGGTCGGCCACAAAAAATGGCTGCCGGCCACCTTAACTGGCCGGTCGGCTAGTATAAGTGGCCGGTCGGCTAGTATAAGTGGCCGGTCGGCTACTGCAAGTGGCCGGTCGGCCACCTGTTTTTCCAGGCTTCTGATTTTGTTGCAATAGAGAACAACAGATGCACAACAATATATTTGCAAGGAAATGTGTGTACTGCCACCCCCCTCATCATTTCTCAAGCTCAAAGGAGTGTAGCACTTGGGTCTCAAGCCACCAATCAAGCATTTTCATGCATGATGGCCAAAGAATCAAGCATGTACAAGCTCAGTGAATGTGCACATAAGACTCAAATGGCCACCACCCTATCATGCATGATTAAGGGTGACAGCGACCAAGAAATGTGACACGTTTCATCACTTTGAGTATGAAATGTCCCACATTTCTTGTTTTTGGATTAACGTCCGATCCAAACACATGCAATGCAAACAACATGCTTATCTTAGTCATGTTTTACTTGATTCAATTTTATTTACTCATTTTAGCATTTCCAAGCCATTCTTTAACCGATTAAGTCCAAAGTGATTATCCTCTAATGGGAGAGGGGTCAACCAAAGGATGGTTTAAGACATGAGAGAGTTCATGCCTTCGGCTAGGAGGAACCCTCATAAGAGAGTTAAAGCCATTGAGCACAATCTTTATCAAGCTTAAACACAACCTTAAGGCTAACTAACCCTCGAAACAAATGGAAAATGAAGAAATGAGGGAGGTTGCAGAATTTCAGTGCTGAAATGGCATGCTAAAGACACTAAACCATGCAAGCAACACATCCAAGACAAGTTCAAGAGCCATAAACACTAAACTAGTGAAGTGCACTACACTAGAGGCATGCAATATCAAACTTGAATGACCAAACCAGCTCTGGATAGAGCTTAATCATGCCAAATCAGTGGCCAAAATCATGCTGGAATTGAAGCACAAAAAGCTATAAAATCATGCGCACATGTTGGCTCGCAAGCAAGACACAAAGCACAACTCTCAAAGGCAATGAAAGAGTGAAGTACGTGAGAGTGTGACAGAGGTATATGCATTGAAATTACATGCTAAATGATGCCCTAGCATGCAATCATCTCAAGCAAAGCATGTTAGAGGCCTCAATACACAAAGCTAATGAAGACCATTTGCACTACAACCATACAAAACAAAGCTCATATGACCAAGACCACTCAAAACAGAGTTAAAGCATGCTAAATCAGTAGTAAAAACATGCTGAGATCATACTAACACAAGCTAGAATGATAGGCTAAATCATTAAGTATGCTAGGCTAGTAAGCATGATTGCACTACAAGTACAAAGAGCAAACAAGAAGTGTTCCAACCAACCAAAAAAAGAGTTAAAGCATGTCAAAACAAAGCCAAAAACATGCTTGAACTAAGCTACAAAAAGGTAGAAAAGCATGCTCAAATATTAGGCCATCTACACATGCAAACAAGATACAAGGAGGGGAGACCACCCCCTCCTATTTTGGACCTTAAAACCAACTTTTTGCCACTAAAATTTCCCTAGAATTTAGTGGTTAAAAGGCCAAGAAAAGAGTATTTCAAAAGGTTTGAAACATGGCTCAAAAGACTTTACAAGCCAAAGAGCAAAGGGAGGAAACCACCCCCTAACCAAACAAGGCTTAAACCACCATTTTAAAATCTTAAAAACAGAGTTTTTTTTTTTGTAGTTAAAACCAGCTTCAAAGTAGCACACAAAGGTGGCCAAACAATCGATTAAAACAAAGCTTAAAAGAGTTAAGTTCTTACCCTTGAAGCACAGCAGCAAAAATAAGACTTCCAAGAACCTCAGCTATAAGGTAGCCTAAGTTGGCTAAAGGGTTGTATGCAAATATGCAGAGAATTCCCACTTTCAAGCCAAAAATAGGAAGAGAGAGAGAGAGAGAGTTCTAGAGAGAGAGAGAGGAAATTTTTCTCTTAAATTTCTGAACCCTCAAAATGGGAGAGGGACCTCCCCTTATATAGAAAAATAAGCAAAAAGCTTGCTTTCATCCCTCTATACACGTATATGGAGGATGCATTCCGTGATCAACAACTGGCATAGCTGGCACACAAAATATCTAAAAAAGGAGAAAATTGGCAGTCAGCCACTTCAGGTGGCCGGCTGGCCACCTCCCCCAGCCGACCGACCACTTCAAGTGGCTGGCAAGGAGGAAAAGTGGCCGACAATAGCCAAAAGTGGCCGGCAAGGCCCTTCTCCCCTCCAGGCAAGAGGCACCAAAGTTTGGCCCAAAAACAAGGCCAAAACAAAGAGGGTTTAGAGGCCCAGAGACAAGGCGCTCAGCCGAGAACTCAGGCACTCAAAACGAGCATAAACATGCGCAATCATCGAGTGCACAAATGATGACGTCTGAGTCTTAAGGTTGGTCAAAAATGGGGTGTCTACAGGACTCAATTGCATGGACCTCTAGGAAATTCATTTATATTGTTTTAGATTGTTATGTCAAGTTTGTGCATATTTCTTTTTATTTGTACAGAGGTTCATTTAGGATTATTTTGATATGTGAGCTCTTTATATCCCATAAGTTTGGATGGTATTGATTACGGTTGGTTTGCCGTTTATACTTATGGCATATCACTGGATTGAATTTGGTTATTTATTAGTGGTGTGAAGCCCCTGAAAAATGTTTTCTCTAAAAAAAAATAATAATAATATATGAAAAAAAAATGTTTAAATTATTTGTTAAAGCCTCAGTTACTAGAATTATTTCGAACTAGTGTTTATAATGTTTAAATTATTTTCCAACTAGTGTTCATTTAATCCAACTAGTGTCCATTTAATGCCAACTAGTGTCTTTTCATAAACCAACTAGTGTCTTTTCATAATCCAACTGGTGTTTATTAGTGGGCTTTAATGAACCAATAAATCCTAACTTGCCCTTTCAATTCCTTGTTACACCAAGTTGCCTATAAATATCACCAAGCAACACTCTCACACCCCCACATTCGACTAAAGGAGAGGAAGGAGAACAAGAGAGAAATTTTGAGAGGAAGAGGAAGGGAGAAGAGAGCCATCTTGTCCAAAGCTTAGCAAGCAAGCTACAACACAACCTTCTCTTCATTTTCCTTTTCAATACATGTTCTCAAGGGTTCTAAATAATGTTTTTCAGATCTGTTATTTATGAGTTACTTGTGTTAAAAATGCTAAGAGTTGAGTATTGATTCTATCTCTCTTGTATTTTTCCCATTTCGGTACAAAACTATTTTTTTTCCAAATCAATCTCTCAACTTTCCAAGGGCACACCTTCAAGCAAACTTTCTGAGTTAGATATATGTTGGTTAGCATATTTTCTTCACAAAAGAAACGAAAACTTTCCCTCGGTGGAACCCTTTTCGCATAAATCTTCTTGTTTTGGACATTCTACCTTTGAATCTGTTTATGCAGCCACTTTCAAAAATTCCAAAAAAATGTATGAAATTATTCTGGACCTCTATTTTAGGACAAAATCTTCCTTAAGGAGTTATCTTTCAACTAAAATTGGTTTCATCGAATAACGTTAAGCGGTTTGCAAGAAAATCAAATTTTCGTAACGATTGACGGGTCTGGACAGAATCTGGACAGCACTGGAATGTTTTCTAAATAACTTAAAATCTGGAAAAGCAAACCCATTTCTGAAAAATGTTTTAGAAACTAGATCAAATTCTCTACAAACCATAGGAAGACCGAGTCCGGTGAAGGATCTAAAATAGTCCTTTCATTTTAAATCTTTAGGTGATGTTAAATCTGGAAATTTTGTTATGTATGGATGCTTTATGCCCTTGTATTCATGAAAATGTTTAATAGCTTATGATCATATCTTTGCATGATATTGTATGTGTTATGTTATGTTATTTATCTTTCTCATCTTAAGGAGGCGTGCTTATGTGGTCATTATTATCTTGTAAGTTGGACTAACCTTGATTAAAACATTTAACTCAACGGGAAACCTAATTGGGAGGGTGTTGTGTTTCGAGCACTTGAGTAATGAAAAGATGAAAATTTGTGATATATGGTTTGTTGGGATGCGTTCCCTATTTGGAAAGCCTTGCGCAAGTGGTTTTCGAAACTCTTGAACGGAGCGGTTGTATTCGGACCCTAGGTGGTTTGGTGTGAGGAGGGTTTTGGGCAAGGCCCTATTTCACCGTCTCTTTTGAGGCCTTGCGGTTGGCGCTACGCGGTATATAACCGTTGGTAGGCATCCGAGGTTAGTTCTGCAACAAAGCAGCAAAAGAGGGGGCATACCGAATAATCCGCATCTGATTCTTGTGGTTGGGAGGACGAAATCTCTTTGGGGGATCTCTACTTTACTAACATTTAACTTGTAACCATTTATTTATTTATTCGTGTATCATGCTTTACTACTTGATATTATAATTGTGATTGGGTATTGGACTCAGAAAAAAAGGTATGGGATGTGTGTGTGTGTTTGCTAGGCATTCAAAGCTCACGGCGTGTTATGCCAGGTGACGAAGAGGAACATATAGCTGGAGACGACGAGCCTGAAACTCTCGAAGACCTTTGGCTATCTTAGAAAAGTTAAAAAGTTCTCTTTTAATATTTCGGTGAGACTCGTACAAAGATTTAAATTTACTTTTTGGGATGTAATGTAATGGAGAAAGCTTTTGCAATTAAGGTTATTTGTGGTTGTTATATATTTATATTCAATATAATCAGAGGTATACACCTTATCGATGCTTATGAGACCTTGTGTCAATACTTGTTAGAATCTGTCAAAATTGACCATAGGACTCAGCAGTAACTGCTGAGTCCTATAAGCATTGACACAAGGTCTCATAAGCATCGATAAGGTGTATACCACTGATTATATTGAATATAAATACATAACAACCACAAATAACCTAATTTGCAAAAGCTTGTTCCATTACATTACATCCCAAAAAGGAAATTTAAATCTTTGTACGAGTCTTACAAAAATATTAATAGAGAACTTTTTAACTTTTCTAAGATAGCCAATGGTCTTCGAAGGTTTCAGGCTCGTCATCTCCAGCTATATGTTCCTCTTCGTCACCTGGCATAACACATCGTGAGCTTTGAATGCCCAGTAAACACACACACATCCCATACCTTTTTTTCCAAGTCCAATACACAATCACAATTATAACATCAAGTAGTACAGCATGATAGACGAATAAATAAATAAATGGTTACAAGTTAAATGTTAGTAAACTAGAAATCCCCCAAAGAGATTTCGTCCTCCAAACCACAAGAATCGGATTCGGTTTATTCGGTATGCCCCCTCTTTTGCTGCTTTGTTGCAGAACTAACCTTGGATGCCTACCATCGGTTATATGCCACATAGCGCCAGCCGCAGGGCCTCAAAAGAGATGGTGAAATAGGGCCTTGCCCAAAACGCTCCTCACACCAGACCACCTAGGGTCCGAATACAACCACTCCGTTCAAGGGTTCCGAAAACCACTTGAGCAAGGCTTTAACTTTCGAATAGGGAACGCATACCAACAAACCATATATCACAAATTGTCATCTTTTCATTACTCAAGTGCTCGAAACCGAATACCCTCCCAATTAGGTTTCCCGTTGAGGTAAATGTTTTAATCAAGGTTAGTCCAACTTACAAGATAATAATAACCACATAAGCACGCATCCTTAAGATGAGAAAGATAAATAACATAACATAACACATACAATATCTTGCCAAGATATGATCATAAGCTATTAAACATTTTCATGAATACAAGGGCATAAAGCAACCATACATAACAAAATTTCCAGATTTAACATCACCTAAAGATTTAAAATGAAAGGACTACTTTAGATCCTTCACCAGACTCGGTCTTCCTATGGTTCGTAGAGAATTTGATCTAGTTTCTAGAACATTTTTCGGAAATGGGTTTGCTTTTCCAGATTTTAAGTTATTTAGAAAACATTCCAGCGCTGTCCAGATTCTGCCCAGACCCGTCGATCGTTACGAAAATTTGATTTTCTTACAAACCACTTAACGTTTTTCGATGAAACCAATTTTAGCTGAAAGATAACTCCTTATGGAAGATTTTGACCAAAAATAGAGGTCCAGAATAATTTCATACATTTTTCTGGAATTTTTGAAAGTGGCCTCCATAAACAGATTCTAAGGTAGAATGTCCAAAACAAGAAGATTTATGAGAACAGGGTTCCACCAAGGGAAAGTTTTTGTTTCTTTTGTGAAGAAAACATGCTAACCAACATATATCTAACTCAGAAAGTTTGCTTGAAGGTGTGCCCTTGGAAAGTTGAGAGATTGATATGGAAAAAAAAATGGTTTTGTATCGAAATGGGGAAAATACAAGAGAGATAGAATCAATACTCAACTCTTAGCATTTTTAACACAAGTAACTCATAAATAACATATCTGAAACACATTATTTAGAACCCTTAAGAACAATTATTGAAAAAGAAAATGAAGAGAAGGTTGTGTTGTGGCTTACTTGCTAAGCTTTGAACAAGATGGCTCTCTTCTCCCTTCCTCTTCCTCTCAAAATTTCTCTCTTGTTCTCCTTCCTCTCCTTTAGTCGAATGTGGGTGTGTGAGAGTGTTGCTTGGTGATATTTATAGGCAACTTAGTGTAACAAGGAATTGAAAGGGCAAGTTAGGATTTATTGGTTCATTAAAGCCCACTAATAAACACTAGTTGGATTATGAAAAGACACTAGTTGGATTATGAAAAGACACTAGTTGGCATTAAATGGACACTAGTTGGATTAAATGAACACTAGTTGGAAAATAATTTAAACATTATAAACACTAGTTCGAAATAATTCTAGTAACTAAGGCTTTAAGCAAATAATTTAAACATTTTTTTATATATATATTATTATTTTTTTTTTTAGAGAAAACATTTTTCAGGCGCTTCACAGCCTATCCTCCTTAAAACAATTTCGTCCCCGAAATTCAACTACATACTACTTTCGAAAAGTTCGGGGTAGTTTGCCTTCAGCCAATCCTGGCATTCCCGAGTAGATTCCTCAATTCCCCGATGACGCCATAGCACTTTTACCAAGTGAACCGTTTTGCCTCTAAGGTTTTTCTCTCGGCTATCCTGTATTGCTACCGGTCCTTCTTTAAATGTAGCATCTTTGTCAAGACTGATTTCTTCCCATTTGAGGACGTGTGATGAGTCGGCGATGTATTTTCTTAACATAGATACATGGAAGACGTCATGGATCCCTGCTAACTGCAGAGGTAGAGCTAGTCTATATGCTACTTCACCCACTCTTTCCAACACCTCAAAAGGCCCAATATATCGTGGTGACAGTTTTCCTTTTTTTCCGAAACGTACAAATCTACGCCTAGGTTGCACCTTTAAGAACACGTGGCTGCCTACTTCAAACATCAACGGCCTTCTCCTCCTATCTGCATAATTCTTCTGACGGTTTTGAGCAGTCTTTAACCGTTGTCGAATCAAGTTGATCTTCTCAGTAGTTTCTAGAACAAGTTCGGGTCCTATCAGATTTCCATCACCCACTTCCACCCAACAAATCGGCAATCTACAAGGTCGTCCATATAATGCTTCAAAGGGTGCCATACCGATGCTAGCTTGGAAGCTATTGTTATAGGCGAACTCAATTAGGGGTAGGTGTCGTTCCCAACTTCCTTGAAAATCCATTGTGTAAGCTCTCAACATATCTTCGAGTGTCTGGATGGTGCGTTCAGATTGTCCATCTGTTTGCGGGTGAAAGGCGGTGCTAAAACATAACTCAGTACCAAGTGCTTCCTGCAAGCTTCCCCAGAATCGAGAGGTGAACCAAGGATCACGATCTGACACAATAGATACCGGAATTCCATGTAGTCGAATGATCTCTCCAATGTAGAGCCTGCACATGGACTCTAAAGTGTCGGTCATCCTATAGGGTAAGAAATGTGCTGACTTGGTGAGGCGATCTACTATTATCCATACACAATACACAATCACAACTATAACATCAAGTAGTAAAGCATGATACACAAATAAATAAATAGGTGGTTACAAGTTATATGTTCGTAAACTAGAAATCCCACAAAGAGATTTCGTCCTCCCAACCATAAGAATCGGATTTGATTTATTCGGTATGCCCCCTCTTTTGCTGCTTTGTTGCAGAACTAACCTCGGACGCCTACCATCGGTTATATACCACGTAGCGCCAACCGCAAGGCCCCAAAGAGACGGTGAAATAGGGCCTTGCCCAAAACCCTCCTCACACCAAACCACCTAGGGTCCGAATACAACCGCTCCGTTCAAGGATTCTGAAAACCACTTGCGCAAGGTTTTAACTTCCGAATAGGGAGCGCATCCCAACAAACCATATATCAGAAATTCTCATCTTTTCATTACTCAAGTGCTCGAAACCCAATACCCTCCCAATTAGGTTTTCCGTTGAGTTAAATGTTTTAATCAAGGTTAGTCCAACTTACAAGATAATAATAACCACATAAGCACGCCCCCTTAAGATGATAAAGATAAATAACATAACATAACACATACAATATCATGCCAAGATATGATCATAAGCTATTAAACATTTTCATGAATACAGGGGCATAAAGCATCCATACATAACAAAATTTCCAGATTTAACATCACCTAAAGATTTAAAAGGAAAGGACTATTTTAGATCCTTCACCCGACTCGGTATTCCTATGGTTCGTAGAGAATTTGATCTAGTTTCTAGAAGATTTTTCTAGAAATGGGTTTGCTTTTCCAGATTTTATGTTATTTAGAAAACATTCCAGCGCTGTCCAGATTCTGTCCAGACCCGTTGATCGTTACGAAAATTTGATTTTCTTGCAAACCGCTTAACGTTATTCGATGAAACCAATTTTAGTTGAAAGATAACTCCTTAAGGAAAATTTTGACCTAAAATAGAGGTCCAAAATAATTTCATACATTTTTGTGGAATTTTTGAAAGTGGCTGCATAAATAGATTCTATGGTAGAATGTCCAAAACAAGAAGATTTATGAGAAAAGGGTTCCACCAAGGGAAAGTTTTTGTTTCTTTTGTGAAGAAAACATGCTAACCAACATATATCTAACTCAGAAAGTTTGCTTGAAGGTGTGCCCTTGGAAAGTTGAGAGATTGATATGGAAAAAAATGGTTTTGTACCGAAATGGGGAAAATACAAGAGAGATAGAATCAATACTCAACTTTTAGCATTTTTAACAAGTAACTCATAAATAACAGATCTGAAAAACATTATTTAGAACCCTTAAGAACATGTATTGAAAAGGAAAATGAAGAGAAGGTTGTGTTGTGGCTTACTTGCTAAGCTTTAAACAAGATGGCTCTCTTCTCCCTTCCTCTTCCTCTCAAAATTTCTCTCCTGTTCTCCTTCCTCTCCTTTAGTCAAATGTGGGTGTGTGAGAGTGTTGCTTGGTGATATTTATAGGCAACTTGGTGTAACAAGGAATTGAAAGGGCAAGTTAGGATTTATTGGTTCATTAAAGCCCACTAATAAACACTAGTTGGATTATGAAAAGACACTAGTTGGATTATGAAAAGACACTAGTTGGCATCAAATAGACACTAGTTGGATTAAATGAACACTAGTTGGAAAATAATTTAAACATTATAAACACTAGTTCGAAATAATTCTAGTAACTGAGGCTTTAAGCAAATAATTTAAACATTTTTTTTTTCATATATTATTATTATTTTTTTTTTTTAGAGAAAACATTTTTCATGGGCTTCACAACCTATCCCCCTTAAAACAATTTCGTCCCCGAAATTCAACTACATACTGCCTTCGAAAAGTTCGGGGTAGTTTGGCTTCACCGAATCCTGGCGTTCCCAAGTAGATTCCTCAATTCCCCGATGACGCCATAGCACTTTTACCAAGTGAACCGTTTTGAAAAGACACTAGTTGGCATTAAATGGACACTAGTTGGATTAAATGAACACTAGTTGGAAAATAATTTAAACATTATAAACACTAGTTCGGCCTTTGTTGATAGCCTTTGTTGATACACTATTGGTTGTAGGCAAGGGAGAGTCACTGCTGAGTCCTATGGTCAATTTTGACAGATTCTAACAAGTATTGACACAAGGTCTCGTAAGCATCGATAAGGTGTGTACCTCTGATTATATTGAATATAAATACATAACAACCACAAATAACCTTAATTGCAAAAGCTTGCTCCATTAAATTACATCCCAAAAAAGAAATTTAAATCTTTGTACGAGTCTTTCAAAAATATTAATAGAGAACTTTTTAATTTTCCTAAGACAACCAAAGGTCTTCGAAGGTTTTAGGCTCGTCATCTCCTGCTATATGTTCCTCTTCGTCACCTGGCATAACACGCCGTGAGCTTTGAATGCCCAGTAAACACACACACATCCCATACCTTTTTTTCCGAGTCCAATACACAATCACAATTATAACATCAAGTAGTAAAGCATGATACATGAATAAATAAATAAATGGTTACAAGTGAAATGTTAGTAAACTAGAAATCCCCTTAAGAAATTTCGTCCTCCCAACCATAAGAATCGGATTCGGTTTATTTGGTATGCCCCCTCTTTTGCTGCTTTGTTGCAGAGCTAACCTCGGATGCCTACCATCGATTATATACCGCGTAGCGCCAACCGCAGGGCCTCAAAAGAGACGGTGAAATAGGGCCTTGCCCAAAACCCTCCTCACACCAAACCACCTAGGGTCCGAATACAACCGCTCCGTTCAAGGTTTCTGAAAACCACCTGCGCAAGACTTTAACTTCCGAATAGGGAACGCATCCCAACAAACCATATATCACGAATTCTCATCTTTTCATTACTCAAGTGCTCGAAACCCAATACCCTCCCAATTAGGTTTCCCGTTGAGTTAAATGTTTTAATCAAGGTTAGTCCAACTTACAAGATAATAATAACCACAAAAGCACGCCTCCTTAAGATGAGAAAGATAAATAACATAACATAACACATACAATATCATGCCAAGATATGATCATAAGCTATTAAACATTTTCATGAATACAAGGGCATAAAACATCCATACATAACAAAATTTCCAGATTAACATCACCTAAAGATTAAAATGAAAGGACTATTCTAGATCCTTCACCGGACTCGGTCTTCCTATGATTCGTAGAGAATTCGATCTAGTTTCTAGAACATTTTTTGGAAATGGGTTTGCTTTTCCAGATTTTAAGTTATTTAGGAAACATTCCAGCGCTGTCCAGATTCTGTCCAAACCCGTCGATCGTTACGAAAATTTGATTTTCTTGCAAACCACTTAACGTTTTTCGATGAAACCAAATTTAGTTGAAAGATAAATCCTTAAGGAAGATTTTGACCTAAAATAGAGGTCCAGAATAATTTCATACATTTTTTTGGAATTTTTGAAATTGGCTACATAACCAGATCCTAAGGTAGAATGTCCAAAACAAGAAGATTTATGGGAAAAGGGTTCCACCAAGGGAAAGTTTTCATTTCTTTTGTGAAGAAAACATGCTAACCAACATATATCTAACTCAGAAAGTTTGCTTGAAGGTGTGCCCTTGGAAAGTTGAGAGATTGATATGGAAAAAAAAATGGTTTTGTACCGAAATGGGGAAAATACAAGAGAGATAGAATCGATACTCAACTCTTAGCATTTTTAACACAAGTAACTCATAAATAACATATCTGAAACACATTATTTAGAACCCTTAAGAACAATTATTGAAAAAGAAAATGAAGAGAAGGTTGTGTTGTGGCTTACTTGCTAAGCTTTGAACAAGATGGCTCTCTTCTCCCTTCCTCTTCCTCTCAAAATTTCTCTCTTGTTCTCCTTCCTCTCCTTTAGTCGAATGTGGGTGTGTGAGAGTGTTGCTTGGTGATATTTATAGGCAACTTAGTGTAACAAGGAATTGAAAGGGCAAGTTAGGATTTATTGGTTCATTAAAGCCCACTAATAAACACTAGTTGGATTATGAAAAGACACTAGTTGGATTATGAAAAGACACTAGTTGGCATTAAATGGACACTAGTTGAATTAAATGAACACTAGTTGGAAAATAATTTAAACATTATAAACACTAGTTCGAAATAATTCTAGTAACTAAGGCTTTAAGAAAATAATTTAAACATTTTTTTTTCATATATTATTATTAATTTTTTTTAGAGAAAACATTTTTCATGGGCTTCACAACCTATCCCCCTTAAAACAATTTCGTCCCCGAAATTCAACTACATACTGCCTTCGAAAAGTTCGGGGTAGTTTGCCTTCACCCACTTCTGTCCAACAAATCGGCGATCTACAAGGTCGTCCATATAATGCTTCAAAGGGTGCCATACCGATGCTAGCTTGGAAGCTATTGTTATAGGCGAACTCAATTAGGGGTAGGTGTCGTTCCCAGCTTCCTTGAAAATCCATTGCACAAGCTCTCAACATATCTTCTAGTGTCTGGATGGTGCGTTCAGATTTTCTATCCGTTTGCGGGTGAAAGGCGGTGCTTAAACATAATTTAGTAGCAAGTGCTTCCTGCAGGCTTCCCCCGAATCGAGAGGTGAACCGATGATCACGATCTGACACAATAGATACTGGAATTCCATGTAGTCGAATGATCTCTCCAATGTAGAGCCTGCACATGGACTCTAAAGTGTCGGTCATCCTATAGGGTAAGAAATGTGCTGACTTGGTGAGGCGATCTACTATTACCCATATAGCATTGCACCCTCTAGGCGACTTAGGCAACCCTGTCACAAAGTCCATTGTCATGTACTTCCACTTCCATTCGGCTATTGGTAGAGGTTGCAACATTCCCCCTGGTTTTTGATGTTCCGCCTTCACTTGTTGGGATGTTAGACATTTTGCCACGAATTTAGCCACCTCCTTCTTAATTCCATTCCATGAATACTGCCTCTTTAAATCTTGGTACATTTTAGTCCCTCCTGGATGTACTGCGAATGCAGAATGATGACATTCCTTAAGTACCTTTTCTCGAAGTTACTCGTCACTTGGTACAAACAATCTACCTCGGTATCTTAAACTCCCATCGGGGTGAATTTCCCAGTTGAGCATGGGTTCTCCTGATTCTGGACGTCCCTTGATAGAGGCTACCTCTTGATCATGCTTCTGGGCCTCCATGACCTCATTCATCAACTTGGGCATCACCTTCTGTGCACTAAGATATGCGTTTGTATCTTGAGATTCTATTCGAATCCTGAATTCATTGAGTGTCTTAACCATATCCCATTCTTTGATGGAGATCCTAGCCATCATGCCTCTACTCTTATGACTGAGAGCATCTGCTACTATATTGGCTTTACTGGAATGATATGAGAGAGTGAACTGGAAATCCTCAAGATACTCCATCCATCGTCTTTGTCTCAAGTTGAGGTCCTTCTGTGTAAATAGATACTTCAAACTCTTGTGATCTGTGAAAATCTCAAATTGTTCCCTATACAGGTAATGATGCCATTGCTTTAGGGCAAAAACTACTGCTGCTAACTCCAGGTCATGTGTTGGGTAGTTACGCTCATGAGGTTTCAACTGCCTGGATCCATACGCGACTACCTTTCCATTTTGCATGAGCACGCACCCTAACCCTTTTTTAGTCGCATCGCAATACACACTATACCCCACTTCTCGTTCTGGGATAGTCAAAATTGGCGCACTAGTTAACCTCTTCTTTAGCTCTTGGAAGGATTTTTTGCAAGCTTCGTCCCACTCATACCTTACCCCTTTTTGCGTCAAACAAGTCATTGGTTTGGCTAGTTTGGAGAAATCCAGAATGAACCTCCGGTAATAACCGGCCAACCCTAAGAAACTGCGGATTTCTGGCACGGTCTTCAGTTGTCTCCAATCTAATGTTGCCTCCACCTTGGTAGGATCCACCGCAATTCCATTCTCCGACACTACATGCCCTAAGAATTTTATTTCATTCAACCAGAACTCACATTTGCTTGCCTCGCCATATAACCGATTATCCCTAAGAACTTGAAGGACAGTCCTTAAATGTTGCTCATGCTCTTCTTCAGACCTTGAATATACCAAGATGTCATCAATAAACACTACCACAAACCGATCGAGGTATGGTCTAAAGATCTTATTCATTAGGCTCATGAATACTGCCGGTGCATTGGTTAGTCCGAAGGGCATTACTACAAACTCATAGTGGCCATATCTAGTACGAAAGGCAGTTTTTGGTATGTCCTCCTCCTTGACCCGTAGTTGATGGTAGCCTAACCTGAGATCAATCTTTGAGTAGCACCTTGAGCCTCTAAGTTGGTCAAAAAGGTCATCAATCCTTGGGAGTGGGTATCGGTTTTTAATTGTGACTCGATTGAGTCGACGGTAATCTATGCATAGCCTCAACGACCCATCCTTCTTTTTAACAAATAACACGGGTGCTCCCCATGGTGAAGTACTTGGCCTAATGAATCCTCTCTCGAGCAATTCCTGTAGTTGTGTCTTCAATTCTCGTAATTCTGCTAGTGCCATACGATATAGGGTCATGGATATTGGGGTGGTTCCAGGTTGAAGCTCGATGCTCAAGTCTACTTCCCGGGTTGGTGGCAATCCTGGTAACTCCATAGGAAATACATCTGCATATTCACATACTATGCGTGAAAGTTCTAATTCTCCTTGGCCCTCCTCATTCAAAATCAGACTTACTATCCTACCCGAAATTTGATCGCACCACTGCATCCTATGTTTTGTTGAAGTCATGGGGTCTTGTCTATCCCCCTTAAACTGGAAACGAGTTCCATCTTGCATGTGAGCTACCACTTTCCTCTGATGACAGTTGATCACTGCTTGGTGGGCAGACAACTAGTCCATGCCCAAAATGATATCGAAGTCTGACATTTCCATGACACGAAGGTCGCACGTTAAGTGTAGGTTCGACATTCCTATCTTACAGTCCTTACAGATCAAACCTATCCGAACGCATCCTTCCATAGGTGACATTACATTTAAGGCAGTTTCTAAGGGTTCACATACAAGTCCTAATGACTTAGCACAAGCAGAGGATATAAAGGAATGTGATGCACCAGTATCAAATAAAACATGCACCCAAGAATTGTATAGCCCTAAAGTACCCTCAATTACAGACGGGTCTGCTTCCTCCTCCTACAAGGCAAAGACTCTGCCAGTTGCCTTCTGGTTGCCCCTGGTCTTGGTGTTTTGAGTTCCCCCATTTTTCTGGTGCTACTGCCTAGTTGATCCTGTCTTGTTTGTCCAAGGCTTCTGCCCACCTAATGCCTGGGCATTTGCTCCGGAACCTCCTCCTTGGTACCCAGATGGAGGGAGTTGGGGGCATTCGCTCTTTTTGTGCCCTAATTGGTGGCAATGAAAGCACTGGATTTGTCCCGTCGGCCTTTGTTGATAGCCTCCATCTTGGCTCTGATACCAAATTGTGACGCCCCGACTCTACACTATTGGTTGTAGGCAAGGGAGAGTCACTGCTGAGTCCTACGACCAATTTTGACAGATTCTAAAAAGTATTGACACAAGGTCTCCTAAGCATCGATAAGGTGTATACCTCTGATTATATTGAATATAAATACATAACAACCACAAATAACCTTAATTGCAAAAGCTTGCTCCATTACATTACATCCCAAAAAGGAAATTTAAGTCTTTGTACGAGTCTTACAAAAATATAAAAAGAGAACTTTTTAACTTTCCTAAGATAGCCAAAGGTCTTCGAAGGTTTCAGGCTCATCGTCTCTAGCTATTTGTTCCTCTTCGTCACTTGGCATAACACGCCGTGAGCTTTGAATGCCCAGTAAACACACATACATCCCATACCTTTTTTTCCGAGTCCAATACACAATCACAATTATAACATCAAGTAGTAAAGCATGATACACGAATAAATAAATAAATGGTTACAAGTGAAATGTTAGTAAACTAGAAATCCCCTTAAGAAATTTCATCCTCCCAACCACAAGAATCGGATTCGGTTTATTTGGTATGCCCCCTCTTTTGCTGCTTTGTCGCAGAACTAACCTCAGATGCCTACCATCGGTTATATACCGCGTAGAACCAACCGCAGGGCCTCAAAAGAGATGGTGAAATAGGGCCTTGCCCAAAACCCTCCTCACACCAAACCACCTAGGGTCCGAATACAACCGCTCCGTTCAAGGGTTCCAAAAACCACTTGCGCAAGACTTTAACTTTCGAATAGGGAACGCATCGCAACAAACCATATATCACGAATTCTCATCTTTTCATTACTCAAGTGCTCGAAACCCAATACCCTCCCAATTAGGTTTCCCGTTGAGTTAAATGTTTTAATCAAGGTTAGTCCAACTTACAAGATAATAATAACCACATAAGCACGCGTCCTTAAGATGAGAAAGATAAATAACATAACATAACACATACAATATCATGCCAAGATATGATCATAAGCTATTAAACATTTTCATGAATACAAGGGCATAAAACATCCATACATAACAAAATTTCCAGATTAACATCACCTAAAGATTAAAATGAAAGGACTATTCTAGATCCTTCACCGGACTCGGTCTTCCTATGATTCGTAGAGAATTCGATCTAGTTTCTAGAACATTTTTTGGAAATGGGTTTGCTTTTCCAGATTTTAAGTTATTTATGAAACATTCCAGCGCTGTCCAGATTCTGTCCAGACCCGTCGATCGTTACGAAAATTTGATTTTCTTGCAAATCACTTAACGTTTTTCGATGAAACCAAATTTAGTTGAAAGATAAATCCTTAAGGAAGATTTTGACCTAAAATAGAGGTCCAGAATAATTTCATACATTTTTTTGGAATTTTTGAAATTGGCTGCATAACCAGATCCTAAGGTAGAATGTCCAAAACAATAAAATTTATGAGAAAAGGGTTCCACAAAGGGAAAGTTTTCATTTCTTTTGTGAAGAAAACATGCTAACCAACATATATCTAACTCAGAAAGTTTGCTTAAAGGTGTGCCCTTGGAAAGTTGAGAGATTGATATGGAAAAAAAATGGTTTTGTACCGAAATGGGGAAAATACAAGAGAGATAGAATCAATACTCAACTTTTAGCATTTTTAACACAAGTAACTCATAAATAACAGATCTGAAAAACATTATTTAGAACCCTTAAGAACATGTATTGAAAAGGAAAATGAAGAGAAGGTTGTGTTGTGGCTTACTTGCTAAGCTTTGAACAAGATGGCTCTCTTCTCCCTTCCTCTTCCTCTCAAAATTTCTCTCTTGTTCTCCTTCCTCTCCTTTAGTCGAATGTGGGTGTGTGAGAGTGTTGCTTGGTGATATTTATAGGCAACTTGGTGTAACAAGGAATTGAAAGGGCAAGTTAGGATTTATTGGTTCATTAGAGCCCACTAATAAACACTAGTTGGATTATGAAAAGACACTAGTTGGTTTATGAAAAGACACTAGTTGGCATTAAATGGACACTAGTTGGATTAAATGAACACTAGTTGGAAAATAATTTAAACATTATAAACACTAGTTCGAAATAATTCTAGTAACTTAGGCTTTAAGAAAATAATTTAAACATTTTTTTTTTCATATATTATTATTAATTTTTTTTTAGATAAAACACTTTTCAAGGGCTTCACAACCTATCCCCCTTAAAACAATTTCGTCCTTGAAATTCAACTACATACTGCCTTCGAAAAGTTCGGGGTAGTTTGCCTTCACCCAATCCTGGCGGTCCCAAGTAGATTCCTCAATTCCTCGATGACGCCATAGCACTTTTACCAAGTGAACCGTTTTGCCTCTAAGGTTCTTCTCTCGGCGATCCTGTATTGCTACCGGTCCTTCTTTAAATGTAGCATCTTTGTCAAGACTAATTTCTTCCCATTTGAGGATGTGTGATGAGTCGGCGATGTATTTTCTTAACATAAATACATGGAAGACGTCGTGTATCCCTGCTATCTGCGGAGGTAGAGCTAGTCTATATGCTACTTTGCCCACTCTTCCCAACACCTCAAAAGGCCCAATATATTGTGGTGACAGTTTTCCTTTTTTTCTGAAACGTACGACTCCACGCCTTGGTTGCACCTTTAGGAACACGTGGCTGCCTACTTCAAACATCAACGGCCTTCTCCTCCTATCTGCATAATTCTTCTGACAGTCTTGAGGAGTCTTTAACCGTTGTCGGATCAAGTTGACCTTCTTAGTAGTTTCTAGAATAAGTTCGGGTCCTATTAGATTTGCATCACCCACTTCCGCCCAACAAATCGGCAATCTACAAGGTCGTCCATATAATGCTTCAAAGGGTGCCATACCGATGCTAGCTTGGAAGCTATTGTTATAGGCGAACTCAATTAGGGGTAGGTGTCGTTCCCAGCTTCCTTGAAAATCCATTGTGCAAGCTCTCAACATATCTTCGAATGTCTGGATGGTGCGCTCAGATTGTCCATCCATTTGCGGGTGAAAGGCAGTGCTAAAACATAACTCAGTACCAAGAGCTTCCAGCAGGCTTCCCCAGAATAGAGAGGTGAACCGAGGATCACGATCTGACACAATAGATACCGGAATTCCATGTAGTCGAATGATCTCTCCAATGTAGAGCCTGCACATGGACTCTAAAGTGTCGGTCATCCTATAGGGTAAGAAATGTGCTGACTTGGGGAGGCGATCTACTATTACCCATATAGCATTGTGCCCTCTAGGTGACTTAGGCAACCTTGTCACAAAGTCCATTGTCACGTACTCCCACTTCCATTCGGCTATTGATAGAGGTTGCAACATTCCCCCTGGTTTTTGATGTTCCGCCTTCACTTGTTGGCATGGAAGTGGGAGTACGTGACAATGGACTTTGTGATAGGGTTGCCTATGTCACCTAGAGGGCACAATGCTATATGGGTAATAGTGGATCGCCTCACCAAGTTAGCACATTTCTTACCCTGTAGGATGACCGACACTTTAGAGTCCATGTGCAGGCTCTACATTGGAGAGATCATTCGACTACATGGAATTCCGGTATCTATTGTGTCAGATCGTGATCCTCGGTTCACCTCTCGATTCTAGGGAAGCCTGCAGGAAGCTCTTGGTACTGAGTTTTGTTTTAGCACTGCCTTTCACCCGCAAACGGATGGACAATCTGAACGCATCATCCAAACACTCGAAGATATGTTGAGAGCTTGTACAATGGATTGTCAAGGAAGTTGGGAATGACACCTACCCCTAATTGAGTTCGCCTATAACAATAGCTTCCAAGCTAGCATTGGTATGGCACCCTTTGAAGCATTATATGGACGACCTTGTAGATCGCCGATTTGTTGGGTGAAAGTGGGTGATGCAAATCTGATAGGACCCGAACTTGTTCTAGAAACTACTGAGAAGGTCAACTTGATCCGACAATTGTTGAGGACTGCTCAAGACCGTTAGAAGAATTATGCATATAGGAGGAGAAGGCCGTTGATGTTTGAAGTAGGCATCCACGTATTCCTAAAGGTGCAACCTAGGCGTGGAGTCATACGTTTCGGGAAAAAAGGAAAACTGTCACCACAATATATTGGGCCTTTTGAGGTATTGGAAAGAGTGGGCGAAGTAGCATATAGACTAGCTCTACATCCGCAGTTAGCAGGGATTCACGACGTCTTCCATGTATCTATGTTGAGAAAATACGTCGCCGACTCATCACACGCCCTCAAATGGGAAGAAATCAGTCTTGACAAAGATGCTACATTTAAAGAAGGACCGGTAGCAATACAGGATAGCCGAGAGAAGAACCTTAGAGGCAAAACGGTTCACTTGGTAAAAGTTCTATGGCATCGTCGGGGAATTGAGGAATCTACTTGGAAACACCAGGATTGGGTGAAGGCAAACTACCCCGAACTTTTCGAAGGCAGTATGTAGTTGAATTTCGGGGACAAAATTGTTTTAAGGGGGATAGGTTGTGAAGCCCCTGAAAAATGTTTTCTCTAAAAAAAAAATAATAATAATAATATATGAAAAAAAAATGTTTAAATTATTTGCTTAAAGCCACAGTTACTAGAATTATTTCGAACTAGTGTTTATAATGTTTAAATTATTTTCCAACTAGTGTTCATTTAATCCAACTAGTGTCCATTTAATGCCAACTAGTGTCTTTTCATAATCCAACTAGTGTTTATTAGTGGGCTTTAATGAACCAATAAATCCTAACTTGCCCTTTCAATTCCTTGTTACATCAAGTTGCCTATAAATATCACCAAGCAACACTCTCACACACCCACATTCGACTAAAGGAGAGGAAGGAGAACAAGAGAGAAATTTTGAGAGGAAGAGGAAGGGAGAAGAGAGTCATCTTGTTCAAAGCTTAGCAAGTAAGCCACAACACAACCTTCTCTTCATTTTCCTTTTCAATACATGTTCGTAAGGGTTCTAAATAATGTTTTTCAGATCTGTTATTTATGAGTTACTTGTGTTAAAAATGCTAAGAGTTGAGTATTGATTCTATCTCTCTTGTATTTTCCCCATTTCATTACAAAACCATTTTTTTTCCCATGTCAATCTCTCAACTTTCCAAGGGCACACCTTCAAGCAAACTTTCTGAGTTAGATATGTGGGTTAGCATGTTTTCTTCACAAAAGAAATGAAAACTTTCCCTTGGTGGAACCCTTTTCTCATAAATCTTCTTGTTTTGGACATTCTACCTTTGAATCTGTTTATGCAGGCCACTTTGAAAAATTCCAGAAAAATGAATGAAATTATTCTGGACCTCTATTTTTGGTCAAAATCTTCCTTAAGGAGTTATCTTCCAACTAAAATTGGTTTCATCGAATAACGTTATGAGGTTTGCAAGAAAATCAAATTTTCGTAACGATCGACGGGTCTGGACAGAATCTGGACAATGCTAGAATGTTTCCTAAATAACTTAAAATCTGGAAAAGCAAACCCATTTCCGAAAAATGTTCTAGAAACTAGATCAAATTCTCTATGAACCATAGGAAGACCGAGTCCGGTGAAGCATCTAGAACAGTCCTTTCATTTTAATCTTTAGGTGATGTTAATCTGGAAATTTTGTTATGTATGGATGTTTTATGCCCTTATATTCATGGAAATGTTTAATAGCTTATGATCATATCTTGGCATGATATTGTATGTGTTATGTTATGTTATTTATCTTTCTCATCTTAAGGACGTGTGCTTATGTGGTTATTATTATCTTGTAAGTTGGACTAACCTTGATTAAAACATTTAACTCAATGGGAAACCTAATTGGAAGGGTATTGGGTTTCAAGCACTTGAGTAATGAAAGGATGAGAATTTGTGATATATGGTTTGTTGGGATGCGTTCCCTATTCAGAAGTTAAAGCCTTGCGCAAGTGGTTTTCGGAACCCTTGAACGGAGCGGTTGTATTCGGACCGTAGGTGGTTTGGTGTGAGGAGGGTTTTGGGCAAGGCCCTATTTCGCCGTCCCTTTTGAGGCCCTATGGTTGGCGCTACGCGGTATATAACTGATGGTAGGTATCCGAGGTTAGTTCTGCAACAAAGCAGCAAAAGAGGGGGCATACCGAATAAACCGAATCCGATTCTTGTGGTTGGGAGGACGAAATCTCTTTAGGGGATTTCTAGTTTACTAACTTTTAACTTGTAACCATTTATTTATTTATTCGTGTATCATGCTTTACTACTTGATGTTATAATTGTGATTGTGTATTGGACTTGGAAAAAAAAAGGTATGGGATGTGTGTGTGTTTACTAGGCATTCAAAGATCACGGCGTGTTATGCCAGGTGACAAAGAGGAACATATAGCTGGAGACGACGGGCCTGAAACCTTCGAAGACCTTTGGCTATCTTAGAAAAGTTAAAAAGTTCTCTTTTAATATTTTTTCAAGATTCGTGCAAAGATTCAAATTTCCTTTTTGGGATGTAATGTAATGGAGCAAGCTTTTGCAATTAAGGTTATTTGTGGTTGTTATGTATTTATAGTCAATATAATCAGAGGTATCCACCTTATCAATGCTTATGAGACCTTGTGTCAATACTTGTTAGAATCTATCAAAATTGACCATAGGACTCAGCAGTGACTCTCCCTTGCCTACAACCAATAGTGTAGAATCGGAAAAAAAAATGTTTAAATTATTTGCTTAAAGCCTAAGTTACTAGAATTATTTCGAACTAGTGTTTATAACGTTTAAATTATTTTCCAACTAGTGTTCATTTAATGCCAACTAGTGTCCATTTAATGCCAACTAGTGTCTTTTCATAATCCAACTAGTGTTTATTAGTGGGCTTTAATGAACCAATAAATCCTAACTTGCCCTTTCAATTCCTTGTTACACCAAGTTGCCTATAAATATCACCAAGCAACACTCTCACACCCCCACATTCGACTAAAGGAGAGGAAGGAGAACAAGAGAGAAATTTTGAGAGGAAGAGGAAGGGAGAAGAGAGCCATCTTGTCCAAAGCTTAGCAAGCAAGCTACAACACAACCTTCTCTTCATTTTCCTTTTCAATACATGTTCTCAAGGGTTCTAAATAATGTTTTTCAGATCTGTTATTTATGAGTTACTTGTGTTAAAAATGCTAAGAGTTGAGTATTGATTCTATCTCTCTTGTATTTTCCCCATTTCGGTACAAAACTATTTTTTTTCCAAATCAATCTCTCAACTTTCCAAGGGCACACCTTCAAGAAAACTTTCTGAGTTAGATATATGTTGGTTAGCATATTTTCTTCACAAAAGAAACGAAAACTTTCCCTCGGTGGAACCCTTTTCGCATAAATCTTCTTGTTTTGGACATTCTACCTTTGAATCTGTTTATGCAGCCACTTTGAAAAATTCCAAAAAAATGTATGACATTATTCTGGACCTCTATTTTAGGACAAAATCTTCCTTAAGGAGTTATCTTTCAACTAAAATTGGTTTCATCGAATAACGTTAAGCGGTTTGCAAGAAAATCAAATTTTCGTAACGATTGACGGGTCTGGACAGAATCTGGACAGCGCTGGAATGTTTTCTAAATAACTTAAAATCTGGAAAAGCAAACCCATTTCTGAAAAATGTTTTAGAAACTAGATCAAATTCTCTACAAACCATAGGAAGACCGAGTCCGGTGAAGGATCTAAAATAGTCCTTTCATTTTAAATCTTTAGGTGATGTTAAATCTGGAAATTTTGTTATGTATGGATGCTTTATGCCCTTGTATTCATGAAAATGTTTAATAGCTTATGATCATATCTTGGCATTATATTGTGTGTGTTATGTTATGTTATTTATCTTTCTCATCTTAAGGAGGCATGCTTATGTGGTTATTATTATCTTGTAAGTTGGACTAACCTTGATTAAAACATTTAACTCAACGGGAAACCTAATTGGGAGGGTATTGGGTTTCGAGCACTTGAGTAATGAAAGGATGAGAATTTGTGATATATGGTTTGTTGGGATGCGTTCCCTATTCAGAAGTTAAAGCCTTGCGCAAGTGGTTTTCGGAACCCTTGAATGGAGCGGTTGTATTCGGACCCTAGGTGGTTTGGTGTGAGGAGGGTTTTAGGCAAGGCCCTATTTCACCGTCACTTTTGAGGCCCTGCGGTTGGCGCTATGCGGTATATAACCGTTGGTAGGCATCCGAGGTTAGTTCTGAAACAAAGCAGGAAAAGAGGGGGCATACCGAATAATCCGCGTCCGATTCTTATGGTTGGGAGGACGAAATCTCTTTAGGGGATTTCTAGTTTACTAACATTTAACTTGTAACCATTTATTGATTTATTCGTGTATCATGCTTTACTACTTGATGTTATAATTGTGATTGTGTATTGGACTCGGAAAAAAAGGTATGGGATGTGTGTGTGTTTACTGGGCATTCAAAGCTCATGGCGTGTTATGCCAGGTGACGAAGAGGAACATATAGCTGGAGACGACAAGCCTAAAACCTTCGAAGACCATTGGCTATCTTAGAAAAGTTAAAAAGTTCTCTTTTAATATTTTTGTAAGACTCGTACAAAGATTTAAATTTCCTTTTTTGGGATGTAATGTAATGGAACAAGCTTTTGCAAATAAGGTTATTTCTGGTTATTATGTATTTATATTCAATATAATCAGAGGTATACACCTTATCGATGCTTATGAGACCTTGTGTCAATACTTGTTAGAATCTATCAAAATTGACCATAGGACTCAGCAGTGACTCTCCCTTGCCTACAACCAATAGTGTAGAATCGGGGAGTCACAAGTGGACTATTTTATAGTTGTTCAATGTGATTATGGATTAGTGTTAAGGCTTACGTGTGCCTTGAGCTAAGGCCCTGTGGGCCACGGCCGGTCATACCAGGGTTTGGGATGTGACAAAAATGGTGATTTGGAGAGTATTGATTGAAAAGGTCACTCATATTTTATTTTTTATTTTTTATTTTTTGTGAAATTTTACTGGTGCAAGTGTTATCATGAATAGGAACATATTAGATTTTTAAAAATTCATGTTGTTTAGTTTATGCCAAGTTGTTTGGTATGTAAAAATATTAGCTTAGCAAATTCATGTTTGAGTTTGGTATGTGTGTGAGAACCCGAATATACAAATTAAATAAATAATTTAAGTAATAATTATTTTACAATCTCAAATATTTTACTTATGCGTCACGACAGTTGAAAGTACATGAGGGAAATTATCCTACGCATGACTTGGAGTTAGCAGCAGTGATTTTCGCTCTTAAGATCTATCGACATTGTTTGTATGGAGGGTCATGTGAGATTTACACTGATCATAAGAGTTTGAAGTATATTTTCACACAGAATGAACTAAATTTGAGGCAAAGAAGATGGCTTGAGTTACTAAAAGATTATGATGTGAATATCTTGTATCATCTAGGAAAGGCAAATGTGGTGGCAAATGCCTTGAGTAGGAAGGTCGCAGTTGGAGATGTAGCTGCTTTGTCTATTGAGAGTTGTTTGGTGGAAGACATGAAACGTTTGGGGCTTGAGGTTGTTACGCCTGGTGATAGAGCTTATTGTAGTCAATTGACAGTTCAGCCGACCTTGAGAGAATGAATTCGTTTAGCTTAGGGGATTGACCCCCAATGTAAGCGTATTAAAGGAGAGATGGCAGAGGGTAAGCATGTAAACTTTGTGGTTAGTGATGATAGGTTGCTTAGATTCTGTAGCCGAATTTGTGTTCCTGCTGGTGGTGATTTGAGGAGGGAGATTATGACGGAGGCACATAGTTCTAGTTACAGCATTCATCCTGGAAGCACTAAGATGTATCGAGATCTTCATGAACACTTTTGGTGGAATGGTATGAAGGGAGATATTGTAAAATTTGTGGCTCAATGTTTGGTGTGTCAACAGGTTAAAGTAGAACATCAGAAACCCACGGGGAAACTAGAACCCTTACTTATACTAAAGTGGAAATGAGATCATATTACCATGGACTTCATGTGCGGGTTACCTCGTACTAGTAGTAATCACGATGCAGTTTGGATAGTTGTTGATAGATTAACCAAGTCAGCACATTTTATTGTAGTATGGATGAACTATTCTCTAGCTCGATTTGCATAGTTGTATGTGAAGGAGATTGTTAGATTGCATGGTGCACCTGTGTCAATAGTGTTAGATTGGGGACCCGCATTTTGTGTCTTTGTTTTGGGGTGCGTTACAGTCAACTATGAATACTTGGTTAAATTTTAGATCAACTTATCACACTTAGAAAAATGTGCAATCGGAGAGGACTATTCAGACCCTTGAGGATATGTTGAGGGCTTTGTGCTTTGGAGTGGAGAGGTAATTGAGATGATTATTTGCCACTCATGGAGTTTGCGTATAATAATAGTTATCATTCTAGTTTGGGAGTAGCTCCTTATGAGGCTTTGTATGGGAGCAAGTGTATGTCTCCTTTGTGTTGGTATGAGATTGGTGAGAGGCAAATGTTGGGACCTAATTTGGTGGAGGATCCTACACAGAAAATTATCACCATTAGAGAGAAATTATTGACTGCTTAGAGTAGACAAAAAAGTTATGCTGATCATCATAGGAGAGATTTAGAGTTTCATGTGGGGGATATGGTATTCTTGAAAGTATACCATGGAAAGGAGTTATCGGGTTTGGAAAGAAAGGAAAGTTGAGTCCTAGATACATTGGACCATTTGAGGTATTAGAGAAGGTTGGTGAGATTGCGTACCGTGTTGCTTTACCCCCTAGGTTGGCAAGAGTGCATAATGTGTTTCACGTGTCTATGCTAAGGAAATATGTGCGCAATCTATCGCATGTGATAGATTATGAACCACTTCAGATTAGAGAGGATTTTTCATATGAGGAGATGCCTATTCAAATTTTGGATTCGAAAGAGAAAATGTTGCGTACAAAGGCCATTAAATTGGTTAAGGTACTGTGGTGTGATCATCTGGTTGAAGAGACAACTTGGGAACGCGAGGACGAGATGTGCGAGAAATACCCACATCTATTTTTATGATTTACTCAGGTTAGTTTCGAGGACGAAACTTTTCTTTTAGGGGGGAGAATGTGAGAACCCGAATATAAAAATCAAATAAATAATTTAAGGAATAATTATTTTACAATCTCAAATATTTTGCTTGTGAATTTTTAAGTGCAAATTAAATTTTATTAGAGGATCTTTTAATTAATTTAAAAACCTAAAATAAATTTATGGTGAAAGTCTTTAGTTTAGAGGCAAGATTTATTATTTAAAAAATAAAATAAAATAATTAGAGAAGGAGGTGTGGCAGTTTACCGATTATATATATAAAGGATAATAAAACCCTAATTCCTATGATATTGTTTCCCACAACTTTCCGAGCAGCAGTGAGAGGTAAAGAGAGGGAGAGAGACATCTAGGTTATTGGGTGAAAAGTGTTGAAAATTGTTGAGTTTTGTGGTGGCCATTGGCAAGGTAAATCCCTTATTTTTTTTATTCCCTCACTATCTTTTTCTTCTTCTTGTGAGTTGCTCCATAGTTGATGGGTCAAATCGGTGAAATAGGTACATGTGTTGGGCATGGCTATGAAATATTTGGCTAATTGGGATAGTGTTTTGTGTATAATCATGCAAAATTTTAAAGCGAATTAAAGAGCTAAAGGCGTTGGATAAGAATTCTGCATAAAATCACAAACTTTAAAAATCGAGTAATCATATCAAACTGATGAATTTTGGAGGAAAATTTTTGTAGTAGATTAATTACATATTGAATTTCATACCAGAATTTTCTTATAATTTTTGAGAGTCAAAATCTAAATTAACAGGTGCGTTCAAATCTGTCCAGAAAATAGGTGTAAAATAGTAACTTCAAAAATGTCGTTCTCTTTGGGTATAAATCCGAAATTTATCAAATCAGCATCATTAGAACCGGTTACGAGTCTAGTTTCCCAAATTTTTGGCCTTGTGTTGATTGCTCGTGTATACTAGGAGAACCATTAACTTCTTTAAAGTGCTGCAGAAAACAACCTGTTTGGGCATAATTAACTGTAAATAATTATTTTGATAAGCAAATCAAGTAAAACCATTTGTGTTTGAAACTTAGGATATATTAGTTGTTATCTGGAGGGTTTTGAAATTTTTCGAGCTGTATAGAGTGGGTATTTAATTTTCAAAGTTAGCAAATAGATTGGGCAAACTTGTTTAAAACTCCGTTTTATCTCAAAGTTACTTTTAATTAAGTTTCAATCTGAACCCATGTCTTGGGTAATTTTAGACCTTGAAGAACATGAGCTTAGGTAATATTTAAGAGTAACGGTGAGTTAGATTGAGCCATGTTAGTATGCTTTAGTTTGGGGTTACTTAGTTCTTATTCTTTAGTATTTTTAAATTAGTAGTGACGTGTAGTTTTCATACTTGGTTCAGGGCACTAGTTGGACTTTTATACTCTATTCGAGGATTACATTGTTCTGTTTTCAGGTGAGTAGTTGCATGCTACATATTTTTATAAATGTTCCCCTATCCTGAATTGTTGGAAAATTGAATTGTTGTTTTAAGACTAAACTATTTTGATAAATTATTATAGTATCAATGGAATTAAATTATTTCTGAAACATGTGTAAACCTAGCATATTGTAAACTATTTTTTATGGTCTCATGTTTATAATGGTGAACTACCATGTTTTACGAAACTGAATTGTATTGATTATTAGGACCATCTGTATATTTAGTCCAGGGAAATTATTCCACTGTGTGTGGTGACTCTGGCCACTAGGGAAAAGATCCGCGTTAGGCCATGATGACTTTAGTGCTCAACGATTGTAAGGAAAAGACCTCGGTTGGGCTAGGTGACCTTCAATTGGATCGTCTTAGAGAAAAGGCCTGGGTTGCCACCCCAAGGATGACTCTTTGTTCGATATTGGATCCAACGGGCTTATAGCCTTGAGAATTGTGTGGCACGTTACTTGTTATTCTTGGTACCGAGAAAATTATTGGTGTTCATTTTGTAATCTATTTTCAGTGGAAAATGTCATTTATCATGTTCTTGAGAGACATGAGTATTTTAACTGTTGAACTATGGAACCTTCTTTTTGAAACAGATTATCTTTATCAAAACTGTATGCCAATCTAGTTTCTGTGACATATATCTTATTTTGGAATTGATCCCTGTTTTCAAAACTATATATACTATCCATGTTGCTACTCACTGAGCTATTAGCTGACTTAGTTGTTTACCATTTCCAGGTGTTAGAAGAACTTAGAGTGGACTCATGGCATAGTGGAGACTTGATTGCATGGACCTCTAGGACATTCATTTATTTTGTTTTAGATTGTTGTGTCAAGTTTGTGCATATTTCTTTTTATTTTTATTGAGGTTCATTTAGGATTATTTTGATATGTAGGCTATTTATATCCCATATGTTTGGATAGTATTGATTACGGTTGGTTTTGCCATTTATACTTGTGGCATGTCACTAGATTGAGTTTAGTTAATTATTACTGGACTTTTGTATGGTTGTTCAATGTGATTATGGTTCATATTTAGGTTTACATGTGCCTTGGGCTAAGGCCATGTGGGCCACGGCCGATCATATCCGGATTTGGAGTGTGACAATGTGCATCATTAAAAATATTAGTTACTCCATGAAGGAGATTAATTGATTTTTGTAGTTTTATTGGCTAGCCACAAGCTCACACATCCAATGAAGAAATTAATCTCCACATTTAAGAGTAGTTTTGGTATCCTGCAACCCAAAACCCTGGTGGCAATAATTAGCGAGCTTGGGTAGTAGGTCGTGTGGTTTAAGGACCAGTGAAGAAGTAAACGTCACAAATGAGACCATAGGATTTACATGCCTAAGATTATATAGTTATCTTCTATGATTTGGCTTTGAAAAGGTGAAAGAAAGGTTCTAGACTTTGTAGCCTGTGAAAACTTGGATTTAAAGGGATGATAAGCTGTTAAAATTTTATAAATGAGGCAAGAATTTTTTAAACAAAATTTTGGGATCCCAGTTTGTGTTTCGGTGGATGATGACTGGAATGACACGTGTTAAAGCCTTTTGTCACTTGTGGGGGTCGTATTATGGGTAGCATTTGGATTTTGTCACCTTTTTCATGTGGCTTCGTTCTTGGAATCTTCATTAAATACTTTATGACAAAAAATAATTTTTTGAAGTTGAAATGATGGAAATGAGCATAGGTTTGGTTGTCTCCATTATGTTTTTTAAAGACTAAATAATTACTTGGTGATACTTTACTGCTATCAATATTTAAATGTTGGTCTAGCTTGTTTGATGGGTGGATGATAAAATAATTGTCGTCCTTGAAGGGTGGATGATAAAAATAATTCAGCTCACATTTGTTGGTAATTTGAGCATAACCCAAGTTCAATTTATTGAGATGGAGCCAGCCTTGGGAAGACAGAATTAGCTTAGAGGTAGGGCTTTGGGGCCTTTGGCAAGCCCCCAAAACAACTTGGATAACTCTTTATCTTACTGCATCCACTAACGTTGCACCCCTAGTTACAAATTACAAGCTACCTTAATTTAAACCAAAATCGTAATTTAATTGCCAAACTCAACCAATTTTCATTGCATATCTAACAAGACTTCATTTCTCAGTGTTAAATTCTTTGCTTCCTAATGTTGTGTTTGGATTATTGATTTTGGTAAAGATTTGAAAAGGAAGAAAAAAGTGATTGGATAAAATATAAGTTAAATTTTTTCTCCATTTCTTTTTCCATTTCTAAACCTCTATCTAAATTTATGATTCAAACACAACGTTAATGACTGTATTTGAAAAGTACACTCTTCACATCAACAACCTAATCTAGAACTCAGATGAATTGAAAATTTTGATCATAAAAATGAGTGTACATGAGATCATATCTCAATAGTTAACCAAAATTAAAATGGAAAATAATTGTAACATAATGGTGGAAAAGGTTTTGTATGAAGTTAATATAAAGAGGCAGAGGCTTGTATTGAATTTGTAAGTTCAAAATGTGTCAACTTCAAACTCCTTATTTCCAGCTACATTTCTTTAGAAATATCCCCCACCCACCCAGGTTAGGTTGGTTTGTATCCCATCTCTTTAACAATTTTATCAGTCTCAAACAAATTATTTTTCAACATTTGATTGCGATTTTAAAATTAATGTGCATAAGATATGTTGCAACATAGAATTCAAGGCTTATGGAAGACCAGCTTGTTTGAAGGGTTTGGATAATTTATTAAATAATTCTCGTCCTTGACAGGCTTCACCATAGAAAATACTTACTGTTACTTTGCAGTGTGTATCAGATTGAATAATAATACATTTAATCCTCTTATATATCCAGCTCAATCATCATCAACTATCCAATACTTACTCTTTCCTTTTGATATCTCTCTGATTCCTACCCATTTAAGGAGAAAATGAGTTAGCTAATATGCCTTCATCAACTTTTTTTTGGTATTTATCTTGTTTTCTCAACTAGTAGTTATTACTACATATTCATCATCATCTTGGTCTTCTCCTACTTCTACATACCAAACGTACCTTGAGGACTAGAGATTTGCACTACTTCAATTTAAGAAAACATTTACCATAACTGATTTTTCCTTTCCATGGTGTGAATCTAATTCTCACCCTTAAATGATGTTGTGGAATAAGAGTACTAAGTACTGCTTATGGGAGGGGGTCACCTGCGACTAGTTGCATGGTCATGTAATTGGGCTTGACCTCAGTTGCAATGCACTTCATGGCTCCATTGAAGCCAATAGCTCCCTCTTCTACCTTCATTAGCTTCAGAGGCTTAATCTTGCCTTGAATGATTTCAAATTTTCTGGAACTTCATCTGAGTTTGGCTCGTTTGCAAGTTTGGCCCATCGCAACCTTTCCAACTCTTTATTTGCGGGCAGAGTTCCTTCAGAAATATGTCATCTATCCAAATTGATTTCCCTTGATCTATCTCTTTTTCATTATTGAGGTGAATCTTGAACAACACACTTTCGATATGCTCCTTCAGAACCTAAACCAATTAAGAGAACTACACTCTGTTGAGTTGGATATTCCTTCACCTCTAGCTCATGCCTTGCTAAATCTATCTTCTTTGACATCTCTCAGTCTTGCTTCTTGTCAACTATGTGGGAAATTCCCAGAAAACATTTTCCAACTCCCAAACCTACAAAAGCTCAATGTATGAGATAATTTGGGTGTCACATGATAAACTTCCAAACTTCAATGTGACTAGTTCTCTTCAGTTTCTTGACCTCTCATTGACAATTTTTTTTGGACAACTGCCTGATTCAATCAACAATCTTAAAGCCTTGAATAGTTTGTACCTCTTTGAGTGCAACTTTTCGAGGTCCATTTCCAATTTCTCTTGGGAACCTTACACAAATCACCAATTTGGACTTTTGGCCTAACAGCTTCAGCAGTCAAATCCCTTCATCAATTTCAAACCTTGCAAAGCTTACTTACTTGGATCTTTCCAAAAACAATTTGAATAGGCAAATAATGGATTCCCTTGGCAACATAAGCCAACTTGCTTTCTTGACCCTTTTTGAAAATAAGCTAACAAGTCTCATTCCTTTGTATGCTGTTGGGATTTCAAAGCTAACTTAAATCGGATTGCAAAATAACTCACTCAATGGGACAATACCAGCTTGGCTGTTTGCTAAACCTTCATGGATTTCTATAGATTTGAGTAACAATATGTTGCAGTGACCAATTCTAGGATCAGTATATGAACTCTAGAACCTAACATACTTGAGGCTTTCATCAAATAACTTCAGTGGTGTAATCGAGCTAGATAAGTTGCTTAAGCTAAAATATCTGTACTATCTTCATCTCTCATATAATGGTCTCTCATTGAACATCAACAACAATGTTAACTCTACCTTGCATTACTTTGAGACTAGGATTAGCTTCTTGAAACTTAAGAGAATTCCCAAACTTCTTGAGAGTACTACTTGATTTGATTGCATTAGACCTTTCAAACAATAAAATTCATAGTGAAGTGCAAAATGGATATTTGACGTGGGAAAAATTACATTGGATAGTTTAGATTTTTCTCATAATTTCCTTGCAAGTTTAGAGTGTCTTCCATGAAAGAATCTAGAATATATTAACCTGCACCCCAACTTACTCCGAGGACCACTCCCTATTCCACCTATCACCACAATTGTTTTCTCTATCTCAAACAATAAATTGACGGGAGAAATCCCTAACTTTGATTTGCAGTCTGATGTCACTTGAAGTTCTTGATCTATCAAATAACAGTCTGAGTGGTGTGATTCCACAATGTTTGGGAAACATAAGCATTAATCTCTCGGTGTTGAGTTTATGGATGAATAGCTTTGGTGGCATCTTTATTGCAGCATTTGCAAAAGGCAACATGCTGAGGAGTCTTAACTTGAATGACAACCAAATTGAAGGACATGTTCCACGATCTCTGCTCAGTTGTAGACAGTTGGAAGTTCTAGATCTTGGAACAAATAAAATAAATGATACATTCCCGCACCAGTTGGAAACTCTTCCAGAATTGTAGGTTCTTGTCTTGGTTTAATAGGTTTCATGCTCACATGGACACCTCCAAGACCAAAAGCAAACATCCTTTTCCAAAGTAGAGAATTATTGACATAACATGCAATGAGTTCACTGGCCTTTTGCTAACAAATTATATCAAACAATTTGGAGCTATGATGAATGTTGATGAACATGAAATGAAATTGAAATACATAGGCCAAACATATTATCAAGATTCTATGGTGGTGGTGATTAAAGGATATGAGATTGAATTATCAAGAATCTTAACAATCTTCTCAATCATTGATTTTTCAAGAAATAAATTTCGAGGAGAGATTCTGAAATCCATGGGGAGGCTTAATTTGCTTTGTGGTCTTAACTTATCTAATAACAACCTTAAAGGCCACATCCCAACTTCACTTGGAAATTTGAAAAACCTTGAATCATTGGATCTTTCCTCAAACAAGTTTGTGGGGGAGATTACTTAGCAATTGACAAGTTCGATATTTCTTGAGGTACTAAACCTTTTAGATAACCAACTAGTAGGACCAATTCCTCAAGGGAGCTAGTTTAACACATTTGAAAATGATTAATACAGCAGGAACTTGGCTTTATGGGGATTCTCTTTATTAGAGAAATGTAAGGAACCACAGTCGTTGCCACCTACACTTACACTCCAACAAGACGAAAATTCAGATTGGGAAGCGAATTTAGCTGGAAAGTTGTAGTGATGGGGTATGGATGCGAATTTGTATTTGAAATAGTTATGGGATATCTTATGTTTGTAATTCGAAGACTAGAATGGCTAATGAAAATAGTTGAAGGAAAACAATATAAGGAGGTTAAAAGGTCTAACAAGGGTGCGCACTGATGCAATGAAAGAATAAATTAGAGAAAATAGATGGCATTATTAGGTTAGTGCAAGTTATCTCTAAAGCATTACTTTGTTGATTATGTTTTGTGGTTTCTATCTATAAGCTATATTTGAGTTAATAATGTTTTTTATTTGAAAACTAGATCTGTTCCATTAAATAGCACAATAAAGCAATGGTATCCACTTGAAGGAGTGTCTCACCTAGCTGCTGCATTTGAGTGTGTGCGCATCCGGATAGGAGGTATACTGGATCACTTCAAAAGCTTTACCCTTGTTGTTGTATTGAGTTCTAAAGCTTTAAGTATTTTAGCTTTATTTAAGCACGAGTTAAATAAGAGTTGCATGTCATAACTCTTTATTGTTTCTTTTTTTGCATCATTTAGCAGCCTTTAGAGATTTGTACTTTTGTATGCAATTGTTTTTAAATTCCATTCCAGTCACTAAAAACTTGGTCTTGCCAAATTTTTTACTTTGAAATGCAATCTTACAAGTTAAAGCTCAAACCATTCCCCCTTCCCCCCCCCCCCCCTCCGCCCTTGTTACATTCTTAAACATTTTGAATGATAGAAATGTTAGCTACTAGATAGGGAATTCGCATTGGAAAAATTGTTATTTGCTACTCTTTTAGCAGTGTTTTTTTGTCATTGCTATTGTAGTCCAGTTGACTGCCGACATCTTGTCTCTTCCACACCTTTCTATCACCAAACAGAATTGGTGATAATTAGTTCTTTTTTTCTTTTTCTTTCATTTTCGATGGAGATTGGGGTATCAAACTGGAGATATTTGCTAGCACTTGTTTTTATAGAGATGTGGGAATTTTGTGATTAATTATAGTAGGAAAATGGTGATATGTATTGATTGAAAAGTTCGCTCATAAGCAAGAAAACTTTTGGGATTGTGAAACCTGATTAGTATGGTACTCTTCTTACTCAATCACAGATCTTTGTATCATGTTTTTGTGTTTGTGATTGATTCGTTTTGCCAATGCTTGTATCTGTGGTTGTGGCTAAATATGGTAGTTTGGTGTACTGAGATTGTCATTCATTGCATCCTCCTGAGAAGCTTACCTGTCTTTTTATATTGCTGCAGTTTCTCTGCTAACTCTCCCAAATACAATGAACTATTGGATGACTACTATGACCATTAAGGCCTTGTTTGGCTTTGTATAAAATAGCTATTTTTTTGCTATTTGAGCAAAAAAGAAATAGCTCTGTCGACATTGGCCTATTTAGCTAACAAAAAGGAAGAAAGAAAACAATTTTTTCACAATTTTTTTTTTAAAAAAACTTCCCCCAACATACAAAATCTTCAGATGTGCAAAGTAGGATGCTGATTTTCACATTCAAAAGTCAAAAACAATTGATTAACTGATGTTTCAATGTAAGTTTTTTTTTTTCTTCTTTTTACTAAGCTTGAAATTTAATTTTTTATCTGGTGACAAACATAATGGCAAATTTCATTGATCTTTTTTGAGATTTGGTGAAAATACAATAAATTTTATAACTTTGACATAACTATATTGATTTCATTTCATGAGTAAGAGCATCTCTAACCTGTCGTTACTTTTTCTTATTTTTTATCTAATTTGATTTGAAATTTGAATAAAAAAATTGATTTAATATGAACTTTTTCAACCCTTTCATTAATTTTTTATCAAAATCTTTTTAAAAATTCTCATTTATTCCAAAATTTTATTTTCTTCAAATTTGTTGAAAAAATCATATCCACCAATACCTTATATTTTTAAATTTTCATCAAATTGAATTTAATAAAAAAATATTTCTCCCTTAATTTGATAAACATTTGATACAAAAAATTAGAGATTATTTTTTAACATTTTTATTGAATTTAAATTTAAATAAAATAAATAAATAAATAAATAAATAAATAAAGAGGCCAGTTGATAATAGGCTAATTTTAATGAAAACAAAATCTAAAAATTATTTAAAAAGTTAAGAAATCAAAAAGACTTACAAAAAGCCAAAGATTTCTTCTCATTTTTTCTATTTTTTACACATAAGCAAAAGTATTTTCCAAACACTTTCAATTCTTTCAACTCATATTTTAATTTGGGGAAATTACAAATACACACACCAAGATTTGCGTAAAAAATTATTTGTCCCTTGTGATTTTGAAAATTACTTCTCAGTTCTTAAAGTTTTTAATTTCATAACAAATGATCATTTTTACTAATAAATCATCAAATCAATTAATAATTTTTAATGATGTCAAAAATTTATTTTTATTAATAATTCAAGTAATTTTATCATTATATGAGAAAGCGGTTAGAAATTTTATTTTTTAATTATTCTGTTAAATAAAAAATTTTGGCAAATGGATATTTGTAATTTTTTAAATTATATGGGACAATTCATATTTTAAACAAAACTCAATGTAATTATAATTTACCCTTTTAATTTTAACCAAAAAAAAAAAAAAACATGCCTTCTATAGTTTTCAAAATTACATCTCACCTCTTGAAGTTTCTAATTTCATAATAAATTATCATTTTTATTAATAAATTATAAATTCAAATAACCACTTTTAATAATGTTATAAATTTATTTTAATTAATAATTTAAATAATTTTATCATTGTACAGGAGAGCAGTTATAAATCTTATTTTTTTAATTAATTCTACTAAATAAAAAATTTCTGACAATGGCGTATTTATAATTTTTCAAATTATAAAGAACAATTCATATTTTAAGCAAATCATAAGAATTGTATTTGTAATTTAAAATATATATTTAAAAATAAAAAAAATAAGCATCTTCCCAAACAAGCCTAGGAATGAGAGGTACTCTAATTTCTTTTCACCTTCCAAACCTACGAAAGCTCAACTTACGGGCTAATATCGAACTCACAGGTAAACTTCCAAACTTCAATGTGACTAGTTCCCTTCAGTTTCTTGATCTCTCCTGGACAAGTTTTTCTGGTCTGCCTGATTCAGCAATCTTAAAGCCTTGAATAGTTTGTAGCTCTCTCAATGCAATTTTTCAAGGTCCATTCCAGCTTCTCTTTGTAACCTTACACAAATCACTGATTTAGACTTCTCATCTAACAGTTTCAGCGGTCAAATCCCCTCATCAATTTCAAACCTTGCAAAGCTTACTAAGTTGATTCTTTCACTAAACAATTTGAACAGACAAATACCAGATTCCCTTCGCAATATGAGCCAACTTACTGCTTTGACATTTCTGTAAATTAGCTAACTGGTCCCATTCCTTCATATGCAGTTGGGCTTTAAATGCTAACTTCTCTCTAATTGAGTTGTAACTCACTCATTGGGATAATACCATCTTCGTTGTTTGCTCTACCTTCACTGATTAATATAGATTTGAGTGACAATAAGCTACAGGGACCAATTCCAGGATCAGTTTATAAACTCCATAATCTAATAGACTTGGTGCTTTCATCAAATAACTTAAGTGGTGTAGTGGATCTAGATAAGCTTCTAAAGCTCAAAAATCTGATCTTTCCTGATCTCTCATATAATGGTCTCTCATTGAGCATCAACAACAATGTCAACTCTACCTTGACCAACTTTGACACTATAGGATTAGCTTCTTGCAACTTGAGTGAATTCCCAAACTTCTTGAGAGAGCAAGCTGGATTGGCTTCTCTAGACCTTTCAAACAACAAAATCCATGGTGAAGTTCTCAAATGGATATTTGATGTGGGGAAAAATACATTGGGTATTTTAGATCTTTCTCATAATTTCCTTGTAAGTTTAGAGAGTCTTCCATGGCAGCAGCTAGAGTATATTGACCTGCACTCCAACTTACTCAGAGGTCCACTCCCTATTCCACCTATCACCACAATTCTTTTCTCTGTCTCAAAAAATAAATTGACTGGAGAAATCCCTCCATTGATTTGTGGTCTAAGGTCACTTGGTATTCTTGATTTGTCTAATAACAGTTTGAGTGGCTTGATTCCACAATGTTCAGGAAACTTGAGCAATCTCTTCATGCTGAATTTAGGGATCAATGGCTTTTACGCCACCTTTATTGTAACATTTACAAAAGGAAATTGGCTTAGGAATCTTAACTTAAATAGCAACCAAATTGAAGGACAAGTTCTGCAATCTTTGCTTAATTGTAGACACTTGGAAGTTCTAAACCTTGGAAAAAACGAGACAAATGATACATTTCCACACTGGTTGAAAACTCTTCCAGAATTGCAGGTTCTTGTCTGGAGTTTTAATAGGTTTCATGGTCACATAGGTATCTCCAAGACCAAAGGCAAACATCCTTTTCCTAAGTTGAGAATTATCAGCATATCTTGCAATGAGTTCATTGGCCTTTTGCCAACAAATTATATCAAACAATTTGGAGCTATGATGAATGTTGATGAACCTGAAATAAAATTGAAATACATGGGCAACTGCTATTATCAAGATTCTATGCTGGTGGTGATTAAAGGATCTAAGATTGAATTATCAAGAATCTTAACAGTCTTGTCAATCATTGATTTTTCAGGAAATAAATTCCAAGGAGAGATTCTGAAATCCATTGAGAGGCTTAATTCACTTTGGGGTCTTAACTTATCCCATAACAACCTTGAAGACCTCATTCCAACTTCACTTGGAAATTTAACAAACCTTGAATCATTGGACCATTCTTCAAACGAGCTTGTTGGGGTGATTCCTCAACAATTGACAAGTTTGATGTTTCTTAAGGTACTAAACCTTTCGGACAACCAACTCGTAGGACCAATTCCTCATGGGAGCTAGTTTAATAAATTTGGAAGTGATTCATACAGTGGGAACTTGGCCTTATGTGGATTCCCTTTATCAAAGAAATGTAAGGAACTACAACCACTGCCACCTCCACCAACACTCCAACAAGACGAGAATTCAGAAAAGTCAAGTGGATTTAGCTGGCAAGTTGTAGTGTTGTGGTATGGATTTGGATTTGTATTTGGAATGGTTATGGGATATATTATGTTTGTAACTCGAAGACCAGAATGGCTTATGAAAATTGTTGGTGGAAAACATCATATGAAGGTGAAAAGGTCTAAGAAGGGTGCCCACTGATGCAGTGAAAGAAGAAATCAACAAAGACAAATGGCATTATCAGGTAATTGGAATTTATCTTTGCAGCTGTAACGCCCTCAAAATAACAACATAAAACCCAACAATATAGATATGCATTGATATATATAAAAGATCCACATTCTTCCATTAACAAAGTTTCATTACAAAAGTATTACATGTTAACAACAAAAGCAAATGCCCTAAGGGCTTACAGCTTTCCAAGTTAACACTTGATTACAAAAAGTAGAGTACTAACTCATTTACACATTAAGCCCTTGGCTTGAATTTACATGTAATACACCAAAAAGACAACAAAAAGTTTTCCCGCCCCTAGCCTTCCAAGCTATGTCCTTGGAGGTGGCATGCTACCTGTACCTGAAAATGATGTTCCCATATAGGGTGAGCCACAGCCCAGTAGAAATACACTAAGCCAGTTATGAATAATGACTAAAAGATTAGCAGTTGATAGGTGGCCAACACTTAACATTTTCATTCCCCATTTCCTTACAAATTCTCAATTTATAACCATGGCTCAGAACCTGGCCAACAACTCATGTGGGACAGTAACTCATGTCCAACAATTACCCATTTCACAAAAGACAAGCATACTAGCTATATCAATACTTCCAAAGACAAGCATAAGAGCTGTGTCAACACATCACTAGATAAGCATATGAGCTATATCTCTGGAGTCCATCCCCTATCTTCTCCCGAACAACATCCGGTTTAGAGGTCCATCCCCTATCTTCCCCTAAACCGTGGAGTACATCCCCTATCTTCTCCAACACAACACACCATGCATATAAATAATTATTATACACATCAATCAATACATAAATTTAATGTATTCATTCAACCGTCACACTCAATGACACACTTCAATGATTAGTTTTAGTTTGCCTAATCATCATGCATTGTCTACAACAATCAAGACTATCCTCCACCGATAGCCCAAAGCAGTTATTTCTATACAGAAAATAAATGCAACAAATGGATATAAAATCTACATTTCAATTCCTCATTTCTTACAAATAATTGTCCCAATTAATTAATCAATGTAATTAGGGCATTTTCCATAATTAACATTACAACCCTTAGGTTCCATTTTCCATTTCTATTTCAACATAAATCCCATGTTTCTACACCAAACATGCCTCTAGGTTCATTATAAATAAAACCCCAACTTTTATAAAATTACACAAAGGCCCAAAGTTTTCTCAAAATTACACAACAACTTCCAACACATCAAAATGCTAAAATTAAAAGACAAAATCCATAAAGAGGAGTAGGATATCCCTACCTCAAAGTTGAGCTCAAAGGAGATGAAGACCCAACACCCAACTTGCTCCAAAACCAAATATTTTCAGATTAAATCGAAGCCCAAGTCACCCTCTATCTTTTTAACAAAGGACTTAGGGTAGGAAATCACCCTAGGTAGATCAAACCTTAGAGAGAGAGTAAGTTTAGAGAGAGAGGGTCTCAAATTTTAGATGAAAAGTTATGAAAAAGTGAGATTTGGTTCGGCTGCTGCTAGCTGATATAAACAGGCTCGCTTGAGCGAAGCCTTGGTCGCTCGAGCGACCAGACACAAGAAACTGCCCTCGCTCGAGCGAAGACACGCTCGCTCGAGCCAACAGTTCAAATCTTCCGATTTGCAACACGACGCTTGCTCGAGCGAAGAACCGCTCGCTCGAGCGAAGAGCGAACCAGATCGCTCGAGCGAAGAAAAGCTCGCTCGAGCCAAGAAATGCAACTTTCAGGTTTGAGCCAGACGCAATCGCTCGCTCGAGCGAAGCCACTCTGGCTCGAGCCACCAGACACAAAAACCAACTCTCGCTCGAGCGAGTCGCTCGAGCGACCAAACCCTCGCTCGAGCGACCAACCAAAATTCTGGGCAGCAACACTTGGTTTCCAAACACAACCAACCTGTAACAAACCTGCCCAATACATCCTATAACTCAAATACAAAGTAGGAAAGGATGTAAACAAGACAATACTCAACCACTAACATCCACGGACACATGTCCGGATCACAGTACCACAAGGGGTAAACCCGGGATCGCTATAGCAGCTTTACTTTGTTGGATTATTTTTTTATTGTTTCTATCTATATGCTATATTTTAGTTACTAACGCTTTTTATTTCAGAACTAGATATTTTTCTTAGTTGCACAATAAAGAAATGGAATCCAGTTGAAGGGGTGTCTCACCTAGCTGCTGCATTTGAGTGTATGTGCATCCAGATAGCAGCTACACAAGATGACTTCAAAAGCTTTACCATTGTTGCTGTATTAGATTCTAAAGTTTTCTTAAAGTACTGAGTTAAATAAGAGTTTCATGTCATGACTTTTTTTCTTCTTTTCTCGCATCATGTAGCAACCTTTGGAGATTTTCACTTTTGTATGTAGTTGCTTTTAAATTGGATTTCAGTCACAAAAGACTAGGCGTTACCAAGTTTTATCTTCGAAATGCAATTTTACAGGTTACAACCATTCCCCTTGTTACATTCTTAATCATTTTGAGTAATAGAAATGTTGGCTACTAGATAAAGAATTTGTATTGAAAATAATGTTATATGTTACTGTAATAACCCCAACCTCTGATTAATGCTAAACCATGATTATTTATGCCTAACAGTAATTTAGAAGGAATCCGGAATTAAATTGCATATGTATTGCATTATCTTTGTGTTCTTATCTGTTTGCCATAAAATGATCTATTCATGTTTTGACTTTGAACTGCGAATTGAAAGCCTTTTCGGTGCCCGATTTCGAAATTGATTAGTGTTTCATGCTAGTTAGAATTTATGTGATTTTATGGTAAATTTAGGTGAAATTTGATTTGGTATGATTAAATTAGATTATATTGCTAAATTATAATAGTTCAAGTTAATTACCTAATTGCCACTTGGTGGGGCACTTCTAGGAGCCTTGTTTGGAACTTATTGTGCACCATTCTATCATCCATTTCTTGACCAAACCGGGGAAGAGAGCTAGAGATAGGATAAATTTTGGTTTCAACAAAATTCCTTGGAGAATTGGAAGAATTGAAGAGAATTTGCATATTTGAGCTTCCATACCTAGAATTGAAGACCTAAGGTAGGGAGTTCATCCTTTTAATTATGAATTTGAGTTGTCCTTGCTAGATTCATGGTGAAATTGGTATTTAAAGTCTAGACTTAGCTCAAGGTGTTGTTTTGAGAGTCAATCCATGCATGGCATGCATAAATTTCCTTGTTTTGAGTTTGAATTCTAAGATTCCTTCCACGCATGTGTTAATTTCACTCACATTATGGTCATTCAAGCCATTTTCCATCAAATTATCAAGTTTGATTATGTTTTGGAGGGTTTGAATTCAAAGAGGTTCTTGCATGTTGAATTAATAGCATATTCATAAAGTTCATGTCGATTTTGCACAAATTGGGTTGCTCTTGGGGCATGATTTCTTGAAAAGATTTTTAATACATGTTGTTTTATGAGTAATTATATGTTTCCTCAAATATTGGCCCAGAAAAATGAGTTTTGAAGGCTTAAAGGTTGAGTTTCATGCTTGGAGGTCAATCTGGATTTTCCATAAATTTGACCCACGCTCGAGCAGGGACTGTAACGCTCGAGCGTGAAGCCTGAGTACATGCACTTCCGCTCCAGCGGCGAGAGTCACGCTCGAGCGGCGAGAGTCACGCTCGAGCATGAAATGCGTATACCCAGAAGTTTGTGTGTTTTGCAGTTCGCTCGAGTGAGGGAATCCACGCTCGAGCGAGGGTTTGTGTCACACGCTTGAGCGGGGGTCGAGCGCCCGTCAAGCGTGAATTTCATGCATTCAGCACTTTTTCATAAGTTTGCAGTCCGCTTGAGCGGGGAATTCCACGCTCGAGCAGAGCTTCATTTTCTGCATGTCCGCTCGAGCGGGAAAAGCCACGCTCGAGCGTGGACCTTATCTTTAGCAAAATTTGAGAAATGGTTTTCAATGCATTTTTGCATCCTCATTCCATCCTAGGCATTCCTAGGCCATGTTTAAGACCCCATAATGAGGATAAGAGACCAGAAACACACTAAGAGCCAACAAAATAAGTTTTGTACAAATAGAGCGTGTGTTTCAAGTGTGCATCTGTTATGTGTTGTGTAGGTTACGTGCCACGTATCGTTTGACCAAGTTTACTCCGTCTGTCTGTCTCAAGGCCCACTGTGAGTAATAACTCTGTAAAGTTATGTTTAACTTAAGTATTTTTTGACTGGTATGGTATGATCTATTTTCTGAAATGCTATCTTACGAATTATGAATGAATGTCTAATTTTCTGAAAAGTATTTGTGGCACCCTTAGTTCACGTAGCCCTCGCCCGAGGGTAATAATACCGCGGCCAATCTGCACGTGGCCTTCGCCCGAGGGTAACAATACCGCGGCCAATCTGCATGTGGCCCTTGCCTGGGGGTAACAATACCATGGCTACTTGCGCGCAAGATATGGTCATTGGTACCAACTATGCATGTGGGTCTCTGGACCAAATTGATCTGATAGCTAATGGGTGTACCACGTATGATCTTATGCAAAATCTGAATATGAACATAAGTGTGCATCTAAATCTATTTCTGTTTGAAAGTCTGAATATGTTCTGATTTAAATACTGGATCCTAACTTGTACTGGACATCATTCATAAAACCCCTTTACTCTGTTATTATTCACTGGGCTTTTGCTCACAGTTTACGGCCTTCTATTTTGTTTTGGTCAGCCAACTGTTGTGCCTCCCGAGGAGGTTCCGAACAAAGCCTAATGCCATGGTTGTTTTTGTATTCATGCTAGTCTTTGTGTATGCTCTGTAAAGTCAGGTCTTGGGAAGTACATTCTGTAAATATCATGTAAATATTGTGTATCTGGACTGGCATGTTTATGTATATATAAATAAGTTTTGAAATGTTCTGTCCCATGTATGTTATCATAGCTCATTGGACCTTGTCTATTTTGTATTATTGCTTCCGCAGCCCCTTATTATTTGCTAAAATCTTCAGAGGCCTTTGGGAATCCACGGATTACTGGCCGGTTACGGTGCTAAACCTACAGGGGCGGGTTTGGGTAGTGACAGTTACTCTTTGAGCAATGCTTTGACTCGTTGCTATTGTAGTCGAGTTGAGCTTTTGACATTTTTTTCTCTTTCACACCTTTCTATCAATAGACACAATTGATGATAATTATTATTATTTTTTATTTTTTCATCTTCATTGGCGATTGGAGAATCAAACTAGAGATATTTACTAGCACTTGTTCTATAGACGTGGGAATTTTGTTATTAATTATAGTATGAAAATGATGATATGGAGAGTATTTATAGCGATCCTGGGTTTTCCCCTTTATGTACAGTATTCTGGACTTGAGTTCCATGATTGAGTATTGTTGTTTATGTCTCATTACGTCCTTTAATTCTTAGTATATGAGTTTTAAGATGTCGTGGGCGTGTTTCGAATAGGTTGGTTGAGTTTTGGTCTCTAATCTTGTTGCCCAGATTTTTGATGATCCGCTCAAGCGGGTCTTATTGCGCTCGAGCGGAGTTTGCATCCTTTCAGCATTTTGTGCGTTTGAAAATATACTGCAGAAATGTTTTTCGCGCTTGAGCGGAGTTCATTACGCTCAAGCGGGTCTAAGCTCGAGCGGGTATCTTTGCGCTCGAGCAGGTATTCGATGTCTATAAAAGTACTGGAGGAGTGTATTCTATGCTCGAGCGGGTAGTGCTTTGCTGTTGTGCCTTGGAGCTCAAGCGGGTATATTTGCGCTCGAGCGGGTGAAGTTTTTGTGTCTTACGCTCGAGCGTCCTATTCTCCGCTCGAGCGGACTATACGTATATTAGATCGCAACTATATCGTTTTAAATCACTTTTTTGACTCTCTCTCTCTCTCTCTCTAGCTTTTCAAAACCCTCATTTGAGAGCTCCTCTCTCTAGAATACATCTTCTCTCTACAAAATCATCTAGCTCTAGTGATCTTCCATCCTTGTCCCTTTGTAAAAAGTGTAGAGCTTGGTGTGGGTTACGTTTGGATCCAAAAATCTTTGGGTTTGGAGCATCTTGAGTTCCTTCATCTTCTCCATTGGGTCTCTTCTCTTGAGATAGGGATAACCTACTCCTTTCTATGAGTTTTGACGTTGATGTTATGTATTTTGTATAGATGGTGTTGTTTTGGGGTATTTGGGTGAAGTTAGGGTTTTGAAATTGAAATTATAAAAGAGGGGTTTCTATTTTTGGGGTTCCAAGTGTATGAGTGGTCCCTAAAATGAAGTTATTGTGTATGATTAATGATATTTGGCCTTGGGTGCAATATTTGAGAAAAGGGGGAGGGGGGAAAGCCCTAATTTATTATGATTGATTAATTTGTAGAATTAATCTGGGAACAATGGAAATATGAAATTGAGATGAGAATCATGAAATTGGGAAATTATGGGATTGAATGGTGTAGTTGGATAAATAAATCACTCACCTCCGGAAATGTTAATATTTTATTTGTTTAGAGATAACTGCTTTGGGCTATCGGTGGAAGATAGTCTTGATTGTTGTAGAAACTATATGTTGATTAGGGAAAATTGAAACTAATCACCTAGAATATGTCATTGAATATGACGGTTGGAATAATACATCGAATATGTGTATTGATTGATCATTGTATATGATAAGTGTTTAAATACATTGTATGTGTATGTTGTTTGGGAGGAGATAGGGGATGTACTCCATGGTTTGAGGGGAGATAGGGGATGCACTCTCAAACCTGTTTGGGAGGAGATAAGGGATGGACTCCATTGATAATTAAGTTGGCCGGAGTGTCCAGAGTGAAAGTCCCGAAATCTTAATTACGTTTGCATAACGTAGATAATTGAAGTATGGAAATGTTTAATATGAGATGTAGTCTCATTTGATTGTGGATAATGGAAGTGTTTTAATGAGTTGTAGTCTCAAGAAATTGTTGGGCTAGATAATGAGCCATGTTTATGAATCTGAATTGGATAAGTAAAGGAAAGTGAAATGAAAAACGGTTGTATTTGTCATTGAACTGGAAAGTGTTGTAAGTTGGTTTACAAGTGTTAGCCATTTATCAAATGCTAATGTTTTAGTTATTTCTCATACTTGGTTTAGTATATCTCTACTGGGCATTGGCTCACCCTATATGGGACATCATTTTCAGGTTCAGGTGATATGCTACCTCCAAGGGCGTAGCTTGGGAGGTTTTGGGAGTTGAAGACTCTTTTTGTTGTTTTTTGTTATTTTGGTGTTACATGTAAATTCAAGCCGAGGGCTTAATATGTCTTGAGTTAGTACTCTTTTTTTTGTAACCAAGTGTTGGCTTGGAAAGTTATAAGCCCGTAGGGCATTTACTTTTGTTGTCAACATGTAATACTTTTGTAATAAATACTCTGATAAATGAAATATGTTTTATTCTCTTATGTTTATGGATGTCACGAATGTGGGTTTATATGTATTATTTTGAGGGCGTTACAGTATTAATTGAAAAGGTCGCTCATAGGCAAGAATGTTGTTGGGATTGTGAAGTCTGATTAATTAGTACTATACATTTCATTTTTAAGGAAAATTAACACTATACGTTTCATTATACGATCATGGATCCAATTGATGTGACCATGTGATTTTAATGCATCGTTTTATTTTTTCTTTCCTCCTCTTTTTTTCTTTTTCTTTTTTTTTTTCTCGTAGTTTATAGCTAAAAATGATAGTTTGGTGTACTGAAATTGTTAGTGTTCTAAGAAGTTAATTTTTTTTTTTAGAAAGTTTTGATTCTGTCTTTTTATATTGTTGATGTTTCTCTGCCAATTCTCTCAAATACTATGGAGTATTGATTGAATGAATATGACTGCTATGAGCATTATGGGTTTGTTTGGTTTAGGCTTAAATAGCAATTTTTTTGATTATTTATGAAATAAAAATTAACCCCGTTTGACAATGTCTTAAAAAAAAAAAAACAAAAACAAAAGAAAACAAAAACAAAAACACAAACAAAATTTACTGAAGAGAATTCAAAAGCTAAAAAAATTTGATTAATTGATGTTTCAATATAAATTTTTATTTTTCACTAAGCTCAAAATTTAGCTTTTTGATCAGGTGCCAAAGGTAATAAAAAAAACTGGAAAAATTACATTGATTTTCTCTAAAATTTAGAGAAAATACAACAAATATTACAATTTAAACATAATTATACCGCTTTCTCTTTTAACATAGCTAAAGGAATAAAATTAATACAGTCAAATATAAAATAGATGATAATATCATTTTTCCATTCAAGCATGTCCAATTCTTAACTTAATTTTTTGTTCATCAAATTAAAATTTGATAAAAATAAAAAATAAAAAACTCAAAACTATCTGTAATCATTTAATCAAATGGTTATCAAATTAAGGAAAAAAAATTTCCATCAAATTAAAAATTCATCAAATCCTTCGTCGAATTTAAATTTAATGAAAACTTAAAATGATAAAACATTGGAGATGATTTTTGCATCAAAATTAAGAGAAATTTAGAATAAAAAGAATTTTTTAATGAAAAAGATTGATTAATTTATATTAAATTGAAATGTTTAAGGAAACAAATTTAAAACCAAATTAAATTTTTTTTTAAAAAAAAAACAAAAGAGTATTTGCATCATTTTATTCGTATCCACAGTTTCTACAAATTGTTTACAATGTCATGCCTCAATTCCCAACCCATCAACGTTCTTTCCTCATTCGAACCCTCAAATTAGATTACCCACTAAGAATTTCCCTAGAAATCTAAGTTTCTCTTCTCGAAGACTCGCATTTGAGTTTGAAATTAGGGTTTCTTGAAGTTTTTGTGAAGCGAGGAATTATTGTGGTTTTAATGCTTGTGAATTGGAGTTGACTTCTGTAACTCTTCAATCTTACTGCACCCGCTCACATTACACCTCTAGTTACAAATTACAAGCTACCTTAATTTAAACCAAAATCCTAACTGAATTGCTAAAAGTTCATTCGAAAAAATTGGCCATACAAATCAATCAATTTTCATTGCAAATGTAACAAGATTTTATTTCCCAGTGTCAAATTTTTTTGTTTCCTAAGGCTATGTTTAGATCATGGATTTGGGTTGGAATGTGAAAAAGAAAAGGAGAAAAGTGAGTGAAATGCAAATAAAATATGAGTTACATTTTTTTCTTCATTTCTTTTTCCAAGACCGCAAATGTGCTATGACTATGTAATAACATATTAATGCCTTGTCACATTACTGCCTTTTATCTCTATTGTTTCAGTAAATATATGCTTTGATAGTCATGAAGTCTCTGATAGAGACAGTAGTAAATTACAAGCTTTTGAATGGAAATTGTCATCTAATGTAAATGGAAATGAGTTGTCAATTGAAGATAGTTTCAAGCTTCACTAATCTATTAGTGTTCTAAAGAAATGTCAGTTTTGTTATAGAAAAAAGTGGATTCTTAACATTTTTTTCTCTCCTGCTGAGAACCATTCAATCGTTAGTTCCTTTCTCAAAAAAGAATTTGATTTGTACATGCAAGAAATAGGCTGATTCAACCCTTTTTTGTTCAATTTCTCATGAAATAAAATTCTGATCAATAGGAGTCAAGGGAATGGGCCCTTGCCCTCAAATTTCCATTTAAAGGTGGATGTCGATGTCAATCCTCGAGTGCAAGTAACATGGTGTTTCCTTGGAAATGTCATTGAGAGTTCAAAAAATAATAAATGAATGGTGATACCACGTGTTGATGATAACATGGTAAAATTGTTACATTGATTCTTCTTCTTCTTCTTTTTTTTCCCTCTTGTTTATGATTGTCATAATTAGAAAATGTGTGACAAGAAAGAAGATATAGCACATTAACATACCTCATCCAATATGTAGAGATAAGGTTGTTTTATGGTGGTTCACTCAAAATTAAGATTGTGGAGGAATTTTGTTAAAAGTATGTTTGTTGTATTTTTATTTTAGGGTTTGGTTTCTCCCATGTTCACATCTCAACCTGAACACTTGAGGGGCTCGTAGGCCTACCATGGATCCCATTTCAATGATCTTTAAATGCTCATTTTGTAGAGCCCTCAATGTATATCAACCATGAAAAAATTAGTTTGATCTTCGTAACCTTTTTATTTTTTCTCATTTGTCTTAAAAAAAATGGACTATCCATTTTTTAGAGATAAACACGATAAGATGAAAATGTTATGATTATCAAATTGATGTAAATTTTTTTTGGGATAATACATCGAGGGCCTTACAAAATGACCGATTCATATTATCAAAAAGGAAATCGTGATGGGCCTCACTGGCCCCTCAAGTTCTCTCATGTTGAGATGTGAACATGAGAAGCCTAACCCTTTATTTATTTATTTATTTAGGTTCAAAATCTTCTTTTCCAATTTTGCTAACAATTCATTGAAACATACTACTGCCTAAAATATGGTATTTGTTATTGTATATGTGTGTGTTTTAATTTTTATAGTTATGAAGCGATATTATAAAAGAAAATCGAGCGTAGAATCATCATCTTCACCGATTCATGACAAGTCTCCAAAACAAAGTTGTATAGAAATCGACTTGCTAGACCTTCTTGAAGATCCGGAGCTACGACCTCAGATTACGAATTATCATCATATCATCTGAGAACAAGTTCGTAGGGTATACTTATTAAAAGGCCCTTGTTAACCTCACAATCACAATATTCCCCGAAGGCAAATTGGGCAATCATCAAAAAGGTTTAACCCTTTATGGTTTAATGAATTTGGTAGTCGGTTGGAGTATAGCATAGTTAAAGATGCTACATTTTGCCTTTGTTGTTATGTTTTTAAACCCGTCGTAGGAGACCAAGGAGGTGGTAAGTATTTTGTTGTTGATCGGTTATCAAGTTGGAAGAAGAAAAAAAGGTTGCAAGGTCACATGGGAGGTGTTAACAGCTCTCACAATCAAGCTTGGAGAAAATGTCAGTACTTACTGAATCAAAAGCAACATACTGAAATCGTTTTCTCCAAGCTACTTGATGAAGCCAAGAATGATTATAGAGTTCGATTGACTGCATCAATTGATTGCATCCGACTTCTTTTGCGACAAGGGATTCCATTACATGGGCATGATGAATTTTAAGATTCAAGCAACCAAGGAAACTTTCTTGAGCTTTTGATGCTTCTTTCATATCAAAATGAGAATCTCAGAGCTCTTTTGTCAAAAGATGTTCCTGAACACCTTAAGTTGACAGCACCTAGTATTTAAAAGGATATTGTTAATGCCATTGCTATTGAAACTGCCAATGCTATTGTTAGAGAACTTGGTGATGGCATGTTCTCTATTGTCTTTGATAAATCTTGGGATGCATCGATGGAGGAGCAATCGATTGTTTCTTTGAGATATGTGGATGGTAGGGGATATGTGATTGAGCATTTTTTGGGTATTAAGCAAATTTCTAGTTCTAGTGTTCTTTCACTTAAGAAAGCGGTTGAAGACTTATTTTATACACATATTGAAGACATATCTTGGTTACGTGGACACAGTTATGATGAGCTTAATAATATTGATATGCAAGGTGAGTTCAACAAATTCACCACAGTTATGATAGAAGAAAATGAAAGTGCGTATTATGTTCATTGTTTTGCTCATAAACTTGAATTAACTCTTGTGGAGGCAGCAAAGAGTCATCCATATTGCAACACTCTTTTACATAGTTTCTAAAGTAGTTACGGTTGTTGGAGCTCCATGTAACCATCAAGATGTTCATTGGGAGAAGTAAGTTGCTGAAGTTGGTCAAGCTCTAAAGAATGATGAGATAACAAGTGGGAAAGGTCTCAATCAAGAGGACACTCTTATTCTTGCGGGTGATATATGTTTGGGATCACATTATGGAACTTTTCTGAGTTTGATTAGTATGTTTTCAGATGTGCTTGATGCGATAATAGACGATGGATCCTATTCTAACCACAGAGCAAAAGCATTCTACCTATTTGACCCATTACAATCCTTGAATTTTGTGTTTAATGAAATATGTATTGGGGATTACAAATGATTTGTCACAAGCATTCCTAATATGGATGACTTGTATGTACCTCGAGGGAGATCGAGGTGTATAGATCAAGAAATGACAAACTCTTATCACTACTTCGTCAAGTTGTTCTATTTTGTCATTGATATGCAACTCCAAGATCTGGATAATCATTTTAATAAGGTGAACACTGAGTTCCTTCTTTGTGTTGCATTCCTAAATCCATCTGATTCATTTATTTCTTTTGATACGATAAAATTGATCTGTTTTGCCCAATTTTATTTAAGACTTTCCAGCTATTGAGCTTAAAGCACTTCCTACTCAACTTGAGAATTTTATCATTGATATGCGGTCTAGTGTTGAGTTTTCAAATTTAAAAGGAATCAGTGACCTTGCTCAGAAGATGGTTGAGACTAGAAAAGAGAGAATTTATTTTTTGGCTTACAAACTGTTGACTTTGGCACTGATTTTACCTATTGTGACTGCCACAATAGAGAGGGCATTTTCTGCACCAAAGATTGTGAAGACCAAGCTTCGCGATGAAAATGGTGAGCAGTTGATGAATGATAGCCTGGTTGTGTATATTGAGGGGGAGATTTGTAGTAGCATTCCAAATGAGGCTGTCATGCATCGTTTCCAAAATATGGAAAGTCTTTGAGGTTATTTGTAATTAAACATGTATCTTGTCAATGAATATCTAAGTTTTTGCTTTGTTCTTAGTTCAAAATTTTTGCTTCTTTCGATTGTCAAATAGGAAAAATTTTCATGAATGATTCTAGGTAAGTTCTTAACCCCCTTGACAAAAATCATAGTTTTGTCCTTGAGGATTGCTTGTTCAAGGAGACAGAGAGCATATAGAATAAAAAGGCATTTGAGTGTTCAGTTAAAATTGGATTAGTTCACTCTACTTGAGGGGAAAAAAATGAACATGCATATGAATTAGAAGAAGAAAAAAGAAACATAAAAATGAGCAAAAGCTACTAGACATTTATTCTTTCTTGTATCTAGCTTTGCTTGCATTTTCTTTTATTATTATTATTATTATTATTATTATTATTATTATTATTATGTTCATTCTAGAATTTGTGAATGATGCTAGTGTGAATTAAATTTCTTGTTGCCCATTTATAAATGCTAATCATTTATAATATGTTTATGAAATTCAGACAAATAAGTTTCAAACAAAAAAAAGTGGGCGTGGTTGACAGTTTCGAGTTGAGCTTGTCAATACTAAATTGAGTATAAATTCCATCATTTTGAAAGTTTAGCAAATATCAACTTCAAAGTTTACTTCTTTCTTTTTTTTCCAAGAAGTTATCTCGTGGTTGTATTTTTATCTTAAAACCATGAACACATAACTAGTTTGTCTAATATATATATATATAAACTAATTACATATCTAATATACTTGAATATAGGCCAGACTTAAAAGATAATTATGACTTATATTTTCAGTCACATTCCTTAGAAATCTCCCACCACCCACCCAAGTTGGTTTTGTCCTATTCTATCTCTAACAATTATTAAGGAGGAGTAGAGTAATATTGTCCATTCAAAACTAAATTAATAAGTCTTATTTTTAGGTGTCAAATCATAAATTGAATCATCAATTGATTTTTTAATAAAATAAATGATGAATTTTAAGATTCACTTTTTAATTAAAATATATACATAAAAAATCATATATATAGTTCTTAAATTTTTTTTTTAAAAAAAAAAAATCTATACATATAATATATAATATTAAAGTGCAAGTGTACAATTATAGAATATATATATATATATTAAATATAATATGAATTTTATTAACGTGTGTCCTTGAGACACATAAACAAATTTTAAAATATTATACATTATGTATAAAAATGAGTACAATAAATTAAATATAATACTTTTAATCTATTTACAAAATTAACACAAATTTAAATAAGTTTCAGACGAATAAAATTAGCCGTGCTTAATGGTTTTGGGTTAAGCTTGTCAATTCTAAATTGAGGATGAATTCAATGACTTTCAAAGTTCAACATGTATAAACTTCACAATATCCCTTATTTCCAAAAAGATATATGGTGGATCCATGTTTCAAGGTGATTGTGCTTTTATGGAATTGGAGAGCATAGGTACAACAGGCATAACATGGTGCTGTAAGGCTCGTTTGATCTTTGTCCTGAGCTCATGTTATTGATTCAAACTTTTCATTGTGTAAGGTTTATTAGGTAGATTATCCATGAAAAAAATCAAATCAATTGGTTATTTATAACCTTAAAATAACATCACATATTTTTTAAAAAATAAACGGTTAATATAATTTTAATATTTTATTTAAAATAGTTAGGACTTTATTCTTTACAATGATGATATGTTCGACAAATCTTATAATATGAATTATTTAAATCATCAAATAAACTCGGGACAAGTCTTCATGATACATCAAAACATGCATGATGTGCCACAAGGCGCAACACGCACCTCAGATCCATGTTTCCATCTTATAACAATGAAACACATAATTAATTTGTCTAATATATATATATATATATAAGATAAAAGTAAAACTAATTATATAGGCTTCATTTGGGATGTGGGTTGACTTTTTAGTTTTTTAGTTATTTTAGCTTAGGGTTAAAAAACCTCATTTGGAATGGACTTTTTGCTCTTTTTTTTATTTTTTTATTTTTGTGAGAGAAAAAAATGAAATGATTATGATTTGGATATGATATTTTGTCTTATTAAATTTTTAATCTATTTTGTCTTTTTATAATTATTTTAGTTAAAAAATCCAAAAACCTCATATGCCAAAAGAGAGCCTAATACAGTTGAATACAAGGCTAGATTTATAAGATAATTATGACTTATTTCCAACCAAGTTCCTTAGAAATCTCACACCACCCACCCAATTTGGTTGTCATATTCTATTTATCTCTAACAATTAGTCAGGGTAATGCAGTCCATTAATAAGTCTTATTATTAAATTGTGAATCGTAAAATTCACTTCATTTTATATATTTTTGATATAATAATATATACTTATATATTTACATATAAAATCATAGATATGGCTCTTAAAATGAAAAAAAAAAAATTATATATATAATATTAAATTATATAATATGGATTTTATTAGTGTGTGTGTCCTTGAGATATATGTTAAGAAATTTAAAAATATTGCACATTGTGTATGAAAATGAGTTCAATAAATAAGATACAATATTTTTAAGTTCTCTCAATATTTACGCACAAATTAACCAAACCAATTGGTTTGTATTTGTGAAACAATTTAAAAAATATTTTTGGAAAGACTTTGCAAAGTTTAAAATTTTGTTTGGTTGTATCTTTTGAAAAGAGTTTTGGAGTTTGGGATGAATTTTTTATTTATTTATTTTATTTTTTTTTTTGTAATTGAATAGATGGGTGTAAGAGAAAGAGTGATTGATTGATATGTAAGATGTGAGAGAAAGAGAGAAGAGAGAGAGAAAAAGTGATTAATTGATGTATAATAGAGAGAAAAATGATTTTGAATTTTTTTTTTCCCCAAAAATTTCAACCAAACAAATTTTTAAAATTTTTTTTATTAAAAATTATCTCTCAAGAGTCAAACCAAACAAGCCCATTATTAAAAAAAAGAACATGTGCAATCTTTTTTGGCATAATATAATACTCTCACCAAATAAAGCGACCCACAAACAAAGTCATGGAAGTCTTGCAAAAAACGACATGAAAAAATATGAAATAAGATTCTTTGCAATATATTTATTGCAATAATCAAGATTATTGTAAGAATAATAGTATTTTAGACTTAAAGCATCTATTTACATTATCACTAATCAAAGCTTAAATTACATATCTAAATTACCTTTGCAAGATTATTCCAAGGGTGATTATGATTCTAGTTTGAAAAATATGAGACCCATGAAAATAACAATGACAAAAAGACAACCGTCTATCAAATAAACATTGCATAACTTTAGATTTTGGGTAGAGAAAAGACTATTGTTACTTGGTCGATTGATTTTCTCCACTTCTATCTGTGATTCCGTAATTCGTTATGACCTAATTTCTTTCATCAACTGATATGATATGTATCGATTTCTTCTATTATTTTATTTTTATATTTTGTTGGGGGTAAAAGACACCAAACGGGGCCATTTAATAGCATTGGGAGTAAAAAAAGAAAATAATTCAAATTTAATTCATTTCGGTTTTACGATTCCATTATTGAATTGCACGATTCCAACAAATTTCTTATTCTTAGCAACAATTTGTATTGCCCTATGTAAAACTCGTATACAATTATACGAATCATATTGTGAATTGTATGATTCAAACCACTATTTCAATATTATTAGTGAATTCTATCAAATTTTAATATGAATAATTAAGTCTTATTTTTCCTAATTTATTCTCAAACAAGTTCACGTCTCCTTAATAATATATTTCATTACAAATTTACCATTCTTGTAAAAATATGAATAACAATTGTATAATTAATTTTAATTTACTTTAAGTATATATTCTTTAGTTGTAAAAATTATAAAAACTATATCAAACAAAACAATTTGATTAAAAAATACATATATATATACTATACATAATCCAGGTGGTTATGTGGGAGGAATTATTCTGTTTCGCATGTACCAACATGTATTAACTTCAAGGTATTCCCTTATTTCCAAGTTATCTAGTGGATCCATTCTACTAGGTGGTTATGTGCGAGGAATTATTTTGTTTTGTTGGAATTTCACGTTGGACGTGTGCTTGGCGAATAACAGGGGCTAAATGAATACATGACTTCAAAATAAAAAAATAGTGGAGAAATTATAGAATATTATTAGACGGGTACATGGACATGCGGTATTCCAAACTTACTAAATAATTTTTAGTTGTGTGCCGATCTTATAACAATGAGACACATAATTAGTTTGCCTCAAATGTAAGAGAAAATGTATGAAAAATTAATAATATGGCTTCATACACTTAGAAGGACAAACCACATAAAATATAGGTTAGTCCTATAGAATAATTTTTGCTTATTTTCAATCACATTCCTTAGAAATCTCCCATCTCTAACAATTATCAAGAGAACTAGAGCAATGCAATGTGTTCAGAAATAAATTTAAAAAAATTATCAATAAATCTTATTTTCAAGAGTATTAATGAGTCATTTTCAATATAGACAATTAAGTCTTATTTATTCTAAAAAAGTTCACTTTTTCCTAATAATATCTTTTATTCCAATTATACCATACTTATTAAAATATGAACAACAATTACATAAACAATTTTAATTTACTTAAAAAAATATATTTTTTAATTGCAAAAATTGAATAAACTACATCAAACAAAATCATACTCAACAATTTGATGAAAATAACTATATCATAGGATTCATCATTTTCTGTTGCCTTGTACTATGAAAAATATATTTAGTAAACAATCTAAAATGTATTAAAGAAATTGTGAAAAATAATTCCCTAAAAAACTCATATATTTTTTAACTGCAAGACAACAAAAAAATAATGAATCTTACGTTTATGCTTTTGTTCAATTACAAGCAAACCAGACCCAAAATGTTTTATTACTCGCTTTATAAATAGTGAAGCCATTACCAACTTTTAATTGATTTAAGGAAAATTATATTAATAGTGCTTATATTTTTACTCGTGTTATTTTTGTTTTTATAATTTTAATTGATTCAATTTTGACATTAATTTATGATTTTATTTTAATTTGGTCAAATTGATTACAACTTTTAGTGTTTTCTTTTTATGAAAATTGTGCACATGAGTAGCATGTTTCATGCTCTTATAGTTAAAAAAATTGTAAACTTATTCAATTCAATTTTCAACTAATTCAATAACATTTTTTCTTTCAACAACCATAATCAACATTATCAATCAAACCAAATTAATACAAAATCTAAAATTAAAAATTCGAAATAGAATTAATTGAAATTACTCGAACTAAAATGACATAATAGGCAAAATGTAAGGAAATTTTCCATTTGAATTAAAGACAAATAATCACTGTTGCAAACTTGGAAGTCATGATGACTGATGGATAAAATTACGTAGTTGATGTGCTTGACGAGCTGGGCTGGGCTGGGCTGTATAAGAATGAGTAATACATTTTCCTTCTCCATCATCAAACTACAATCCTTCTTACTCTCCTCTGCTTTTCATATCTCCCTCTCTCTCTCTCTCTCTCTCTCTCTCTCTCTCTCTGAATCCTCTTACCTATAAGAAAACAAAATGAGTTGGCTTATGTTTCTTCATCAATTTCTTCTACTATTTCTCTTGTCTTCTTCTTCTTCTTCTTCTTCTGCTATACACCATACCTTTCTTGAGGACCAGAGATTTTTACTTCTCCAATTTAAAACAACATTTACCGTAACTGCTAATGCCTCTTTATATTGTGAATCTGATTCTCATCCTAAAATGGTGTTCTGGAATGAGACTATTAATTACTGCTCATGGGAAGGGGTCACGTGCAACTGGTCGAATGGTAATGTGATTGGACTTGACCTTAGTTGCAGCCACCTTCAGGGCACCATCCAACCCAACAGCACCCTCTTCCACCTTCGTCACCTCCAAAGCCTCATTCTTGCTTTCAATTACTTCAATTTCTCTAGAATTTCACCTAATTTTGGCTCCTTTGCAAGTTTAACCCATCTCTCTCTCTCTCTCTCTCTCTCTCTCTCTAATTTTACAGACCGAATTCCTTCAAAAATCTCCTATCTGTCCAAATTGATTTCCTTTGATCTCTCTTATATGAATTATAATCCTTATAATTATTCTTCTTCTTAGGTGAGACTTGAACAACACACTTTCAATATGCTCCTTCGAAACCTAACCCAATTAAGAGAACTGCACCTTGATTGGTTGAATATGTCTTCACCTTTACCTCATGCTTTGCTAAATCTATCTTCTTTGACATCTCTCAGTCTTGGTTCTTGTCAACTGCATGGGAAATTCTCAGAAAACATTTTTCGCTTTCCAAACCTAGAGCTCAATGTACCGGCTAATATTGAACTCACAAGTAAACTTCCAAACTTCAATGTGGCTAGTTCCCTTCAATTTCTTGATCTCTCCGACATAAGTTTTTCTGGCCAATTGCCTAAATCAATCAGCAATCTTAAAGCCTTGAATAGTTTGTGCCTCTTCAACTGCAACCTTTTGAGGTCCATTCCAGCTTCTCTTTGGAACCTTACACAAATCACCGATCTATACTTCAGGCATAATAGTTTCGGCGGTCAAATCCCCTCATCAATTTCAAACCTTGCAAAGCTTAATCGCTTGTATATTCCCCACAACAATTTGAACGGACAAATACTAGAATCCCTTGGTTACATAAGCCAACTTACTCTATTGTATCTTTTCGAAAATAATTTTAATGGACAAATACCGGATTCCCTTGGCAACATGAGCCAACTAACTTCTCTCTCTTTGGGTGATAACTCACTCAATGGGACAATACCATCTTCGTTGTTTGCTCTGCCTTCACTAGTTGAAATAGATTTGTGTAACAGTAAGCTACAGGGACCAATTCCAAGATTAGTTTATGAACTCCAAAACCTAACATACTGGCTGCTTTCATCAAATAACTTAAGTGGTGTAGTGGAGTTAGATAAGCTTCTAAAGCTTAAAAATCTAATCTTTCTTGATCTCTCATATAATGGTCTCTCATTGAGCATCAACAATAGTGTCAACTCTACATTGACAAACTTTCACACTATAAGATTAGCTTCTTGCAACTTGAGCAAATTCCCAATCTTCTTGAGAGAACAAGCCAGTTTGTATTCATTAGACCTTTCAAACAACAAAATTCATGGTGAAGTTCCAAAATGGTTATTCAATGTGGGAAAAGATTCATTGCAAAATTTAAATCTTTTTCATAATTTCCTTACAAGTTTAGAGCGTCTTCCATGGAAGAATCTACGGTATATTGACCTGCACTCCAACTTACTCCGAGGACCACTCCCTGTTCCACCTAACATCACAAATGTTTTCTCTATCTCGAACAATAAATTGAGCGGGGAAACCCCTCCATTGATTTGCAATCTGAGGTCACTTGGAGTTATTGATTTGTCTAATAACAGTTTGAGTGGGTTGATTCCACAATGTTTGGGAAACTTCAGCAATAGTCTATCGGTGCTGAATTTAGGGAACAATAGATTTCGTGGTGCCTTTACTATGACATTTACTAAAGGCAACGTGCTAAGGAATCTTAACTTGAATGGAAACCAAATTGAAGGACAAGTTTCGTGATCTTTACTCAATTGTAAAGACTTGGAAGTTCTAGATCTTGGAAAAAACAAGATAAATGATACATTCCCCCCACTGGTTGGGAACTCTTTGAAACTTGTAGGTTCTTGTCTTGAGATTTAATAGGTTTCATGGTCACATAGGCACCTTCAAGACCAAGGGAAAACATCCTTTCCCTAAGTTAAGAATTATCAACATATCTTACAATGAGTTCATTGGGCTTTTGCCAACAAACTATATCAAACAATTTGAAGCTATGATAAATGCAGATGAACATGAAATGAAATTGAAATACATGGGTGAATACTATTATCAAGATTCTATGGTTGTAATGATGAAAGGATATGAAATTGAATATTCAAGAATCTTAACGTTCTTCTCAATCATTGATTTTTCAAGAAACAAATTCCAAGGAGACATTCTGAAATCCATTGGGAAGCTTAGTTCGCTTCAGGGTCTTAACTTATCCCATAACAACCTCAAAGGTCACATCCCAACTTTACTTGGAAATTTAACGAACCTTGAATCATTGGACCTTTCCTCAAACGAGCTTGTTGGGGAGATTGCTCAACAATTAACAAGTTTGAAGTTTCTTGCCGTACTAAACCTTTCGAATAACCAACTAGTGGGACAAATTCCTCAAGGGAGCCAATTTAATACATTTGGGAATGATTCATACAATGGGAACTTGGCCTTGTGTGGATTCCCTGTCACACCCCAAACTCACCCCTAAAAGTTTAGGCATGACCAACCCGATAACGGGTCTGAAAACTCACTAATCCATAGCATGTTTCCCTTATATAATACGGGGGCCTGGACGGAAGCAATTATTAATTTAAAATGACATCCAATGAGCTAGTGTTTAAATGCCAGGACCAAAAAACATTCATCACACGATCCAACACATAATGAAGCATATACGTAAGTGACAACTATCTACATTCATACATATGCAACCCCAACCCCATAACTTGGCGTGTAACTAAAACATTCGAGAATGAAAGTTATACATGATTAGCGATATTGACAAAAGTGCTAGTGACCCAACATTATGAGCCGAGAAAGGAACTCTACAAAAATAAAAAAAGCTCCTTTGAACTGATTGGACACAACGGGGTTGACCACAGAGCTGCTAGGGTTGGGCTAAGATTGGCCTCCGAGCTGATTACCTACACAAACATACATAACACAGAGTGAGCGGGGCTCAGTGAATAATAGCATGTAGGCAATTCATATGAATAACAAAAATGACGCCGTGTAAAAGTATATACTTCACATGCTTGTTCTCGTTCTATATTCATTTCCAAAACGGCATTAGGCCCAATATTTATACAGAATGGCCTCAGGCCCATCATCATGCAGAATGGCCTCAGGCCTAATATTTATACAGAACGGCCTCAGGCCCACATATCAACAGCTGTTTGAACATTGGAGGGGAGGTAGAACATCGACATGTACACCACCTCCCTCGGCCCTAGGGCTACTGCCAACAAGACGTAACTTATATCTGAACGGCCTTGGGCCCAACAATGAGAAAACAGAACAACCTCGGGTCCATAAGGATACCATTGCTCAATATCACACATAAGTTTCCCAATTGTTCACTATATAGAGACATAGTTCATTCATGGATAACAATATGCTAACAATAACTATTAACAGCAAATCAACATATCACTACAGTACTATTACTCACAGTGCTGTGGCGGAGCAATAGTCCCTTCCTGCACATGACCTACATACAGCATGCAACTCATAAGTTAGTCTATTTTCTTTAGTTTTGCCTTTTTAATCAATGTCTGATTCGTTTAACCTTCATTAAATTACAAGCATTTTAAAAGTTTCAAATGCACATTTTAGCATTCCTAGAGGGTCAAACAGAAGAAAAGAAATACACAGGATTTTTCCTCTTAGGCTGTACGTGTGGCAGTACTCCACCGCATGTGCAGGAGTCCTCCTTCGCACGTGCATTTATTTCAGTACCTCAAACTTGAATACCCCTGTTTTCTGCACGTACGACTGTGAGCCCCACACGTGCGGTGGTGCTTCCCACACATGCGGCCATGAGCCCCGCACGTGCGGTCACAGCCCCTGTTTTGAGTAGTCCGAAATCAAACACACACCCAACTAGGTCAACACATTACAAAGTGCAAAATAGAGGAATTTGAGACAATATGATGATATAACACCACACTAACATGAATCATAAGCTCAATTAAGCCTTCATTATCTTCAAATTCATAAACATAACCCAATTCCTTCAAAGTTCTACCCATATTAGGTTTTCAATTATATATATATAACCATCTAAATATATAGATGAGTTCAAACATATAAACCAAAGAATATGATGTAATTCTCCTTCACAAAGCTCAAAATAGTTCAAAACAACTAAACTACAAGGATCTTCCTTCTAAATAACCAACTATCACACATGTGGGAGCCAAATAATGGCAAAATCAGAAGGTGCATACCTTAGAAGAATGATATTAATCGGCTGTATCCTACGAGAATGGGAAGCCGAATATAACATATGTGCCGAATAAGTGTAGATCCTTAGAGCCGAATAAGAGAAAGGACAATGATTAAAAAGTAGGCCCTGGTCCCGAGGATCAAAAGAAGCAGGTATAAATATAGGAACAATGGATTGAGAAAGGTATGTAAGAATCACTTTACTTAACTTAGTAAACAAGCTATCCTGAGTGTCTGAACTGACTTGTCCGTCGGAGTGCTAATTCCGGCACCCCCGACCGGAGTGTTTTTATCTTTTCAGGTGACTAGCTGAGGATCACTAGTGTCTCCCAGGATCTGAAGAGTATTTCCAAACCACTTCTCCACAATTGGCATCGTCTGTGGAAATACTCAAATACATCCATGGCAAGCGTGACTGAAGATCCTCTGATAGCCACTAACGAGACTGCACAGAGAGATGACCTCACTCCAGCAAATATGCTTGGAAAGGAAACCATCGCTGCAAAACGCGCCTTGAACTTCGACTCACCAACGACTTCAGCGCAAGAGACAATGCAACCAATCACGGAACAAGCAAAGCAGAATGAACAAAGGCTGGAGACATGATCGCTGAAAATGAATGTCTCCGTCAAGATTTGGCCCTGGAAGTAGCAAAATCCAGAGAAGCTGTGTGCCAAGATCTCGAACGACCTCCGAGGGCAGGTGGACAATGACCTCGAGCCCGACCAAAGGATACCGATAGTGACTCTAACTCATTAACCACGGAGCTCAACAACAAGGGACGATCCGAAACTTCCAGCTCCTCCGAAAAGAGTCTAGATGCAAGGAACAAGCGCAGAAGAAGCAGTTCAGATGAAAAGGACCAGCACGATCCTTTTGTCTGACGGATTGCAAGGGCGGCCCTGCCCAAGAAGTTCAAAGCTCCGTCATTCACTCTTTACGACGGAAAATCAGACCCCACTGATCATATCCGTCACTACAAGCAGGCTATGACATTGCATGCAGACAACGAAGCCCTCATGTGCCGAATATTCCCCAACAGCCTGGGGCTATTAGCTGTCAGGTGGCATTACAAGCTGGAGCCGGCTTCGATCAAAAGCTTCCATCAATTACAGAAATCCTTCAGGGCCAGGTTCATCACCAATGAGGTACAGCCGAAACAGGCCAACTCTCTCTAGGCTATGCAGATCCAGTCAGGAGAAATGCTCAGAGCGTATTCGGCGCGCTATTGGGAGTACTTCAACCTCGTCGATGACGCTTGCAACGACTCCATGGCCATCACTGCCTTCAAAATGGGATTACACCCTAACAGTGCTCTTCGCAGTTCCTTGACCAGAAGACCCCTCAAAACAGTATGGGCGTTGATAAAGAAAGTTGAAGAGTATTGCAAAGTGGAAGATGATGCCTTAAGAATAAAAGCTAGACAAATGTCTAACAAAACGGCCCCCCCTGAAATTGCTCAACCAAAAAGTTCCATGCCACCTCCGAGCCCTGAGCCACGGCAACGCGCTAAATGAGACAAAAGGCAGGACTCTCGCCAATGAAGCTATCAATGCTCCCACCGGACGAATGAACAACTGCAAGTCGACAGCAGGCGCTCGAGGCGTGCCGACAAGAAGTACACAAAGTTGTCAGAACCAATCACTGCAATAATGACCAAAGTCCAACACCTTCCATTCTTCAAATGGCCGTCAAAGATGGTGGGGCCACCCGATATGCGAAGAAGGGATAGGCGGTGCGAGTATCACAAAGATCATGGCCATGAAACCGAGAGTTGTTACGTATTAAAGGATCACCTAGAAGAACTAGTGCAAGACGGCCGACTGCAATAGTACGTGAGAAAGGGAAAGCCAATCAAGGCACTAGCCTTGAGGCAGGACTCACCTCCACTTGGCGTGATCCATATAATCTACAGCCTGCCTGCATCCCCAACCGTGCACACAATTCAATCGCATCCAATCCCCCAAAAGCAACGTATTCGGACTGAATGGCCCAGAGAAGCTCTGACAATTACTTTCAATGACTCCGATCTTAGCGGCACAACAGCCTCCCACATCAATCCGTTGGTCATCAAATTACGCGTAAATCGGTTCACCATTGAATGCATTCTCATAGACCCAGGGAGTACTTTAGAGGTTACGTATTACAAAACTTTCATCAAACTCGGCTTTGACGAGTCAGATCTGTCTCCGGGGCCTCACCCATTGCTTGGCTTTAATACGAATCCTGAGTACCCGTTAGGGAAGATCATACTACCTGTTCGAGCGGGCTCCAGAACGGTCGAAGTAGAATTCCTGGTCGTAAAGCTCCCTTCGCCATATAAGGTCATCTTGGGGCGAACCTGGTTACATATTATGAAGGCCGTTCCAAGCACTTATCATAAGCTTGTGCGCTTCCCGACAGCCCATGGCATTGAAGAAATCCGTGGCTCCCCGCAATCGGCACAAGTAGAGATTTTATGAAGACCCTATCACTGACCCGACCTGTGGGCTTTGATACTTGTATATATATCACTTCTGCAATGCAAACCATTTTTCTCCGTCGCTCAATTCATTTCTCAAACCCCATTGTAGCGCTCGTCAGGTCGACGATTCAAAACCCCCCCTTGGTGGATGACACCTTAGGGCCGATTAAGTCTCCGGATTCGGAGCCCCCTTTGGTGCATGACACCTTAGGGCCGATTAAGACTCCGGATTCGGAGCGCCCCTCGTGGATCACACGATTGGCCACATTAAGTCTCCGGATTCGGAGCCCCCTTTGGTGCATGACACCTTCGGGCCGATTAAGTCTCCGGATTCGGAGCGCCCTTCGTGGATATCATGATTGGCCACAATAAGTCTCCGGATTCGGAGCTCCCTTTGGTGCATGACACCTTAGGGCTGATTAAGTCTCCGGATTCAGAGCCCCCTTAGGTGCATGACACCTTAGGGCCGAATAAGTCTCCGAATTCGGAGCGCCCTTCGTGGATCTCACAATTGGCCACATTAAGTCTCCAGATTCGGAGCCCCCTTTGGTGCACGACACCTTAGGGCCGAATAAGTCTCCGGATTCGGAGCGCCTTCGTGGATCTCACGATTGGCCACATTAAGTCTCCGGAATAGGAGCCCCCTTTGGTGTATGACACCTTAGGGCCGATTAAGTCTCCGGATTTGGAGCACCCTTCGTGGATATCACGATTGGCCACATTAAGTCTTCGGATTCGGAGCCCCCTTTGGTGCATGACACCTTAGGGCCGATTAAGTCGCTGGATTCGGAGCGCCCTTCGTTGATATCACGATTGGCCACAATAAGTCTCCGGATTCGGAGCGCCCTTCGTGGATCTCACGATTGGCCACATTAAGTCTCCGGATTCGGAGCCCCCTTTGGTGCATGACACCTTAGGGCCGATTAAGTCTCCGGATTCGGAGCCCCCTTCGTGGATATCACGATTGGCCACAATAAGTCTCCGGATTCGGAGCGCCCTTTGGTGCATGACACCTTAGGGCCGAATAAGTCTCCGGATTCGGAGCGCCCTTTGGGGCATGACACCTTAGGGCCGATTAATTCTCCGGATTCGGAGCCCCCTTTTGGTGCATGACACCTTAGGGCCGATTAAGTCTCCAAATTCGGAACCCCCTTTGGTGCATGACACCTTAGGGCCGATTAAGACTCCGGACTCAGAGCACCCTTCGTGGATCTCACGATTGGCCACATTAAGTCTCCGGATTCGGAGCCTCCTTTGGTGCATGACACCTTAGGGCCGATTAAGTCTCCGGATTCAGAGTGCCCTTTGGTGCATGACACCTTAGGGCCGATTAAGACGCCGGACTCGGAGCGCCCTTCGTGGATCTCACGATTGGCCACGTTAAGTCTCCGGATTCAGAGCCCCCTTTGGTGCATGACACCTTAGGGCCGATTAAGTCTCCCGATTCGGAGCCCCCTTTGGTGCATGACACCTTAGGGCCGATTAAGTCTCCGGATTCGGAGCCCCCTTCGTGGATATCACGATTGGCCATAATAAGTCTCTGGATTCGGAGCGCCCTTTGGTGCATGACACCTTAGGGCCGAATAAGTCTCCGGATTCGGAGCGCCCTTTGGTGCATGACACCTTAGGGCCGATTAATTCTCTGGATTCGGAGCCCCCTTTTGGTGCATGACACCTTAGGGCCGATTAAGTCTCCAAATTCGGAACCCCCTTTGGTGCATGACACCTTAGGGCCGATTAAGACTCTGGACTCAGAGCACCCTTCGTGGATCTCACGATTGGCCACATTAAGTCTCCGGATTCGGAGCCCCCTTTGGTGCATGACACCTTAGGGCCGATTAAGTCTCCGGATTCAAAGTGCCCTTTGGTGCATGACACCTTAGGGCCGATTAAGACGCCGGACTCGGAGCGCCCTTCGTGGATCTCACGATTGGCCACGTTAAGTCTCCGGATTCAGAGCCCCCTTTGGTGCATGACACCTGAGGGCTGATTAAGTCTTCGCATTCGGAGCCCCCTTTGGTGCATGACACCTTCGGGCCGATTAAGTCTCTGGATTTGGAGCGCCCTTCGTGGATATCACGATTGGCCGCAATAAGTCTCCGGATTCATAGCGCCCTTTGTGGATCTCACGATTGGCCACATTAAGTCTCCGGATTCGGAGCCCCCTTTGGTGCATGACACCTTAGGGCCGATTAAGTCTCCAGATTCAGAGCCCCCTTTGGTGCATGACACCTTAGGGCCGATTAAGTCTTCGGATTCGGAGCGCCCTTTGTGGATATCACGATTAGACACAATAAGTCTCCGGATTCGGAGCGCCCTTTGGTGAATAACACCTTAGGGCCGAATAAGTCTCCGGATTCGGAGCGCCCTTTGGTGCATGACACCTTAGGGCCGATTAAGTCTCCGGATTCGGAGCCCCCCTTTGGTGCATGACACCTTAGGGCCGATTAAGACTCCGGATTCGGAGTGCCCTTCGTGGGTCTCACGATTGGCCACATTAAGTCTCCGGATTCGGAGCGCCCTTTGGTGCACGACACCTTCGGGCCGATTAAGTCTCCGGATTCGGAGTACCGTTCGGCACGAACAAAACAAAACAAAACAAAACAGGCCAACATCCGAAATAAGGTGCTTAACTAAGCATATAAAAAATTCAGAATAAGACGCAAACGTTTGAAATAAAACTTTTTATTTGATCAAACAGTTGTTACACAAACGCAACCCGCATTTGAGCATTACAATACCCATTTTCAACCTCGAAAGCTACATAGGGGAAAAGACGCATTGGTAAAGCGGCAGCGCCGAATCAACTCCCGTCACCCAGAAGTCCTCCACGGTTTGTAATGCCTTGAGCCAACTGTGCCCAAGCCCATGACTTGCGCATTGCCGAACTTCCCCTGATACCATTGACAATGTCAAGGCAAAGATCCAGGACAAGGAAGGATAAACCCAAACTTCCCCTGATACCATTGACAATGTCAAGGCAAAGATCCAGGACAAGGAAGGATAAACCCAACGGTCATTGCCTTTCCTTTCGGGGTGATCTGCTTCGATGACTTGAAAACTCATGCCAACTTTTGGACGCCCTACCTCCCATACGGATGGGTCCTCTGCCGCGCTCCATTGCAACACCAAGCTCGGCTGAACTCCGAGCCTCTCTAACTAACATCCCCACTTATCTCACCTCACATAATAAGTGATTGTTTATCTACGCGAAGCGCACACTCCATTTATTTTCAATACTGGTAACGATCTCGAGGCCCCAACCCCGAGGCGATTTCATTAACGCTAAACTCCATGAGACAAACGTCAGTTGACATTCGCCACGGCCTAGTTATCCAAACGACTTTTTGAAGCACATGCATTGGCCAAAAATCCAGGCCCCGAGCCGAGTCAAATTTGCCGCAGCCATTCTACTCACTAGTTTTTGGCTTCCTCAAGTTACAATGGCCTCATTCAGGAATAAACGGCTATCACGTATGGGTCGACCCTGCCTATAAACCGGCGTATCACTGGACACTTAACAGATCCTCGGACCGATCAACGTTTATACATTCATTCAAACATGTATACGATAAAACGAAATACGTACATGCCGAATACGAACTGCAACGAAATATTTATAATAGAACGTTTTTATTCAATCAAACAAACAATAAATTACATAGTTTTGAACGTGATCTGCGTTTCAACCTTACAATAGGTATACTTATACGGTGTCACCCTCATCCTCACTCTTCTCGACTTCAAAAGCGGAAAACAGAAAATGTTTACTGTGGTAGAGTGGCGATGCCGAATCAATGCCCGACGCTTGAAGCGCTTCCGCGGCTTGAGATGCCCTGATGCAACCGTGCCTAAATCCACGATTTCCACATCGGCAAACTTCTTCGGCAAGTTTCTCCTTGGTCTTTTCGATTCCAACTTTTCGGCCTTCATGAAAACCTTTTTCATAGGCCCTCCCCTTCGCGGTCTCCATTGCGAACATACTCGCCGTCTCACGATCGGCGAGCATGGTACTGATGAGCCGACTGGTAACCCTTTCTTCCACGAATGGGTTTCCCTGCCCAGCGGGTTATGCCTGAGCCGCCTTGGTCTTCCTTAACTCGCACTCAGCCGCCTCTGCGCGACCCTCCAAACTTCGAATACGTTCCTCATTCTTCTCCATTTCTCGGCGGGCAATGCGCAGCCGCATGTCGATTTCATAGGCAGTGTAAAGCCCCTTCACGGCCCCGTGAATGCCTTCACGAAATACTTCGTAGTCCTGTTGACCTACCATCGATTGCTGAACCTCAAGAGGAAAAATTTGTCGAGCAAACTCGACCACTACATTTGGGTCTCGAACGATCGAGTCCGCCTCTGTCATGGGTTTATTCCCCACAAATACCGCAAAGCTTAATGGGCACGGATTCACATCAAATCCCCTCTTGACTCGAGGTTGAGGAGATCTGCCCTGCGACTGCTTGTCCCACCTGGGTGGCCTGCTTTGACGTCAAGGAGACTGACGCCTCTCTCGATCCCTGGAACTCCTACTCCCTGTGCGCGAAGGTTCACCACCTCGATTCATGTCTCCACCCAGCTCAGCTAGCGTCCTCGCTTCCCCTCTGCAGTTAAAGAAGAGTCTGTTCGACATTCACACGATACCTTCAAAAGCTGGAGTTAGTTGTTTACTGTGCTCATAAAAGTTGTACCTTTAATCATTTATCCTTTACAGAGGCAGCACCCTCGAGGCAATCTCATTAATTATGAAAACCTCAATCGCCCGGCGCCGACTGGATCGACCTGCCTGGGGCAAGGGCAAATTAATCAATCTACTCAGATTAAGTGCTCCAGCCAGCCCATGAATCGACTTCAAAGCTCCTAAGTTCGCCTCATCCGGCGCCCGAATGATCATGCACCGCCTGGGGCAAGGGCAGATTAATCAATCTATTCGGCTCAAGTGCTCCAGTCGTTCGTCTCATCCAGCGCCCGAATGATCATGCACTGCCTGGGGCAAGGGTAGATATATTAATCAATCTATTCGGCTCATGTGCTCTAGTCGGCCTATGAATCGACTTCAAAGCTCCTGAGTTCGCCTCATCCGGCGCCCGAATGATCATGCACCGCCTGGGGCAAGGGCAGATAGATTAATCAATCTATTCGCCTCAAGTGCTCCAGCCGGCCCATGAATCGACTTCAAAGCTCCAACAGTTTGTCTCATCCGGCGTCCGAATGATCATGCACTGCCTGGGACAATGGCAGATAGATTAATCAATCTATTCGGCTCAAGTGCTCCAGCCGGCCCATGAATCGACTTCAAAGCTTTTGAGTTCGCCTCATCCGGCGCCTGAATGATCATGCACCGCCTGGGGCAAGGGCAGATAGATTAATCAATCTATTCGGCTCAAGTGCTCCAGCCGGCCCATGAATCGACTTCAAAGCTTGAGTTTGCCTCATCTGGCACCCGAATGATCATGCACCGCCTGGGGCAAGGGCAGATTAATCAATCTATTCGGCTCAAGTGCTCTAGCCGGCCCATGAATCAACTTCAAAGCTCCTGAGTTCGTCTCATCCGGCGCCTGAATGATCATGCACCGCCTGGGATAAGGGTAGATTAATCAATCTATTCGGCTCAAGTGCTCCAGCCGTTCGTCTCATCCGGCGCCCGAATGATCATGCACCGCCTGGGGCAAGGGCAGATATATTAATCAATCTATTCGGCTCATGTGCTCCAGTCAGCCCATGAATCGACTTCAAAGCTCTTGAGTTTGCCTCATCTGGCGCCCGAATGATCATGCACCGCCTGGGACCGGGGCAGATAGATTAATCAATCTATTCGGCTCAAGTGCTCCAGCCGGCCCATGAATCGACTTCAAAGCTCTTGAGTTCACCTCATTCGGCGCCCGAATGATCATGCATCGCCTGGGGCAAGGGTAGATAGATTAATCAATCTATTCGGCTCAAGTGCTCCAGCCGGCCCATGAATTGACTTCAAAGCTTCTGAGTTCGTCTCATCCGGCGCCCAAATGATCATGCACCGCCAAGGGCAAGGGCATATAGATTAATCAATCTATTTGGCTCTAGTGCTCCAGCCGGCCCATGAATCGACTTCAAAGCTCGAGTTCACCTCATCCGGCGCCCGAACGATCATGCACCGCCTGGGGCAAGGGCAGATTAATCAATCTATTCAGATTAAGTGCCCTAGCCGGCCCATGAATCGATTCACCAGTGTAATACCCACGAACTATTCAGCATACGAATGATAAGTCAATATTGCAAAGATATTCAATCGTAGAAAGCTCAACAGAGTAATCATTTTATCTAAAGTAGTGAAAGGCAAAAATTCTTCACGAACATAACATCACAAACTGCACATAAGTAGTACTGAAACGACAAGGTAATTTTCATTAATATATTGAACGTAGACAGTAACCAATTTATACATGAAAACTACTCAGAACCAACAAAAGTCCTTAAAACAAAAACATACATCAAAAGGGAAAGCATTTCATAAAATTCAGATCAATCCTCGGGGTCAGACTCAAGTGGCTCAACGTCCACCTGCTCATAAGGAATTGGCAAGCCCAACGTAACCCCAGGGGCGTCAAGGGCCATAAGCCACCCATGTTTGAATCCCCAATTCTCAAACTTGGGGACTTCATCTACGTATTCCTCGAAGGCGGCGCATTTTCCTGCTTCGAATGTGGCAGAAGCCTCAGATTCTGCCTTTTCCTTGGCCGCCTTCAACTCTGCTAACTCAGTCTCCACCTTGTTAAGCGCCTCCTCGGCTAGCCTAAATGATTCTTTGCTCGCGTTCGCCCTATCTTCGGCATCAGAACGGAGATGATCGGCAGTCCAAGCCCTTTCTACTTCAGCTTTGGCTTGCGCAGTCTCCATTGCGGCTCTCATCATCTCAAACTCAGCCCTGCTCTTTTGATCGCCCACTTCTAACTGCAAACGGTCAATCCACTCAAGGGCATCGTGTAGGTGACAGCCCAAGTCGGCGATCCTGCCGACCGTCTGCAAAACGAGTTGGGATCGTTAGATGCCATAGACAACCAAAATCAAAACAAGTCAAGTTCACCTACCAAAAGGGCCGACTGCGCAGATAGGGCTACGGCCACCAAATCCGGCACGACATGAAAGGATGCCTTATCAGCTGGTAGGGAGACTGAAGCCGCCAGGCTCAAGGCTACCGCTGGGTCGGTAATGATGGATGCGTCAGAGGAAATTGGCGTGTCTCTGATCTTTGGCTGAACAATGAAAGGAACAACCACGTCCGACTCTTCTAAGCGAGGCCTTTTGTCAGTAGGACTATCTTCCGAACCGACCAATCCCTCGGCACTACGCTTCTTGCCCCGCTTCTCCGGAATCAACCGTTCTTCAATGACCGGTTGTTCAACCTCTTTCGCCATTTCGGCTACAACAATCTGAGTCGGCAATTCAATAACGGGTTCGAAAGACTCAATCAAGGCAGGTCCAGAACGGGCGGCCTCGGCCTTTTTCCGGGCGGCCATTCACTTGGCATTTTTCTTTCGAGCCATCTGCGTGAGGTTTTCCCCGGCCATACCTTCAAAAAAATCGCCGGGTAGGTCTCCCAAACTTTCAAAAATATCTCCAGAAGAAAACTCCGCCCGACCCAAAGTGGACGGCGAGGTAGGCTGACTAAGTCTGGCTACCTCAAACGCCGAGTTTAGGGCCTTGTCAACCTCTTCGGCTTCCTCAGCGAACTCTCTGGCTGGTTCGGCGACTACCTCTACCACCGGCTCCACGTCTTGCCCCGAATCAGAAGCTTCGAGACCAACTTGCCTAAGGCTCCTGAAGCTAGGGTAGATAAGAGCCGCAAGGTGTTGATCGCCGGATGGAATCGGAATGTTCTCAGCGGCCGAAAAAGTAGTGTAAGTAGGCTCGTATCGAAGAAGTATGTGGGCCGCTCTCCTTTGCTTCTGTACGTTTGGATGGCCGAAGTATCCGAGTGCAGTCGTAATCTGCGCAAGGACTGTGTCGTCAGTAGAAACCAGAATCTTCTTCAATTTACTGCCTGCAAAGACAAAGGGTTAGACATGGAGAGAAGGCCGAGTGAAGGAAAAGCTCAATAAACGCAAGAAGACACACGGCAACCTGGTTCACCCCTCTGTCTGGGAATAGGGTCTAGGCGGCCCTCGCCTTCGCCAAATTCCCAGTTCCCTCAGACATTGACCATTACGTCATCCACACGCTTACCAGAACTGGCAAGCATGGTTACCAAATGATGGTCAGTATCCTTGGCCCTAAGAAAGTACCGCCCAAGTCAACCGGAAGATTTGGCTAAAGCATAGCAGTGCCGAATGGCCGGAATGCCAAGATCGATCCTGAGGCACCGGTTCAACTCTACGATCCCTATTACGATTCGAAAAAAGTTCACATTGGGCTGAGAAGGAATCAGACCCCAATGGCGGAGAACGGCCCTAAGGAATGGATGTAGGGGAAAACGGATCCCGCCCTCTGCAATGGATAGGACAGGAAAGACGATTGAATTTCGATCATCTCTCTCCATATCCAGAGTATTGTCTGTCACTAGAGATAGATGAACATCGTCGGGGATGGAAAAGTGTCGCCGGAATCCGGAAACACGACCCTCAGAAAGGAGGTCTTTCAAGTGTTTAGCCATTTTCGCGGGGAATCAAGGGTTCGCCAAAATTAAAATAACAAACAGAAAGTAGGATTGCAAAGAAAAGAGTAGAAGACTTACGAGGAGCAAGGGGGACGAGGGTAGACGGAGAAGAGTTGCAGAAAATGCGAGTCAGAGAAGGGATACCCGCTGGCGGTCCAAGAGTCTCGAATACTCGACGAAATGTGCACTCGAAAGGACTGAAATTTCAAATCGCAATAAATGCGAGACGTACGAATGAGGCGGGAAAGTGTAATGATGACTGAAAAGGTGTACGCATTCTGACATCTGTATTGGGGTACGCGAAGCTGCCTGATCTATTTTGACTTTTCCAATTCAAGACCAAACACGCCGATTAACTACCATCAATGGGGAGTTCGGGGGGCAATTGTGGGAGCCGAATAATGGCAAAATCAGAAGGTGCGTACCTTAGAAGAATGATATTAATCGGCTGTATCCTACGAGAATGGGAAGCCGAATATAATATATGTGCCGAATAAGTGTAGATCCTTAGAGCCGAATAAGAGAAAGGACAATGATTAAAAAGTAGGCCATGACCCCGAGGATCAAAAGAAACAAGTATAAATATAGGAACAATGGATTGAGAAAGGTATGTAAGAATCACTTCACTTAACTTAGTAAACAAGCTATCCTGAGTGTCTGAACTGACTTGTCCGTCGGAGTGCTAATTCCGGCACCCCCGATCGGAGTGTTTGTATCTTTTCAGGTGACTAGCTGAGGATCACTAGCGTCTCCCAGGATCTGAAGAGTATTTCCAAACCACTTCTCCACAACACACCAGCTCCTCCTTGAAACCCTAACCTTCATGAATATCCAAAGTTTCTACTCAAATCAATTAGAGAGGATTTTCTTGGAGGATTAGACTTACCTTGGACCCAAATCTCTAAAATTCTTCTCAATTCTTCAAGTTTCCCCCTTGTTGAGCCTCCTCTTCTTCCTCTCCTTCTCCCACTTTCTCCTTCTCTCACTCTCTCCTTCTCTCAGGAGATATTTCTATGTGATAAAATTGCCAAGTTAAGTGTTTAAAAAGGGTTAACTAAGAGTTGACCACAAATTAATCAGTTTAATCATTACGAATCAAATTTTTACAAAAATTCACATCATGATCTAAAAATCATGCTTATCATAAGTATAAAGTCAATTTTGGGTTATCAAGCTTCTAAGGCTTTCAATTACTAATCCAAACATCACCATTGTAACAGATTTTTTTCATAATTGACAGATATAAGCCCATAATCATATAACTCACACAATTAAACTTAACTTCACATGGAATTTCACGTTAAATATATACTGCACATATAATAAAATACTGGAAGCATATCAGAAAGCATACCAGAAACATATAAGAGGGTCGGGTTATTACATTCCCCTTATTAAAGAAATGTGAGGAACAACAACCATTGCCACCTCCACTAACACTGTAATATGATGAAAATTTAGATTGGGAGGGCAGATTTAACTGGAAAGTTGTTGTTTTGGGGTATGGATGTGGCTTTGTGTTTGGAATGTGTTAGGTTTTATTCTTGGCAATCCCGTTTGACAAAACTCTTTTCAGTTGTAATTTTATTTGCTCTTTTATTTCAGTGAGGCTATGAGATTTAGATACGAATCTAACTCGGATTGTGCCTATGCAGAGGAGTTTGTGATCTTAATCCTATCATGTTTGCCACTTCGATGAGTATGTCGGCCATTCCTGCGCTTGAGCGGAGATCGCAAACTTTCAGAAGTTTCACTCGCCTGCAAAAATATTGGAAGTTATTTTTTTTCGCTCGAGCGAAAATTCCTACGCTCAAGCGTCAGTCCTCTCGAGCCTCCATTCTTGTGCTTGAGCGGAGATCGCAGCGTTGTTTTCTATAAATATACAATTCAGTCAGATTTTAGGGTACGACTCCCAGATCTTCTTTTTGGGTATTAGGGTTTTCATCTGGAGGTTCTTTGCTTGTTTTCCTTTGATATATGTGAGAGATTAATCATGAATTAAGTGGATCATATCAAAGGGTTTGTTTGTTTTATTTGTTCAATACAACAGAGAGAGTTGTTCTTCGGTGGATTCCATGGAACTTAAGCCTGAAGCTTTGGTGGATTCCAAAGTGGTTCATCTTTGTGGATTCGACATCGGCATTGTGGATTCAACGTTAGATGGAGCTAAAAGAGGCACATAGGGGTCGGTTTGATTCGGGCGTTGATTCGCTAGGTAATTGAGAGTACACTTGTGTAATTCCTTTATGTTTTCTTAGTGGATTGTTTTGTGGCTTTTGCTTGTGGTTTTTTTTATCACAATTGGAGGCGCTCCAATTATGGTTTTTTCATGTAAAATCGTTGTGTTGATTTATCTTTGATTGTTTGATTGGGATTGCTATTTACTGGTTTAAATTGATACATAATCACAAATCAATATCTAGGAGATTTCTAGATTTTTCAGAATGGTTATGGGATATCTTATGTTGGTAACTCAAAGTCCAGAAAGGCTGACGAAAATTGTGGAAGAAAAACAATATAAGAAGGTGAAAAGGTCCAAGAGTGCCCACTGATGCAGTAAAGGAAAAAATCAGCAAAAAACAAATGGCGTCATTTAGGTAAGTAGAATTTATCTTTGAAGCATTACTTTGTTGAATTATCTTTTATGGTTTCTATTGAATTATCTTTTATGATATTATTAAGTTGCTAATGTTTTTATTTCAAAACTGGATCTGTTCCATCAAGTAGCACAATAAAGCAATGGTGTCCACTTGAAGGGGTGTCTCATGTAGCTGTTGCATTTGAGTCCATGTGCATCTGGATAGCAGCTATACAGGATCACTTCAAAAGATTTTACCGTCGTTGTTGTATTGAGTTCTAAAGCTTTGTTATGTTGTTTAGTTTTCTTAAAGCACGAGTCAAATAAGAGTTGCATATCATGACTCCTTGTTTCTTTTCTCGCATCATGTAGCAACCTTTAAAGATATGTACTTTTTATGTAGATGCTTTTAAATTGGATTTCAGTCAACCCAGGCCCTGCTGAGTTTTTTAACCTTAAAATGCAATCTTAAAAGTTACAACTCAAACCATTCCCCTTGTTTCATTCTTAATCATTTTTGAATGACAAAATTGTTGGCTACTTGATAGAGAATTTGCATTGAAAATCATGATGTGTTACTCCTTTTTTAAATGTTGCCAAGTTTGCTTGTTGGGAGGTAAAAACATTATTAATTCAATGGCGAATAAGGGATCACACTAGAGATATTGTCTAGCACTTGTTTCTACTGAGAGACATGGGAATTTTGTGATTAATTACAGTAGGAAAATGGCGATCCTGAGAGTATTGATTGGAAATGTTGTTTATAAGCAAGAAAAGAATCGTGGAAATACAATCAATAGTGGGGTTTAGTTTTTTCAATTGTAATAGTTTGGTGTACTATATTGTTGTATTTTCTCTGCCAACTCTCCCAAGTACAATAAACTATAAACTGAATGATTGTTATAAACATTAAAAAAGAAGATGGTAGTTATTTGTAAGTCAACTGATCTTAATGTGTCTTGTTGTTCCCTTCAGTTTCTGGCTATGGGCGAAGCTTCTCCAGTTTGGATGTCCGTATTCCACAACCAGTCTGGATATTCAAATTGGACATTTAGTTTAGTATAAGCAATAGATGATTGTCATATTGACACTTTTTATAAATTAATGGTTAAGATTTCATCTACTTATTTACAAATTCACAATTAGATCCAAATAAAAAAATTGACTCAATATTTAATATGTGTTGACACCATATTTTATTTTTTGTCGATTTTGGCTTGTCAATAGGGCAAATCGAATCTAATTAGCTATGGCATGCCAATTATGACCAAATCCATTTTTATTGATTGTGGCTTGTTGATTATGGCCAAATCTAATCTCATTGATTGTGGTCTGTTGATTTTGATCTATAGATTCAGATCATAAATTATCTTTTTAAAAGATTATGGCCATATTATTATTATTATTATTATTATTATTATTATTATTATTATTGTTATTGTTATTATTATTAATGTTATGCAAGTAAGTTTCATTAAACCCACCAAATCGCGGGTCATGCATGGGCAACATGGGGCACAGAGAAATAGTGCCAACGTGGCTTGATATGATGATCATGGGCAGTTAGTTTCTGTTTGTGGCAAACATTATGCAACTTGTGAATTGAAGAAACTACCTTTGAACAATTGGTAATTAAGCCGTGGGACTTTGCCTATAAATAGGCAAAGAAGAGAAGATAAAAGAGGATCAACAAAACATCAAACTTATGAGAGTTCTTTATCTAGGAGTAGTCTATCTTAACTTAGGAGTAGATTACCTTAATTTAGGAGTAGTTTTTAGCAGTTAGTTTTGGTTCTTGTAACCTTTCTGATTCCTGTCGATTGTGTAACAAAGATTGTACTTGTTGTTTGATTAATGCAATTGAGTAACAAGTTTCAATTTTATTACCAATTTGTAGTTTGTTTACACTTGTTTTTTCACATTGCAACCTCCAAAGAAGTCCTTGAAACTACCAAGGCATAGGACACCAACCATAATTGCTTGATGTGTTTGTTGTTTGTAAAAACTGGTTTCTCTGTCGATTTTCTTCTGTCAATTCCGTCCAAACCAGGTTTTTGCTAACAATATGTTAATGGGTAGACAATCTGAGTGCTCAAACAACAATCTTTAGTCCATATTTAGATTGGAAAGAAGCCATTCTCTTTCAATTATCTGCAGGAGCATTGGATAATTTTTCTTCTCAAACTAATTTTTTTTTGACCAACTACCTAATTCAATTAACAATCTTTGATCCTTAAGTAGTTTGTACCTCTCATGTTTTGCAACCTTTTAGTATTGTCATTTTTTTAAATATTGATTTTGTTATGATTTTTACCATAGTAAAACATGTCTGTGAAATACATAATTCAGCAACATAGCATTAAAATTAAAGTAAAATGACATTAAAATATTCCATTTTTATTTTAAAATACACATCCTAAAATGATATCATTTTCGTTTAGCTTTAAGCTTATAATATATATTCATCCACTTTTTAGGGTCCATTAGAGATTGCACAACTTACTAACTTTAACATTTCTAAAAACAATTTAAATGAATGGATATCAGATATTTCTTGGATAATCTTAAGGTTGTATTTTGATCTTAAATTTATTAAAAAATTTGTGAAGTTGTGAAGAAAGAAAATACAGAAAATGAGGGTTGTTTTCTTGGGCACTACCAAGTGGGTGAACTAGTCTTCTTTTTTCCAAATATCAAAACTTGGATAAAAGACAGTTTTAATACCTAAGGTAAGGGATAGTTTCAATTTTGTCATTTTGGTCCTTGTTGAATGATGCCCCAGGAGCTACTGATGTTTGAGATGTGTTGAGGTTTAATAAAACACATGCTGAATTGAAGTTGTCAAAGTCTGTTAGGCTTGAGCTGTTCTTCTGCTATTTTTTTTGGAAGTTTCTGTTATGTAACTGCATTAGATTTAGCTGCATTCTTTAGGCTTTTTCTGTTTTGATAAGTTGTATAAATAAGTGCTTTGATGATCAATAAAAATTAAGAAAAAGAAGTCTCAAAATTAAGTTTGTTTTTGCTAGCTTTTGCACTTTATTTCTGTCAAAAACCTACAGTCCTCAAAATTGTCAATTTGAATCAATTTGGTCATAGCTCTAATGCCCGTCTATATTATTAATGGGAACAGTATGGCTAAAAGATAGTTTTGGTCCCTAAAGTCATTCCTTATCATTTTAGTCCCTTAAGTTTTAATTTTTATCATTTTGATTCTCAAAGTTGTCAATTTGAGTCAATTTAGTCTTAGCTCCAATCATATTATGCCACATGTCTATTTACCTTGAATATATACCCTATTGTACTTTATCACCATACACAACATCTTCCTCATTTCTTTTAATGACTAAAAATACCATTTTCCCATCTGTTTTACATAACAAAAACAAACAAATGGTTTAGGCCACTTTGAAAGTTCAACATATGTCCCCCTCTAACTACTTATTTCTAGCCACATTCCTTAAAAAATATCCCACCTACCGAGGTTAGTTTTTTTTCCATCTCTCTAACAATTTCAGTCTCAAACTGTTGCATTACTTGCTTAGTAACTCCAACTTTTTTCGTGACTTATGGCCAACCTTTTCTAACTTTGGGACCATTAGAATTACCACTCTATTTGTTTGGGTAAAATATATTTTGTTATTGAAAACATTTATTACAAATAAAAAACAAATATTTTTCAACATTTTAAAATTAATATGCTAGTGATTGTAGTAGTGGCAGTGGTAATGTTGGTGTGGTAGTGGTGGCGGCAGTGATGGGGCAAAAATTGTGGTGGTAGTGTTGGCGGTAATAGTGGTAGGGTGGTGGAGATGGAGGTCATCTGATGTCATTGGTAGGACAGGAGTTTAGTTCAAAAAGTATTTTTCACCCAAATAAACTTTTTTTCATGATCAACAGAAAATGTTTTAGTTGATTTTCATTTTCTGTCATACCAAATGTTGATGAAAGACAAGGTTGTTTGAATAGTGGATAATTACAATTTTCATGGTTTCCTTACTTGACAAGCTGCACCAGAGAAGGACTTACTGTTACTTATACATTTTCTCTTATCCTTCTCCATATTCAAATATCCAGCTTGTTCATTTTGATATCTTTTATTCCCATGAGGAGAAATGAGTTGGCTAATAGTGCTTCATCAATTTTTGTTGTTTCTCTCATTTTCTCAAGTTCTTACATGTTCATCGTCATGGTCTTCTTCTACTTCTGCACGCCCCACGTGCCTTGAGGATCAGAGATTCCCACTGCTCTAATTTAAAAAAACATTTATCACAAGTGTCTTTACCTTTTTACAGTGTAAATCTTATTCTCATCCTAAAATGGAGTTTTGGAATGAGAGTACTGATTACTGCTCATGGGAGGGGGTCATGTGCAACTGGTTGAATGGTCATGTAATTGGACTTGGCCTCAGTTGTAGTGAGCTTCAGGGCACCATCCAAACCAATAGCAGCCTCCTTTCACCTTCGTCAGCTCTAGAGGCTCAATCTTGCCTTCAATGACTTCAGATTCTCTAGAATATCATCTAAGTTTGGCTCATTCATGAATTTGACCCATCTCAACCTCTCAAACTCTTTATTTTCAGGTCGAATTCCTTTAGAAATCTCCCACCTGTCGAAATTGATTTCGCTCAATTTTTCTAGTATTCATAAGGGGAGACTTGAACAACACACTTTCAATATGCTCCTTCAGAACCCAATCCAGTTAAGAGAACAACACGTTAATGCATTGGATATCTCTTCACCTTTACCTTTTGCTTTGTTAAATCAATTTTCTTTGACATCTCTCAGTCATGCATTTGTTAACTGCGTAGGAAATTCCTAGAAAACATTTTCCACCTCCCAAGCCTACGAAAAGCCTGAGGTATGGGATGACAAAAACCTCACAGGAAAATTCCAAACTTTAATATAACTAGTTCCCTTCAGATTATTGATCTCTCCAGGATAAGTTTTTCTAGGTGTAGACCGCCCGGAACTCCGTTCTGCGCGCGAGGGTACGAATCGTAGTTCTAGCTACTATAGTTCGGACTCCTGTCACGGTTCTGAATCTAATCTCACAAAGTGCAATGTAAGACTGATAAATCATCAAAGAGTCTAAATCCGGCAAATCGTTTTTGAAAATCAATTTTGATCAAGAAGTGCCAAAAATGGACTGCTTTGCCAAATTTCAGAGTCGCCACCTAAATATTTTATTTTAGGAAATTTAGGAAACCCTGACTCGTGCCTAAGGCCACGTGTCCATCATCACCAAAGTTGCCTCGGCTCGGGAACTTGGGTACGAGGGGGGAAGGTCATGCAATGAGCACCCCCTCTCGCCCATTAAAGGATCGGCCTTTACTAACATGATATGTTGTTTTTGAAAACACATGTGTTCTTATTCCGGTTTGTTATCTCAGATAGGCAACCCAAGAGGGGGGTGAATTGGGTTATTAAAAATTTCACAATATTAAAATTAACACAATATTCAGAATAAAAAAAAACAGAATAATAATTATCAATATAAAAGTAAGAGAGAAAGGGAGAGAAAATCAAACATTGCGATTTATAGTGGTTTGGCACGCCAGGCCTATGTCCACTCCTCAAGGAACCTCCTCAAGAATTTCTTTACTATCAGTTGAATAAATACACCACCAATCTTGTGGATTTGGCACAGGACTTACTCTTATCTATTGAGCCTCACTCAACAATAAATGTCTTACCCTTACAAAATCTCTCACAAAAATAAGGAATAAGAATAAGTGGTACTTAAACCCACTTTTACAATAATTCTCTCACAAAGAGTAGATATGAAAGTGTAAGAACAAAGGCTAGACTTAGATCTGAAAGTGAAAGAGCAGAATACAATTTGGAGCTCACAGAAAATTTTCTCTTCAAGTTCTTGATTTTTTCTCCACACACAACACTTCTATTTATACACAAAAATATACCCGTTGGACGCTCCTTGCTGACGTCATGGCTTACATAAGCACGCTCCTGACGTCATGGCTTACATAAGCACGCTCTTGATGTCATGGCTTACATAAGCACACTCCTTGATTTCAAATAGTCAGCAAATGTTAATAATTAAAAAGATAAAAGTAAGACTAATTTTTTCTTTTCCTTTTGTTTATTTTTTCAAACATGGAGCCACCATTTTTGTAGACAATTTAATACAAAATTCACAACTTTTAAACAAACAAATGAATTGCTCCATCTATATATATATACACACACACATATATATATAACTCCATCTTTTTCTTCTTGTTTGATTATAATGTGATATAATCAATTTAGTGTAGAAAGTTTAATAGCGCATGTGATATATTCTATTTATATTATATGCAATATATATAACGTTTTAATCAAAAATTTGCATACAGAAAAATCTCTTTAATAATATTTATGATGGATCTGAAAATATATGCCCTCTTTAAAATATTGTATATGTTGTAGAGATTTTAAACTAAATATATCCTACCACTACATTTGGATATATCTCTTTTGTCAAAAGAAGACAACTCATTAATATCACATTTGTCAAGATAATACAACCAATCAATTATTTTTGTCAAAATAATATAATTAATCAATTTTAATTTTGTCAAAGAGTGAATAGTGATCAGCCTAAATTTTCAAAAAGTGAATAGTAAAGTTTTCAAAAATATTTTTATTTAACTAATATTTAACAAATATATATATTTTAAAAAGATAATATTTTGTGTCAAATAAAAATCCAAATTGTAACAAATAATATTTTATACATCATCAAAATTAAATAATATGATTAACAATCTCCCCCTTTTTGATGATGGCAATATTTGTATGGATTTGACACAAAATAAAATTGACAAAATATTTGATAACCCTGCAACATATAATTTGATAACCCTGCAATAAAATTGACAAAATATTTGATAACCCTGCAACATATAATTTTGATAACCCTGCAACATATAATTTTCAAAATTATATTTTTTCTCCCCCTTTGACATCATCAAAATAAAGATGAAGATAAAAAACAAACACATTTGATACAATCATCTGAGCGGCCAAAAAATAAAATAAGGGGCTGTCTGTCTTGTCAGAATCATTGTGGAGATTTTGGAGCATCTTGAGCGCAGGAAATATTGACAAATAAAAGATTCGAGCAGATATAGCAGATATGCATCGAGTAATGGATCAATGGAGTGTATAAAAAGAGCCACAGATCAGAGGCAAAGATACGAAATCATCAAGTGTTTGAGAGAAAAATTTGTTTTAGCTTCTTTTGTAATCATGTCATTCTTTGCCTTGTCTATCAATGAGTCGGATCTGCATGAGGTGCCTGTAATACAGGCAAATGAGAGAGTACCAATGATGCAGGCACATGCTATGCCTGTAAATGAGGGTTCTAGTGTTATTGGTAATCGAAATGATTTTGATGCTATTAATAACACTATGGCTCTTAGTACATAGGCCATGACTGCAGTTTCCAATATGGTGCGACGATTACAAGCAAGAGTACAAGAAAATCAGCAATGGAGGGATGAGGTGTGCTTGTTAAAACAACAAGTAGTTAATATGTGTAAGGAGAAGAAAGAGCTAAAAAGGAAAAATGCACAGTTGGAGAATGCAGTGCATTATTATGCAACGGTGATAATGCCAAGACTTACAGAAATCGAAAATAGGAAGAGACATGTAAAAGAGGCTCATGAAAAGTTGTTGAGAGAAGTGAAAAAGAAAAAATCTGTGAAGCGTTCTGAAAATTTACATGTAATCGAGTAATATTTTCTTTTTCTGAAATAAAATTTCGAGCATTTCTTCCGTTTTTATTTATTTATGTTATTGTTATTATTATTATTAAAATTTTATTTTATTTTTTTTTAATTTTGTTTTTGCACAAAAAAATTTTGTTTGTTGGTGCAAATAAGGAGTATGGCAGAAAAAAATATGATATATATACTCTCCCTAAAATTATGCACAGAATATACACACGCCATTTTTTTTTTTTATGTATTTTTATAATGATTGTTAATCTCAAAATATATGAGTCTCCCCCTGAATTAATGCACTAAAATTACATAAATTTGAAAAAACAAATTACCAATCTATAATACCAAGGGCCCTTAAGATCCGGCCATAAACAACTACACTAAGTGCACTAGCATAAAAGGAGAAAATAAAAATAAAAATAATTTCTTCAGACAAGGTAGAAGAAGCCATTATTAAATCCAAGAGAATTTGGAGCACATATAACAAGTAAAAAAATATAACACAGTGCAACAAGAATTTTAACATGTTGATTGGTGATGACCTTGATGATCGGAAGAAATGGAGAAGATTGGGTAGATCGGTGGCGAATTTTTGTAGATCGGCGGCGAATTTTTGTAGATCGGCAATGGATCTTGATGGATCAGTCACAGATCTTGATGGATCGGTGATGGAGCTTGATGAATCGGTAACGATGGTGATGCAGATTTCGGGTGGAGAAGTGATGGAGTTCGGTGGATTGGTGAGGGATTTGGGTGGATGATGGTAGTGATGAGAGTGATGGATGATTTTGTGGATGATGGAGTCGGCTGAGGATGTGAAGAAGAAGGGGAAAGCGAGAGACCAAGAGAAAGAGAAAAAGAGAGAGTAAGGGAGAGAGTGGGTAGACGGATCGGGAGAGAGAGAGAGAGAGAAAAATTATATATATAAATATATGTATATTATTATTGTTATTATTATTTTTTATAATAATTATTATTATTACTACAGTTATTTTATTTAATTATTTAAAAAAAATTTAATATAAACATTATATTGGAGTATTCATCATACCAAGTTCTGTTCTAATATAATAAAATTGTTCTTCATTTAGAGGCTTGGTAAATATGTCAGCTAATTGACGATTTGTAGGCACAAATTCGAGTTCAATGTCACCTTTAAGTACATGATCTCTTAGAAAATGATGCCTTATTTCAATGTGTTTAGTGCGTGAGTGCTGAATAGGATTTTTTGAAAGGTTAATGGCACTTGTGTTGTCACATTTTATAGGAATATGATCATAATGAAGTCCAAAATCTTGAAGTTGTTGTTTCATCCAAAGTAATTGTGCACAACACCCAGCGGCGGCAATGTATTCTGCTTCAGCAGTTGACAGAGCCACTGAGTTTTGTTTTTTGCAAAACCAGGAAGTGAGTGAGTGTCCAAGAAAATGACAAGTACCACTAGTGCTTTTTCGGTCAAGTCTACATCCCGCAAAGTCGGCATCTGAGTAACCAAAAAGTTCAAAGGTGGTTCCCTTAGGATACCATAATCCCAAATTCGGAGTGCTGACAAGATATCTAAAAATGCGTTTGACTGCGGTGATGTGTGACTCTTTCGGTGCGGATTGAAAACATGCACACATACAAAAACTAAACATTATGTCGGGCCTACTTGCAGTAAGATAAAGTAAAGAACCAATCATACCTCGATATTTCTTTTCATCTACAGGTTTACCTTACTCATCTTTGTCGATTTTTATCGATGTGCTAATTGGAGTTGCTACAGGCTTTGATGATTCCATTTCAAATCTTTTGAGTAGATCTTTGATATATTTCGTTTGATTTAAATGGATTCCATCATTAGTTTGTTTAATTTGTAGGCCAAGGAAGTAATTTAATTCCCCCATCATACTCATTTCAAACTCACCCTGCATGTCTTTAGCAAACTCTTTGCACAAAATTTCATTAGTACCACAAAAAATGATATCATCAACATAAATTTGAACAATTAGCATATTTTCTTTTTTGATTTTTATAAAAAGTGTTGTATCAATTTTTCCTCTACAAAAGCCTTTGTCAAGTAGAAAATTACTCAATCTTTCATACCATGCTCTAGGCGCCTGTTTCAAGCCATATAAAGCTTTTGAAAGTTTGAAAACATGATCCGGGTATTTATGATTTTCAAAACCGGGAGGTTGTTCAACATAGACTTCCTCCGAAATATACCCATTTAAAAAAGCACTTTTAACATCCATTTGATATAATTTAAAATCTTTAAAACACGCAAAAGCAAGTAACATTCTAATAGCTTTAAGTCTAGCAACTGGTGCAAAAGTTTCATCAAAATCAATTCCCTCTTCTTGATTATAGCCTTGAGCTACTAATCTAGCTTTATTTCTAGTAATAACTCCATATTCGCCCATTTTATTTCGAAAAACCCATTTTGTACCAATAACGGGATGATCCTTAGGTCGAGGGGTTAAAAACCAAACTTCATTTCTTTCAAATTGATTTAATTCTTCTTGCATTGCTAAAATCCAGTTTTCATCATTTTCAGCTTCTAAAAATGATTTTGGTTCAATTTGTGAAACAAACGCTAAGTTACCACAAATATTTCTAACAGAGGAATGAGTTTTTATACCTTCCGCCGCATCACCTATGATGAGGCCTTTGGGATGGCCATGAGCATACTTCCATTCTTTTGGTAGAGTTGCGTCATTTTCTGGAAGAACATATATTTCTTGAAGTTTCTCCATTGTCATTTCTTCTTCATGTTTGCGTAATGGATTTTCTTCATTTTCCTTTATGTAGATGCTCTCCATGCTTGGTTGATTTTCTACAATATCATTACTTACAAGATTCTTGGAAATAATGTCGTTAGATTCATCAAAAACAACATGCCCGGATTCTTCAACAAGTAGAGTTCTTTTATTGAATACTCTATAAGTTTTACTGGACATAGAATAACCAAGAAATATAGCTTCATCCGATTTAGCATCAAATTTTCCTAAGTTATCTTTATTGTTATTTAATACAAAGCATTTACAACCAAAAGTACACAAGTGACTAATATTAGGTTTTCTACCTTTCCAAAGTTCATAAGGGGTTTTTCTTAAGAAGAGGTCTAATCATGGCACGGTTTATAACATAGCATGCAGTGTTAACAGCTTCCGCCCAAAAATATTTAGGCAAATTATTTTCACAAAGCATAGTACGGGCCATTTCTTCAAGAGTTCTATTTTTTCTTTTAACTACTCCATTTTGTTGAGGAGTCCTAGGGGCTGAGAAATTATGATCTATTCCTAAGTTATCACAAAACATAATAAAATCATCATTTTCAAATTCTCTACCATGGTCACTTCTAATACTACAAATATTAAGATTTTTCTCATTTTGAATTCTTTTACAAAGTTTTGAGAAATTATAAAAAGCTTCATTTTTGTGTGCTAAAAATAATACCCATGTATATCTAGTATAATCATCAACACAAACAAGGGCATAAGATTTTCCTTCTAAACTTAATGTTCTAGATAGTCCGAATAGATCAATATGCAAGAGTTGAAGCGGTCTAGTAGTTGAAATGATATTTTTTGATTTAAAAGAAATTCTAGTTTGTTTTCCAAATTGACATGCATCACAAAGTTTATCTTTTTTAAAAACAATTTTTGGTAAACCAATGACTAACTCATTTTTTGAAAGTTTGGAAATTAAATCAAAATGTGCATGTTCTAATCTTCTATGCCAAAGCCAACCATTATCATTTATAGCAGATAAACATTTAATATTAGAATGAGAAGACAAATCATGCAAATCAAAGACATATACATTCTCATGTCTATAACCTACAAATAAAGTTTTGTTTTCAAGGGTGTTTTCAATAGTGCAATGAGTTTTCTCAAAAATAACTCTATAACCTTTATCACATAATTGACTAATGCTAAGCAAATTATGTTTTAAACCTTCAACAAATAAAACATTTTCAATAATAGGAGAGGGATTTTTACCAATACTTCCTACACCAATGATTTTACCCTTGCTATTGTCGCCAAAAGTCACATATCCGCCATCCTTTGGTTGAAGTGTGGCGAACATAGCTTTATTTCCAGTCATGTGCCTCGAACATGCACTGTCGAGATACCATCTATCATTACTGGATTTTGTCTTGAAACATACCTACAAAAATTTGATTTTTCTATTGGTACCCATTTTTTCTTGGGTCCATAAAAGTTAGAATTTGTTTATCTTGAACTGTTCTTAGGGACCCACATCTTTTTTATTTTAGCAAAAGGATTTCTTTTAACAGGACACGAAGGTGAAATATGACCTTTTGTACCACAAAAATGATATGTGAGATGAGAGTGATTAGAAGATGCATACACAAAGCCATTTTTGACAGCTTTTACTTTTAAAAAAGGTTTATATCCAATTCCGGCTCTACCAAAAGTACGATTTTGATTTTTAAGAATTTTATCTAAAGTTTCTCTGCCTTGAGTGAATTTTGAAAGAGTATTTTTCAAGTCTTCAATATTTTCTTTCAAAATAATTTGTTCCTTTTTTAAAGACTCATTTTCTTTTTGCAATACAACTAAATGTTTTTCAGAAATTGAAGACTCTTTTCGAGTTAAAATTTCATTTTCCTTTTTCATTTTCATGCTTTCATTTTCTAGAACATTTATCTTGGAAGTCAATGATTCATTTTCTTTTGATAAACTTGAAATTACTTTCTTTTGACAATTACTTTTCAAGCTAAGTTTCTTAAATTCAGTATGTAATTCATCAAAAGCTAATTGTAATTCATCAAATGTAAAGGATTCGTCATTTACCTCATTTTCATTTCCAAGTGCCATTAAGAATAGGTTAGCAACCTCATTTTTGCAAACTTCGGTTTCTGTGTCGCTTTCATCACTATCTTCTCCCCATGCTGCAATCATAGCTTTTTTCTTATCCTTCTTGAATTTTTTCTTAAGTTCTAGACATTCTGATTTGTAATGCCCAGGTTTGTTGCATTCGTAGCAGGTTACGTCAGATTTTTTGTGATTTTCTCCTCTTTGAAAATCCTTGTTGTTGAAGTCTTTTCTGAAAAAATTTTGTACGCCTTGTTTCTTTCTCACAAACCTTTGGAACTTTCTAGTAATGAATGCCATTTCCTCATCCTCATCTGAATCATCTTCCTTATCCTCTTGATGTTTCAAGGTAGATTTGAAGGCTATTCCTTTCTTCTTGTTGTTGTTCTCCTCTTCCTTTCCTTCTTGCATTATGAGCTCATGAGTTAAGAGAGATCCCATTAACTCATCTAGACTAAGCTTTGATAAATCCTTGGCTTCGGTAATGGCAATGACTTTTGTCTCCCAATTTTTTGGCAATGACCTAAGCACTTTTCTTACAATTTCAGCATTAGTATATATTTTTCCAAGAGAAGTTAAACCATTAATAATATCAGTAAAGCGAGTAAACATTTGAGGAATAGTCTCATCAGGCTTCATTTTAAAGAGTTCATAATTATGCACTAGCAAACTGACTCTAGATTCTTTAACTTGTTCGGTTCCCTCATGAGTCACTATAAGCTTGTCCCAAATTTCTTTTGCGGTTTTACATGTGGAAATTCTGTTGAATTCGTTGGCATCTAAGGCGCAATACAACATGTTTGTAGCTTTGACATTAATTTGGGCCATTCTAGTATCTGATTCATCCCATTCATCTTCAAGTTTTGGTATCCTAATTCCATCTACGGTTTTGGTAGAAATTTTTGGACCATTGCAAATAATTTTCCAACATTCATAATCATTAGATTGAACATGTATAGTCATCCTAGTTTTCCAATAGCTAAAATTTGTGCCGCTAAATAGTGGTGGCCTATTGGATGCTTGTCCCTCGGGTAAAGAATAACTAGGGGCTGCCATGATCTACTCTAAGACGTTTAAGTCATACAAACTAGAGTTTAGGCTCTGATACCAATTGTTATCCCAGATAGGCAACCCAAGAAGGGGGGTGAATTGGGTTACTAAAAATTTCACAATATTAAAATTAACACAATATTCAAAATAAAAAAAAAAACAGAATAATAATTATCAATATAAAAGTAAGAGAGAAAGGGAGAGAAAATCAAACACTGCGATTTATAATGGTTCAGCACGCCAGGCCTACGTCCACTCCTCAATGAACCTCCTTGAGAATTTCTTTACTATCAGTTGAATAAATACACCACCAAGCTTGTGGATTTGGCACATGACTTACTCTTATCTATTGAGCCTCACTCAACAATAAATGCCTTACCCTTACAAAATCTCTCACAAAAATAAGGAATAAGAATAAGTGGTACTTAAACCCACTTTTACAATAATTCTCTCACAAAGAGTAGATATGAAAGTGTAAGAACAAAGGCTAGACTTAGATCTGAAAGTGAAAGAGCAGAATACAATTTGGAGCTCACAGAAAATTTTCTCTTCAAGTTCTTGATTTTTTCTCCACACACAACACTTCTATTTATACACAAAAATATACCCGTTGGACGCTCCTTGCTGACGTCATGGCTTACATAAGCACGCTCCTGACGTCAGGGCTTATATAAGCACGCTCTTGATGTCATGGCTTACATAAGCACACTCCTTGATTTCAAATAGTCAGCAAATGTTAATAATTAAAAAGATAAAAGTAAGACTAATTTTTTCTTTTCCTTTTGTTTATTTTTTCAAACATGGAGCCACCATTTTTGTAGACAATTTAATACAAAGTTTACAACTTTTAAACAAACAAATGAATTGCTCCATCTATATATATATATACACACACATATATATATAACTCCATCTTTTTCTTCATGTTTGATTATAATGTGATATAATCAATTTAATGTAGAAAGTTTAATAGCGCATGTGATATATTCTATTTATATTATATGCAATATATATAACGTTCTAATCAAAAATTTGCATACAGAAAAATCTCTTTAATAATATTTATGATGGATCTGAAAATATATGCCCTCTTTAAAATATTGTATATGTTGTAGAGATTTTAAACTAAATATATCCTACCACTACATTTGGATATATCTCTTTTGTCAAAAGAAGACAACTCATTAATATCACATTTGTCAAGATAATACAACCAATCAATTATTTTTGTCAAAATAATATAATTAATCAATTTTAATTTTGTCAAAGAGTGAATAGTGATCAGCCTAAATTTTCAAAAAGTGAATAGTAAAGTTTTCAAAAATATTTTTATTTAACTAATATTTAACAAATATATATATTTTAAAAAGATAATATTTTGTGTCAAATAAAAATCCAAATTGTTACAAATAATATTTTAGACATCATCAAAATTAAATAATATGATTAACACGGTTTATTGCACAGCATACAAGTATAGACTCAATCACGCAAATTGGGACAAAACAACTTATGTTTGTTTTCGAAAGTGGTTTGAAGTTGCTACTCGCAAGTAGGCTAAGTCGTGGACTTGCCACCCTCAAGTGGGCTTAGAAAAACATGATTTTGCCACTTCAAGTGGGCTTAAAACTCACAATCATCGAGTTGTTCCAATTCAGGCAATCAAGCCTTTATCCACAGGCATTCAAGCAGTTATAGCAGTTAAGCACATAGCCTCATGGCAAGCATGCTAAACATGGCAACACTTACACGCATGCAAGGATGCTAAAGCATAAACACTTACCTAGTACTCCGAGCCAAAAAAGAAGCTAGTTAGTAATCAATGCATGATCCTAGCTAAGTTAAGATGCCTAATGCAACACATGCAAAATGCAACTAAGCTAGGCTTGGCCTTTCTAAGATGTCATGTGAATGCAACTTGATAACATGTATTCAAATTGGAATTGAAATACAATGTAGTTAGTATGATGCGCCAAGCCCGGTGCATGCAAGATAGATGAATGATGCAAACATGCGAGCATAAGGATGCTAATTGAAACATGCCCTAAGACTAACCATCGAAAGCTGGTAAATAAAAGGGAGAAAGAAATGGGGGTTGGAAGACATGCATCACACACACGCACACTTATTACAACAGTTGTGCCCTCTCGACGGAGGGTCCGAGTAATAAGCTCACTAGCTAATCTAAGCTAATTAAACTAATTATTACAAAACGAAACTAATTAACTAATTCTAGTTAACTAATTAGTTATTACAACACAAGTTGAATAGCTAAGTATATTAACTAATTAAGTACAAAACCAAAGCATTAGCTAGCTAAGTAAAGCAGCTAACTAAAGCAGCAAAGAGATGTCCTCAAGTTGAAGAATGCATGCATGCTCGGTCGCCTCGTTCGGAAATCCATCGCGATGCCCCAACTTGCCTCTATTTGCTATTGTTCTCAGAACTTTGCACAAAGCTCCACATAGCTTCTACTCTATCTTGGGAACCTCCAGGAGCATTGTCGACCACTTATTGGTGGTGTAAACCACCTACCGACCACTTACCTTTGCTGCAGACTAGAAAAAGTGGTCGGCCAGCTACTTTTACTGGTCTGCCGACCAGAAAATTGAACACTTCTAGTTTGCTGCAACAGAGAACAAGAAGGGGCATGGCAATGTATTTGCAAGATATGTGTGCACAACCACTCTTCCTATCATTTCATGAGCTCAAGGGAGTGTAGTTCTTGACTCTCGGACCACTAACTGAGCATCGCAATGCACGATGGCTGAGAAGCCAAGATTGGACAATCAATGTGAATGAATGCACAAAATAACACATAAAAGCCTTAACCTCTATCATGTATGATCAAGAGGGTCGGCGACCGAGAATTGAGGCACGTTTCATCACTTCAAGTATGAAACGTCCCTCATTTCTCGTGTTTGGATCAACGCCCGATCCAAATACATGCAATGCAACATGATCAACTTATCAAAGCTAATGGCATGCAAACAATGCTAATACAACATGAGCATGCAAACACTAATGCAATGTAACATGCGAACACAATGCAATGCAACAACATGCAAACAACATGCTATATGGACTTAAACCGAATATGGATAGACCTCAATCATGCCCAAAACAGTGGCCATAACTCAATAAAACCTAGGCACAAAGAGCATGGAATGCACATCCAACTCATGGCTCGCAAGCAAGGCATAAAGGCACAACTCTTAGACACAATTAAAGAGTGACATACATGCGAATATGGCAATGCTATATGCTCTGAAATGAAGTGTTAAATGATGCCAAATCATCCAAACAACAGAAATGAGGCATGCTAGAAGGTCACAACATAAGACTAGTTAAGAGCAATACACAAGGAGCATGCAATACTAAGCTTAAACCACTGAACCAGCTCTAGACAGAGCTTAACCATGCCAAGTTAAGGGTCAAGAACATGTTGAAATGGAGCTCATGAGCTTAGGCAAACATGCATACACATTGGCTCACAAACAAGGCATGAAGGCACAACTTTCAAACACATTGAAGGCGTGAAAAATGTGAGAGTATGGCAATGAAATGTGCTCTGAAATCATGTTAGAACTGAAGCTATATCATGCAAACATCACATTCCAAGCATGCTAGAGACTTCGAAACTCAAAGCTAATGAGCAAGATTGCACCATGGCTATACAAAGCAAGGCATGCATGACCCAAAACACTTCAAATAGAGCTTACGCATGGCAAAACATGGATAAAATCATGCTGGAGTGTAGTCACAATAGGCTAGAATGATGGTCCAAAGTATAGAGCATGTTGGGCTAGCAATGTAGAATTACACTACAAGTGTATGAAGCACTCAAGAGACAACCAAACCAGCCAAAAAAAGAGTCATATCTGGTCCAGAAAGTCACAAAAACAAGCTGAAACAAAGCCACAAAGGAGTGTAGACACATGCTCATTTGATAGGCCCTCTATGCATACAAACAAGACAAGAGGAGAGGGGACCACCCCTTCTCATTTTAGGCCTCAAAAACACAATTCTACCACTGAAAATCCACTGGATTTCAGTGGTTAGAAGGCCAAGAGAAGGTGATCTCAAAGGCTTAAAGAGATGGCTCAAAATAAGGTAAAATAAGGCACAAAAGGGGGTAGACCACCCCCAACACTAAAGAGGCCTTAAACAAGCATTTCAAACACTGGAAAATAAAGCTTTTTATAGTTGAAAGCTAAGCTAAAAAAGGCATGCAAAGATGGCTCAAAGAGTAACCAAAACAAAGCTTAAAAAGGGGAAAAGGGGTTACCCTTGAAGCACTGCAACAGCAGCACCTTCTTCAGCCCAAAACCAGCTTTTATGACCCAAATACCACCTCCAAGAATCTCAGCTCAGAGATGGTGGTGTGTGGCTAGAAGTCGTAGTGTAAAAGTGAAGAAACAACACACTTTAAGGCACAAAGATTGAGAGAGAGAGGAATATAGAGAGGGAGATATATGTAGAGCTCTAATGGAATTTTTCTGAACCTGAGACAAGAAGGAGGAGGTTCCCTCTTATAGAAAAACAAGAATCAAGCTTCTTGAACAAGCTAAGAGCTTTATAGCGATCCCGGGTTTACCCCTTGTTGTACAGTAATCCGGACATGTGTCCGTGGATGTTGTAATTGAGTATTGTCTTGTTTACATCCTTTCCTACTTTGTATTTGAGTTATAGGATGTATTGGGCAGGTTTGTTACAGGTTGGTTGTGTTTGAAAACCAAGTGTTGCTGCCCAGAAATTTGGCTGGTCGCTCGAGCGAGGGTTTGGTCGCTCGAGCGAGGGTTGGTTTTTGTGTCTGGTGGCTCGAGCCAGAGTGGCTTCGCTCGAGCGAGCGATTGCGTCTGGCTCAGACCTGAGAGTTGCATTTCTTGGCTCGAGCGAGCTTTCTTCGCTCGAGCGATCTGGTTCGTTCTTCGCTCGAGCGAGCGGTTCTTCGCTCGAGCGAGCGTCGTATTGCAAATTGGAAAATTTGCACTGTTGGCTCGAGCGAGCTTATCTTCGCTCGAGCGAGTTCAATTGTTGTGTCTGGTCGCTCGAGCGACCAAAGCTTCGCTCGAGCGAGCCTGTTTATATCAGCAAGGCAGCACCGAGTTAAACTTCACTTTTTCAAGACTTTTTATTTTCAAAACCCTAAAATTTGAGAGCCCTTCTCTCTAAAATTACTCTCTCTCTAAGATTTGATCTACCTAGGGTGATTTCCTACCCTAAGGCCTTTGTTAAAAAGATAGAGGGTGACTTGGGCTTCGTTTTAATCGGAACAAATTTGGTTTTGGAGCAAGTTGGGTGTTGGGCATCATCTCCTTTTGAGCTCAATCTTTGAGGTAGGGATATCCTACTCCTCTTTATGAGTTTTGTCTTTAAATTTTAGCATTTTGATATGTTGGAAGTTGTTGTGTAATTTTGGGAAACTTTGGGCCATTGTGTAATTTTACAAAAGTTGGGGGTTTTCATCTAAGATAAACCTAGAAGCATGTTTGGTATAGAAACATGGAATTAATGTTGAAACATTAAGGAAATTGGAACCTAAGGGTTGTGATGTTAATTATGGAGAATGCTCTAATTACATTGATTAATTAATTTGGATAATTAATTGTGTTGATTTGTGACGTATATAATTGTTGTTTATATGCATTGTGTTGTGTTGGAGGAGATAGGGGATGTACTCCACGGTTTAGGGGAAGATAGGGGATGGACCTCTAAACCGGATGTTGTTGGGAGGAGATAGGGGATGAACTCCGTAGATAGAGCTGGTATGCTTATCTAGAAATGTATTGACAGAGCGTATATGCTTGTCGTTGGAAGTATTGATATAACTGTTATGTTTATCTTTGATGAAGTGAAAAGTGTTGGCATGAGTGTTTGTCTCATGTGTGATGTTTGGCCAGGTTCTGAGCCAAGGTTATGATATGGCAAGTAAAAGGAATGAAAGTGGAAACGAAAGGAAATATAGACTTAAGTGTCTTGGAATTGTGTTATGTTATGAATGAATGTAAAAGTGTTGACCATCTATCAACTGTTAATGTTTTAGTCATTGTTCATAATTGGTTTAGTATATTTCTACTGGGCTGTGGCTCACCCTATATGGGAACATCATTTTCAGGTACAGGAAGTATGCCACCTCCAAGGACTTCTGTTTGGTCCAATGAGAATGAGGAATTCAATTCCTACATTATCTCTTCTGAGCTGACTGACCTTTCTTATGGTGGCTGTCAATTCACTTGGGCTAATAAGAGAAGTGCTGGGGACTACATCGCTACTAAAATTGATAGGGTTCTTGTTAATGAAGCTTGGCTTGATAATTTTCCTGGATCTAGTGCCTCTTTTCTTCCATCGGGGATTTCTGATCATTCTCCTGCTGTGGTTAATATCAGTGATTCCAAAAATTCTTTTAAAAAACCTTTCAAGTATTTTGACTTCTGGTCTAAGCATCCTGAATTCTTACATTGTGTGTCTGCTACTTGGGACCAATTTATTAGAGGTGTCCCTATGTTTAGGGTGTGTCAAAAGTTGAAACAGCTTAAACCTGCCCTCAAGTTGTTGAACAAGAGGGATTTTAGTGATATTTCTGTTAGGGTTCAGGTGTCTAAGGCTAATTTGGAATCTGTCCAGATTAAGCTTGACAAAGACCCTTTAAATTTAAACCTTCAGGTGCAAGAAAGGGAGGAGCATAGGAATTATTTGGGCCTTAGCAAGGTGGAGGAGAGCCTTGCTCTCCAAAAATCTAGGATTCAATGGCTTCAGCTGGGTGACAGGAACAGTAGTTTTTTCTTTAGGTCTGTGAGGAATAATATTAACAGAGGCAAAATTTTGAGTGTTGAGATGGGGGATGGTACTAGGACTGCGGACATCAATGATATTCATAATACATTTGTTCAGTACTACACTGATCTTTTTGGCACCCCCAGTGTGGACCAGTACAATGGGCGTGATAGGATTAGGTCTTTGGTGAATACCAAGGTGTCCTTAACTCAGTCTGCTTTGCTTGCTAAACCTGTCTCTGACTCTGAGATTAAGGATGTCTTTTGGTCCCTTAAGGCCAATAAGGCCCCGGGCCCTGATGGTTATTCTGCGGGTTTCTTTAAGAGTTCTTGGGATATTGTGGGTAATGAGGTCACCCTTGCCATAAAATCTTTCTTTGATTCTGGCAAGCTCCTTTCTGAGGTCAACAACACGATTATTGCTCTTATTCCTAAAATTCCTAACCCCATGAAGGTTGGGGATTATAGGCCCATCTCTTGTTGCAACACTATCTACAAGTGTATTGCTAAGATCATTGCTAATAGAATCAAACTTGTCCTTCCGGATCTTGTTGACCCAGTGCAGTCAGCTTTTGTCCAGGGGAGAAGGATTTCTGATAACATTTTCTTGTCTCAGGAGATTATGAGAGGTTATCATAGGAATTCCAAAATTCCTAAGTGTGCTATGAAAGTGGATATTATGAAAGCCTATGATAATGTGAGATGGGAGTTTATTCTTGATATCCTTTATGCTATGGATTTCCCTCCCATTATGATTACCTGGATTAAGGCTTGTATGACGAGTCCCTCTTTCTCGGTCTGCATTAATGGTAGCCTTCATGGGTATTTTAAAGGGGCTAGAGGGCTCAGACAAGGTGATCCGATGTCCCCTTATCTGTTTGTTCTGGCTATGGAAATTCTTGCCAGAATTCTTGCTGAAAAAGCCAGTGATCCTCTATTCAAGTTCCATTGGAGGTGTGATAAAACCAAGATCGTCAATCTCTGCTTTGCTGATGACCTTATGATTTTCAGTAGAGGTGATCCTGCTACTGTTAACCTCATTATGCAAGGCTTAGAGGAGTTCAGAGTGTTGTCTGGTCTCACCCCTAGTCCTAGTAAGAGTAATATCTACTTCTCGGGGTGTAGTCGCGAGCTTAAAGATGATATTCTTCGTATTGCTAAGTTTTCTGAGGGCACCCTTCCGGTGAAATACTTGGGTGTTCCTTTGATCACTACTAAGCTTAAGGCCATTGATTGTCAAATTCTGATTGAGAGGATCACTAAGAGGATTAAGAGTTGGACTAATAAACTTCTTTCGTATGGGGGTAGAGCTCAACTTATCCAATCCATCCTGTTTTCAATGCAAGTTTATTGGTCTTCTCTCTTTATCCTCCCTAAAAAGGTTGTTAGAGAGATTGATAGTCTCTTGAGATCCTTTCTTTGGTCCGGTGTTGAGCTGAAGAAGCATAGTGCTAAGTTAGCTTGGAACTTTGTGTGTAAGCCTAAAGGTGAAGGGGGCTTAGGGTTCAAAGATATAGGAATTTGGAATAGGGCTGCTGTTGCTAAGCATATTTGGTTCTTGTTCTCGGGGGGGGAAGGGTCTATGTGGTGCCAATGGGTTAAGTCCTACTTACTCAAAGGCAAGAGTTTTTGGTATGTTAAAATGCCTAGTGACCCTTCTTGGGTCTGGAGGAAGATTTTGTCTCTTAGGAAAGACATCTTTCCCCTTATTAAGTTCATGATTGGTAATGGGGAGAAGGTGTTTTTGTGGTTTGATAATTGGCACCCTCTTGGTTCGTTATGGGATAGGTTTGGGCATAGGTTTTTGTATGGTACGGGCCTACCTATTGATTCAAAACTTAGTGCTATCATCTCTAATAATGGTTGGAAGTGGCCCAGTGAGAACTCCTGGGAAATCATGGAGTGGATCTCCTCTACCTCCCCTGCCTTAATGCCTTGTAGGGATGCCCAGGATAGGCCTGTCTGGGACTTGACTGCTAATGGTAACTTTTCTATACAATCCACGTGGGATTGTTGGAGGGATAAGGGCACTAAGGTTCCCTGGGCTAATCTTGTCTGGGGGGCCCCTTCCATTTCTAGAGTTAGTTTTGTGGTTTGGTTGGCTATCCACGAGAGATTAAATATGGGGGATCGATTGCAATTGTTTGGCATTGTTCCTAACCCTGTTTGCCCTCTTTGTCAAGCTCCTGAGGAGAATCACTCTCACTTATTTTTTAGGTGTGTGTACTCTTCTAGGATTTGGGGTGCCATTCAGGTCAAATGTAATTCTAGTTGGCCCCCTTTATCTTGGCAGGAGACTGTGATCTTTGCTACTAAGTCTATCAAAGGTAAGACCTTGCAGTCTGTTATCATGAAACTCTCTTTTCTCTGCACTGTTTATCAAATTTGGCTTGAGAGAAATAGGAGGGTCTTTAGCAAGGATTGCAAATCTGTGGTTACTGTTACTAATCTGATTGTCCAAATGGTTAGAGATAGGATGCTTTCTATGGAAAATTTAATCAACTCTGCAGGTGATCTTTGGTACTTGGCTCAATGGAACCTACCTTCTACAATATTGAAGTTGCCTCAGGCTAACAATGCTGGGAGCAGTTTGAGTGTGGGAAGTGCATCTATATTGAGGGTTGAGTGAAGGTGAGCATATATTGTGGGATTTCTAATGTGGTTTCTCTTTTGCAGGTTGTTATTATGGTTGTTTGCCTCCAAAAGTTGCTGGCTTTCCTCTCCTCAGCATTTTCGGTCGCTGTATTGAGTGGGCCGAGTGTGGAGAGTTTATATATCTTCTTCCTAAAATGTGGGTTGAGAGATGTGAGACCGTATACTTGGTTACCTCTAATTGCTATTATATATTATATTTTTTATATGCAGGTTAAGGAAGCTTCTACATACAGATCAGTGGATATCTTGTGTGTGTTTGTGAGTTGTGGGCCTAGTGATGTGAGTTGTTATAAAGAGTGGAGTGCTATTATTAGATGTGGGTTGAGTGATGGGAGGTCTCATATATTTAGTATGCTTTTCCTTCTGCTCTATGACCACATATGTAGTATTGGTACTTTCCTTTTATTTCTCGCTGAACAGGTTCATATGCTTCTTTGTTGGTGGTGTGGAGGTGGCTGCAATTTGCGCCTCTCTTATCATCTGCATTCGGGTTTGGGCTGCTCCTCAGCTATGGCAGCACTTGGCGCCGTGATTAGTGGGTCTATAAGTTGTTTTAATTGTGGATGTATATATTCTTTTGCTGGTTGTTGGTTACCGAGTTTGTTTGTTTAGTTTCTCTCCTTTTGGATTGTGTTTGGGTCTCTTTCTTGGATGTAATTTGGACTACGTACTGGGTTGGTTTTGTGTACCCTCATGCCGGTTATTGGGGGTTTCCAGATCTGTGCTTTCTTGGAACTAATATGATTTTTGTGCATGTCCCTTTGACATGGGTTTTGCACAGATTATCTGTTATGATCGGTCAACTGCTAGATGAGCCTTTGGACTAAGGCCTTTGGTGGCTGTTGGCATTTTGCTCGTGTGGGTTTTTTCTTGTGCTCGCTGTAAGTAGTGTTAGGGCCTGGGGTATGCCCCTTGTATTCTTGTAAATTTTTCTGTTTTATTTTATCTCTTATTCACCCAAAAAAAAAAAAAGTTGGGAGGCTAGTGGCGGACAGGCTTTTTGGTTGTCTTTCCTTTTGTTGTATTACATGTAAATTCAAGCCAAGGGCTTTATGTGTAAATGAGTTAGCACTCTACTTTTGTGTAACCAAGTGTTAACTTGGAAAGCTGTAAGCGCTTAGGGCATTTGCTTTTGTTGTTAACATGTGATACTTTTTGTAATAAAACTCTGGTGAATGGAAGGATGTGGACCTTTTATATATCATAGCATGTCTATATTGTTGGGATTAATGTTATTATTTTGAGGGCGTTACAAGCTTGAACCAATCCATCCATACACGTGTGTAGAGGATGCAATCTGTGCACTTCAGCTGGCACAGCTGGCATCCACAACACCTGCAGAAAGTGAAGGAAAGCTACCGACCACTTGAAGTGTGATAACCCTGTTCCGTTTTATGTTAATTGGTCCTTATTATAAATGTGATTATGCGATTGATATGATTTTGAGTGCCATTATGTGAAAATATGTGGTTTTGAATTTCTATCTGTTCACCGTAGGAATATCTGTTTGATTATCTGCTTTGGAAATTAAATTGAAGGCCTTATCGGCCACGGAACCCGAAATTGACTGTGCCTTTATGATTGGCGTAATTTTTAGAGCCTACGGTGAAATTTAATTGGAAATTGATTCGGATCAGATTAAATTGATTTAATTAGTGAATTAGTGCTCTATTATTATATATTAAAATAATATAACAAAAGGGGCTTTTATATGAGCACTACACACTCAATTTCTCTTCTTTAGCTTGACTTGGCTGATTATAAACTCTAAGGAAAAGGAGAGGGCCGGCTAGAGAGAGAGAGAGAGTGAAGGAAATTGGAGTTTTGGCCTCAAAGCTTGGTGATCTTGAAGGCACACTCAAGAATTTACCATAAATTGTAAAGATTAAGCTCCTAGGTGAGTAATCACCCATTGGTTCATAGGTTTGAACTTGTGATTTTGTGTATTCAAGCTAGTTGGGTGATCAAGAGTAAGATTTAACATGATTTGGGTTGGTTTTGTTGATTTGGTAGTCTATATGCACATGCATGTGAAGAATTGTGTTGAGATTGCATGTTTGAGCACAAAATGTATAATCCATGGGAGATTTTGATTAAAGCTCTTATTTTGACCTTCTCTTCATCATCTAAGTTGAGAATGAGAGTAATTTGCGACATGCATGTACAATTCACAAGGGTGTAAGTGTTGAATGCATGAAATTATTATGTTGGTAATGATTTGGTGTAAATTGGGACATGCGTGTGATTAGTTTGTGAAATTGAACTTCATAATGTTGTGATTTGGTGTTTATACCATGTTAGTACATGTATATGTGATGTTTGAGCCAAAAGCATGCATCTAGAACCTTTGAATGTCAAATTGAAGCTCAAGAACATGTTCTGGATTTTCTAGAATTTTGATTCCTGCTCGAGCAGGGAAACCGCCGCTCGAGCGTGAAATTCGTGTTCCCAGTATTTTTGGCAGACATGGTGTCCGCTCGAGCGGGGAAGTTCACGCTCGAACGGGGAGCCATGTAGAGAGGCCTTCCGCTCGAGCGCTAGAGTTCACGAGCGAGCGTAAATTTGACATATCCAGTACTTTTGCAGGCCTCAAGGGTCCGCTCGAGCGGGGACCCTGTTTTCTGAAATTTTGAAAAGACATTATGTGTTTCATTTTCTGTTCTCTTTCACTTCTAAGTACTCTTAGGCATGCATTGAGCATTGTAATTGAGTTAAAGAGATAAGAATGAAGCCTAAAGAGGAAAATGTGAATTTAGAACGGATCGAATTGTTTGTGACCCTTTTGTGTTAATGGAATGTGTAGGGTCGAGCTCCAGGGCAAACCAACCAGCCGATCACTGTGAGTAATATCTTAACAGAGATATCTGAAATATGTTGTTGCCCAATTGCTTACTTCTATGTAAGTTTTATAAGTTCATTGATTCGATTGGTGGACAATGTTTGCTATACCAAATGGATGGGCCAGAGGCCGTTTTGACATGAATGAATGGGTCGGAGGCCGTTTTGACATGAATGGATGGGCCAGAGGCCATTTTGACATGAATGAATGGGCCGAAGGCCGTTTTGACACAGATGAAAGTTTGAATAGGCCAAAGGCCAGTTTGTTTGGAACCGCAGTCACTTGACCTAAATTGTGTATATATGTTAAATAGAAATATGAATTGGGCCTAAGGCCATTTGAAGCATGTTGTTCTACATCTCGTCTGTATAGTTTCTTTAATTGATATTATTCACTGGGCTTTCACTCACGCTCATTCATGTGTTTGTAGGTGAGCCAAGAGAAGTCCAAACCCAGCCCCAGTGAAGTCTATGTGGAACAACAAAGGTTTTGGGAGAGTTAGCCTTTGTGTCTCACGCAGGAGACTTGTCTTCACCCTTTTGTTATGTATTTATATTCTATCATGTTGGCAAAGACTTTGCATCTGTTGTATATAGTCGTGATGGGTTGACTTAGACTTATATGATCTTGTATGTACAGAACCTTGTGCAGTACATATTTTGTTGTGAGTTATTAATTTGCATATATATGGTTGTTATGATGTGCCATGTAAGCACAACTCTATGGACACAGTTTTAACTTGCTTCCGTTTGGCCCCCATTAACTCTGTTAAAATACGTTTGGTTTGGTTTGAGGCCGTAGGTAATCTCATGATCACTGGCCGGTTATGTCCTTAACCCACGGGGGCGGGTTCGGGTCATGACATGAAGTGGTCGGCCAGCTACTTATACTGGTCAGCCGACCAGTGAAAGTGGTCTCCTAGAAAGAAAAGTGGTCGACCAGGGGGGAGAGGTGATCTGCACCAGGAAAGCAAGGTGGTGACATGGTGGGAGACCACTTTTTCCAGCTGTAAACCACTTGTAGACCACCAAAAGTGGTCTATAGGGAAGAAAACTGGCTGGCGGGGAAGAAAAGTGGTTTTCAGCAAGAGAAACTGGTCTCCAACCCTCATTCCACCCTCCAAGCAAGGAAAACAAGGTTTGTGCCAAAAACAAACCAACAAGGATGCAAGACAAGAGTCCGGGGGTCGAGGCGCGCAACCGGAAGCCTCGAAAACTAGTCTACGGGCACCAAAAGTGGTCTACGAGGGAAAAATGGTCTACGACCACAAAAAGTGGTCTCCAAGACCTCTGTGTCCCTCCTCTAGACCAAGGCAACAAGGCATGGTTCGAAAACCAGGCCAAAAGGAGAACGGTAAGCGGTCCCGAGACAAGGCGTGCGGTCGAAGGCTCCGAAAACCGAAAACTAGTCTACATGAGGGAAAAGTGGTCTATAACCACAAAAAAGTGGTCTATAGACCTCTCTCTCCCTCCAAGGAAGGGAAAACAAGGTTTGGTTCAAAACCAAACTAAAAGGGAAGTAAGACAAGGCGCTCGGCCGATGGCTCCGGAAACCAGAAACTAGCCTACAGGAGGGAAAAGTGGTCTACGACCACAAAAAGTGGTCTACAGACCTCTCTCTCCCTCCAGGGAAGGGAAAACAAGGTTTGGTCTACAAACCAAGCCAAAACACAAAGAGTTCAGAGGCCCAGAGGCAAGGCACTCAGCCGAAAACCCCGGAAACTCGAAACGAGCACAAACATGCACAATCATCGAGCGCTCAAACGACGACGTCCGAGTCTTAAGGTCGGTCAAAAATGGGGTGTCTACAGTTGCCCCTCTTTGATAGAACTCGAAAGTCAAGAAGTGACGGAAGTGAATTTCAAAGCCCAGAGACGACCCATTTTTGACAAGGCCGAAGACATAGACAAACAGGCAAGATAACAAAGAGATGCGCCCGCAGACAGGGGCACAATGCAAATGACATGCACAATGCACAACATAACGAATGATTATGCAAAGAGGGTTGTAATGAAACATCTAGATGCAAATGTTATGCAAAGAAATGCTACAGCAAACTCGTACATAAGCAAGTAAGCAAACACGCTATGCGTGGGAACTACAAACCGAACTACATTTCACGCAGAAAGGATGTAAGAAAATTATGCAATCTTAACTACGGCTCGCGTAGGAAAGACTAAAAGCGACCATTGGGCACACCCAAGGTTTCAAACAAGATTCTGACACGTTGCACGCAAAAGGAAAAAAGAGTGGTATAAGCATTGGGACACATTCCGAATGCTCTTAACGAAAAAATGAGAAACATAGGGACACGTCCCAGTGTTTCGGAGTGGTATAAGCATTGGAACACGTTCCCAATGCTTTTAACCAAAGAGGGAGAAACATAGGGACACGTCCCAGTGTTTCGGAGTGGTATAAGCATTGGAACAGGTTCCCAATGCTCTTAACCAAAAAAGGGAGAAACATAGGAACTCGTCCCAGTGTTTCGGAGTGGTATAAGCATTAGAACATGTTCCAAATGCTCTTAACCAAAGAGGGAGAAACATAGGGACTCGTCCCAGTGTTTCGGAGTGGTATAAGCATTGGAACACGTTCCCAATGCTCTTAACCAAAAAGGGAGAAAATAGGGACATGTCCCAGTGTTTCGGAGTAGTGTGAGCATTGAAACACATTCCAAATGCTTTTAACCAAAGAGGGAGAAACATAGGGACTCGTCCCAGTGTTTCAGAGTGGTATAAGCATCGGAACACGTTCCCAATGCTCTTAACCAAAGAGGGAGAAACATAGGGACTCATCCCAGTGTTTCGGAGTGGTATAAGCATCGGAACACGTTCCCAATGCTCTTAACCAAAGAGGGAGAAACATAGGGACTCATTCCAGTGTTTCGGAGTGGTATAAGCATTAGAACACGTTCCCAATGCTCTTAACCAAAAAGGGAGAAAATAGGGACATGTCCCAGTGTTTTGGAGTAGTGTGAGCATTGAAACACATTCCAAATGCTTTTAACCAAAGAGGGAGAAACATAGGGACTCGTCCTAGTGTTTCAGAGTGGTATAAGCATCGGAACACATTCCCAATGCTCTTAACCAAAGAGGGAGAAACATAGGGACTCGTCCCAGTGTTTCGGAGTGGTATAAGCATCAGAACACGTTCCCAATGCTCTTAACCAAAGAGGGAGAAACATAGGGACTCGTCCTAGTGTTTCGGAGTGGTATAAGCATTAGAACACGTTCCAAATGCTCTTAACCAAAGCAAAAAGGTACAAGCGTCGGGCACACAGTCCAAACGCTTCTAACAGGGTGTTAGTGTAAACACCGGGCGCACCCGGGTATTTTTAAGCAACGGGGTAAGGGAGAGGAATGGTGTTACCCAAAATTCCTCTGAATGAACTGTACATACAATATCGTGCCTACATAAGAAAGAAACTTAACAGATACAGCAGGATAGGAATGCATGTTCCAAGCAAGGTTGACAGCACGCACCATGCTAATGTGAGAAGTGCATATACAATGCAAAGATGACAAATGCATGTTCCATGCAATATCGAGATACATATTCTATACAAGAATAATGAATGCATGTCCGATGCGGGAGTAACCAATGCATGTTCCATGTGAGATATTAAGGTGCATATTCAATGCAAGTGTAAGAAGTGCATATACAATGCAAACATGAGAAGTGCATAACAATGCAAGTGAAGAGGTGCATAATAATGCAAAAGAAGCGTGAATAACAATGCAGGTGTAACATGCATAACAATGCAAGTGAAAAGGCAGCATACATATTCTATGCACAATATTCAATGCATATTCGACACAGTATGCTCAATGAAGAAATATGCGTCTCGACAAGACCGATTTAGTTGTGACCTCTGATTTACCTCTCGAAGGGATTACAATATATTTCAAAAGGATACACCTCGTGCATGCCAACTGACGACGAGTTGAAAATTCCGCAGAAACATTTTGAGCTGAAAAAGTGGGTTCTTCTTGCACTTTCTTGATTATACTTCCAAACCACAGTTACTACCTTTCCTTCCTGGCCATGTTCACAACTTTCCCTATTCTCCAACGGGGTGACGGACTAGGTTGGTTCAGTATCCAGAATTGAGGCACATACACATGCTATCTCAATCTATGGGGCTGCCATACATATTTCAAGCTGAGGACACACCCCTGGGTATTTAAACCATATTTTAGTCTCGGAAATTCCAAACCTTTGTGTTCTAGGCATCAGCCATTCGAACTCTAGTTTCCACCGTCGCAGTTGGTCTCCTAGGAACTCATTGCAAACACAGCCAAGATAACTCTGGCGGAGAATGGTACTCAGGAAGAGCACTTCTGATTGCCATTCTGGCTTGAAGCAGGCTTAATCTTGAGCTTGAGGTAGAGGCACACTCATACTTCGGAGCATTGGCAAGACCTGAAGAGGTACACACGGAATGCAATCTTGGAACTTACTAAAGTTGAAACAAACTCATATGCCTGACATTTTCCCTCTTTTCTTTTGCTTTGTAGTCTGGAACCTATATAGCTTTAGATAGGTCCTGGTTTTACTGTTCTCACATGAACTGGGTTGAACCCTGCAGTTTTATGAAAGAACAAATCCTGTTTTGCACATTTGTGGAGAACGACATAGCTCTCTGAGCACAAAACAAATTTATTTTTGAAATTGAAATGAGAAAAAGGTTCTCAACCGGGTATTGAGCCTACAACTAACCACAGCCAAAACGACTCAACAATGGAAAACAAAGGTAAAACAACCTAAACACATCTATTGACACTCAAAATGACTCAAAACAAGAATCGAGACAGACAAAACACAACAAAACATAAGACTCAAATGTGCACATGGAGCCTGTTTCTCCGGGTGTTGTTTCCCACCCTTCCTTATTTGTGATTCTCACATCACTCGGCCCTCAGGCTCTATTTTTCTGAAAAGCCCTTTTCTCACTTTTCTCTCAGCGCACATCTCTATATTCTTCAATCTCTCATTTTTTTATCCCTCCCCTGGGTGGTTGATGGGTAAACAGGAAGCTGTGGGCTCTTGCCCCTAGTATTCTACCAGATTTTTATTCTTCCGCTCACAATAGTGAGCTTTCCCACAGAGGGGTTGCGACAGGATGTGCAGTAGATCCATAACTGACATCATTTGGTGAGGCCCTTGGCTAGTTCGGATGTAATCGAATCTGTCTAGATGAGGGAGTGGAATATTTTGATCCATTCCAATTCATGCTTTGCACTTGGCTTGATACCTCGTTGCTCGGAGGATGAGAGAGCTTTTGGCCCTTTGTTGTTAGCTTCAGTTGTGCCCTTTTCTGGCAAGTGCAGTGCCTTTTCTAGCAAGTATGGTGCTGTTTCTAGCAAGTATGTTGACAATGGGGAAAAGACAGGAAGCCTGACTCAACTGTGCCCCAAGTTCATCATTTTGACCATTTTTTGTTTTGGCTTTCTACTAAAACAATTTTGACCAATATGAGAGTTAGATTAACATACTTGTTCAACTTTTTGATTTGAAATCATGCAAGTCAGGCTATGAGCACTGAAAATTTTCCTTTTTCGGGTCCAAGAAATGGTCTAGTTTTGGAAAAATAGAATAATTTTCAAGAAAATTAGTCAACCTCATTAAAAATTCTCAAAACTATTTTTGCAAATGGCCACTGCTTGACCAACATAGAATTTACTCTTGAGATGCACAACCTCAAATCCAAAACAATGAAAAATTGCCTCTTGGCTAAAGGGCACTACACGGCAACGGAAAGTTGCCCCTTGTCTGAATGGCACCACAGCGCACTGTAATCAGTCTTCAAAGTGACGATCACAACCAAACTCTCCGATACAGAGAAGTCAAAGATGGTCAAAACCATTACATGGACACAGTCGATTTGGAAGTGTTTACGGCTGGACTTCAGAATGAAGTTGCCTACGTATCCCAAAGATGGGAATCAAGCCTGACATAGTTCCGGGGTTATGGTACACTCGGGTATTTAACCTCTCCTTTTGTGCTCTAACTTTTGCCAAGGTCGTCCTTTCTGGGTTTTCAACCTTGCAAGCTCTGTTTTTCTTTTCTTTTCATTTCTTTTCTTATTTTTTCATCTTTTCTTTTATCAATCTTTGCATTTTTTTTTCTTTTTTGTTCTTTTTCTTGCTCTAACTTTTGCCTGGGTCGCCCTTCCGGGTTTTCGGCCCAGCGAGCCTCTCAAGGGTAAAAAGTGTAGCTTTGTCCATGTCGATCGGTTTGAGATCTCGAAGCCATCTGAATCTAGGAGAATGGCTGCTGTTTGCTGATGATGCAGAAGTCTATCCAATGGGGACTGAATTTGCCCCTAGTGTTATGGATAGGAACTCGGTTGTCCTTCAGCAATTCTTTCTTCTTTCCTCCCTTCTGCGATTTGGCATTCTTGCCAATCTTCGTTAGCTTGAGAAATGTCCTAATTTTTGACTCTTGGAGCACATCTAACATTTTTTTTTTGTCCCTAGTTCAAGGGCTACTTCTGATCTAGCTTCACAAGCTTCTTTTGATGACATCTGATCTTCTTGATCTGACTTTCTTGCCCCTAGTTCGAGGGCTGCTTCAAATCTAGCCATACGACCCTCACATTGTGGTTGACCGTTGAACATTCTGAATCCAAGTTCAAGGTTTGAAAGCAAAAGGGGTTGAGTCTCGAGGCTAAGAGCGATCCCATGCTGCACAATCTCAAGAGCGATTCCACACAGGTCTTCGCAGAACCACGCAAAACATTTTTTGAAATCTTTTAAGAAAGCAACTAATCGCTCGCACGGAAGACAATGTTGAACCAATCTGGATCAAGCTAGGATCCTTCTCAGTACTCACATTACAAACATGATCTCATTCATTAAGGGCTTAGCACGCCTTTCTTTCTCTCAATTGATCAAATTTTTGCAAATCCCGAGGGATTCCTCCCTCTTTGTTTTCATCACAATGTTTGAAAAGTTTTGAAAAACTTTGGTCAATGCAATGATTTCAAGGCACAAAAAAGTAGGCGAAAAGCACTGCCGTTTCATTCAAAATTCTGGCACAACTGGCTCAAGACAGAAACAACCACAAAAGTGTGAAAATCACTGCTGTCTCATTCAAATTTTTTCATGCAACTGGCCCCACGGCAGAAATAGACTCAAAAGAGTGTAAAAGGAAAACACAAAATGAGATAGTGATGTCCGAGGTAACACCCCTGAAATAACCCGACTCTAACAAACAGGCTTGTTGTGGTGGATGCTACTGCTGAAGCCTGGCAATCAACTCTGCCTGTTAAGCTACCACTTTTGCCTGATGTGCAACAACCTCTGCCTGGCGGGCAGCATCCCGCTGCATAGCTTGCATGGTTTCTTGGAGCCGATGCATCATGTCCTCCATATTAACTAAAAACTGTGGATTTTACTGAACAGGTTTGTATTCCCTATCTGAGGTGGAAGTAGATATCTCAGCCCCAACTGCGTACATGTGAGGTGGATGATGATCACTGATCTGGAGACTGTTGAACTGGTGATCTGTGCCTGGCTGGCCTTTTACCCTGCCTCTGGCGAAGGAACACTGATTGCCCTTGAACTGAATCTCTAACCTGACAAAGTCTATCAGCACAAGTCCAATGTACACAGGGGATATTAGAGCCTTCTGAAGCTATGGTTCCAAGACTACCTAGCAAAAGAGAAAACAAGCAGCATCTTAGCCCGATTTCACCAGAACAGATATGAGCACAACTGAATGATTGCACTATTTACTGAATTCTGCCGCAAATTCTGCCTGTAAACTGATACCCTCAGGCAAAACTTATTTCTCAAATTCTGACACTCGCAGGCGTGGTACCCAGACTTGCAAATTGATACAAACAACCCTGTAGAGACACACTCTGACAGCATGTATAAAGCAAGTAAGAACCAAAACACCCCTATGGAGGGGTAGGGTTTCCCTGTCCTATCTTATCAGGAGCTAGGGTTTCACTACGCACGCATCGGTTTCAAACAACCTACAATCGGGTAAGCAACCTGTCCTAGCTTGGAATAGTCACTATGGATTCCGATATGCACTAGATCGAATGGTCAAAAAGGGTGCCCTGGTAAAAATCGAGGTTTGTGTTCCCGTCGTGGCAGAGCCCGCAACCGGTCAGCCTTATGGCACACAACCTCCGGCAAATCGTTTAGGAATAGCATACGGCAAACACCGTGTCCTAGGCGCACCAATGCAAATGCAATGCAAAGAAACACATAAGTGTAGACAAAACAACATATCATGAGTTTGAGTTAAGTTCTCTAAATCCCCAGCGGAGTCGCAGAACCTGTAGACCGCCCGGAACTTCGCTTCGCGCACGAGGGCACGAATTGTAGTTCTTAGCTACTACAGTTCGGACTCATGTCACGGTTCTGAATCTAATCTCACAAAGTGCAGTGTAAGACTGATAAATCACCAAAGAGTCCAAATCCGGTAAATCATTTTGGAAAATCGATTTTAATCAAAAAAAGTGCCAAACATGGATTGCTTTACTAGATTTCAGAGTCGCCACCTAAATATTTTATTTTGAGAAATTTAGGAAACCTTGACTTGTGCCTAAGGCCACATGTCCGTCATCACCAAAGTTGCCTCGGCTCGGGAACTTGGGTATGAGAGAGGAAGGTCATGCAGTGAGCACCCCTACTCGCTCGATGAAAGGATCGGCCTTTACTAACGTGATATGTTGTTTTCGAAAACACATGTGTTCTTATTCCGGTTTATTAGCTAGCCTTACTATGTGATGCGCAGAGCATATAAGTATAGACTAAATCACTCAAGTTGGAACAAAACATCTCATGTTTGTTTGTTTGAAAATGGTTTGGAGTTGCTACTCGCAAGTAGGCTAAGACGCAGATTTTGCCACCCTCAAGTGGGCTTAGAAAACATGATTTTGCCACTCTCAAGTGGGCTTAAAACTCGCATTTCGATGAATTGTCCCAACTCAAGCAATGAAGCCTTCATCCACAATCATTCATGCAATTAAACACTTGAGCAGTTAGCCTCATGGCAAGCATGCTATCATGGCAGTCACTTACACACATGCAAGGATGCTAAAGCGTAAAAGCTTACCTAGTTCTCCGAGCCAAAACAGAAGCTAGTTAGTAATCATACATGATCCTAGCTATGTTAAGATGCCTAATGCAACACATGCAAAAATGCAACTAAAATAGGCTTCGCTATCCTAAGATGTCATGTGAATGCAACTTGATAACATGTATTCAAATTGGTATTGAAATACAATGCAGTTTGTATGATGCGCCCAGCCCGGTGCATGCAAAACAGATGAATGATGCACGCATGCGAAGCATAAGGATGCTAATTGAAATATGCCCTAAAACTAACCATCAAAAGCTGGTAAGTAAAAGGAAGAAAGACTTGGAGTTGGAAGACAGGCATCACACACACACACGCTTATTACAATAGTTGTGCCCTCTCGACGGAGGGTCTGAATAATAAGCTAACTAACTAATCTAAGCTAATTAGACTAATTATTACAAAACAAAGTTAATTAACTAATTGTTACAAAACAAGCTAACTAACTAGTTATTACTGACACAAATGAATAGTTAAGCGCATCAACTACTTAAGTACAAAAAATAAATGCATTAGCTAGCTTAAGCAGAGCAACTAAGTAAAGCAAATGGAAGGGGCCTTGGAGCGAGAAGCGCATACATGCTTGGTCGCCTCGTTCAGAAATCCATCGCGATGCCCCAACTTGCCTCTATTTTCAATTGTTCTCAGAACACTATACAAAGCTCCAGATAGCTTTTGCTCCACCATGGGAACCTCCAAGAGCATGGCCAACCATTGGTGGTGTTGCTAACCACTTGCCGACCACTTGCCTTTGCTGTAGACCAGAAAAAGTGGTCGGCTAGCCACTTTTACTGGTCTGCTGACCAGTTTTTGCTGCACTTCTCCAGTTTGCTGCAACAGAGAACAAGAAGGGGCATGGCAATGTATTTGCAAGATATGTGTGCACAAGCACCCGCCCTATCATTTCATGATCTGAAGGGAGTGCGGTTCTTGACTCTCGGGCCACCAATCGCGCATCTCGATGCATGATGGCCAAAGAGGCAAGATTGCATGAATCAATGTAAATGAATGCACTCATAACACATAAAGCCTTAACCTCTATCATGCTTGATCAAGAGGGTCAGCGACCGAGAAATGAGGCACGTTTCATCACTTCAAGTATGAAATGTCCCTCGTTTCTCGTGTTTGGACTAACACCCAATCCAAACACATGCAATGCAACTCAAGCATACTCAACACAATGTAATGCATGCATACACAAAGCAATGTAACATGAGCAACCTATCAATGCTAATGACATGCATACACAATGCGATGCAACATAAGCATTTCAACACAAAGCAAACAACAAGCATGCAAACAACATGCAAACAAACATGCATAATGGACTTAAACCAAATATGGACGGACCTCAGTCATGCCAAAACAGTGGCCATAATGCTGAAATAAAGGCATGAAAGCAAGAGAAATGCATGCACATGTATTGGCTCACCAATTAGGCATAAGAACACAACTCTCAAAAGTGCTCAAGGAGTGACAAATGTAGAAGTGTAACAACACTATGAGCACTGAAATTAGGTATGAAACAATGCCAAATCATTCAATCAACACAAGCAAGGCATGCAAGAGTCCTTAAGGCACAAAGCTACCAAAGAGGACTACTCTAGAGACATGCAATACATGGCACAAATGCATGAACCAAGCATGGACAGAGTTCAAATAGGTCTAAGCAAAGACCAAAACATGCTGAGATGGGGGCTCAAATGTCTAAGCATGCATGCATGCATGCACACTAGGCCACAAATAAGGCAACAATGCACAACCCTTAGAGGCACTCAAAAGGTGAAAGAAATGGGAACATGGAAATGCTATATGCTCTAAAATAACATGGTAGATGATGCCAAATCATGCACGTGTCACAAATGAAGCATGCTAGGAGGCCCAAAGCTTGAAACTAGCATAGGCACTTGCACTATAGCTATACAAAACATGAACCATATGGCCAAGGAAACCCAAAACAGTCCTAGAGCATGTCAAAATGATGACAAAACATGCATGGACTAAAGCCAAAACAAGCTAGCATGAAGGGTCAAAACAATAAGCATACAAGGCCAACAAGGAGGATTACACTACACCTACCAAAGCCAAGCATGAGATGACTTAATCAACAAAAATCAGAGTTATGGCATGTCAAAATAACACCAAAAATGGGCTAATACCAAGTCAACACATGCTAGAATAACAAGCTCACTCATTAGGCATGCAAGGCTAGCAAAGGGGACTTACACTACAAGTGTAAGAAGCAAATGAGGCATGCTCTATCCAAGAAAAAACAGAGCTATATCATGGAAAAATAGGACCAAATACACATTGAAACGGTGACCCAAAAGCCTAGGCAAGATGGCATACACATATGCTCATATTTAAGGCATAAAGCATGAACCCTCCAATGCATTGAAAGAGTGACATATGTGAGGGCATGACCACACTACATGCACTGAAATCACATAACAAATGATGCCAAATCATGAAAATAGTCCAAGCAATGCATGCTAATGGCTTGGAAACTCAAAGCTAATGAGCTAGAATGCACTATGGCTATACAAAGCATGGCATGCATGACCAAAACAACATAAATTAGAGCTTAAGCATGCTAAAACATGGCCAAAAGCTTCTTGGAGTTAAGCCAAAACATGTTAGAATGATGGTCCAAAAGCAAGGTGCATGTTAGGCTAGCAAGGGGGATTGCACTACAAGTGCAAGGAGCATGCAAAGGCCTATCAAACCAACCCAAAACAGACCTAAGGCATGGAAAAAAAAACACCAAAAACATGCTGAGATATGGCCAAAACATGCTAGAAAGACATGTTCAAACATGAAGCATACAAGACTAGTTTGCAAAATTTACACTACAAGTGTATAAAGCATGCATGAAGTGACCAAGACAACCAAAAACAGTGATATGCCATGCTGAAATAAGGCCTAATACATGCTAAGATGGAGTCAAAACAAGCTTAGCAAACATGCTACTTTTATGAGCCATCAATACAAGCATTCAAGACATAAGGAGAGGGGATGCCCCTCTCCTATTTGAGACCTCAAAACACAAGTTTTATCACTGAAAATCCACTGGATTTCAGTGGTTAAAAGGCCAAGAGAAAGTGATCTCAACGGCCTAAAGTGATGGTGTAAAACAAAGCCAAACAAGGCACAAGAGGGGGTAGACCACCCCCAACACAAAAGAGACCTTAAACAAACATTACAAGCATGCAAAATTAGAACTTTTTGTAGTATAAAGTCAGCCAAAATAAGCATGCAAATAGGTCCAAAAGCTTAATCAAAAACAAGGGTTTAAGAGGTTAGAAGCTCACCCTTGTAGAACCACTTTAGAGCAATAACTCCAGCATCTTTCTTGGATCAAAACCAGTCCAAAAACACCAAAACTAGCTTCAAAGTGCCTCAACAACAAGAGTATGGTGTTTGAGTGTGTGTTTGTGTGCAATAGTATGATGAAAATGCACTTTTAAGCAAAAAACAAGAGAGAAGGGGAAAATATAGAGATAGGTGTGTATCTATAGCTCAAGCACAAAATTCTGAACCTGGAGAAGGGAGGGCCTCCCTCTTATAGAAAATCAAGCAAGAAGCTTGTTGAACACACTTGAGGCTCTAAGTCATCCCTCCATACATGTGTATGGAGGATGACTTTTGTGGCTTCCAGCTGTCACAGCTAGTAAGAAAAGATCTCCAAAAAGGTACTGGAAAGCTGCCGACCACTTGAAGTGGTCGGCTAGCTACTTGTAATGGTCGGCTGACCACCACAAGTGGTCTGCCAGGAAAGAAAGTGGTCGGCAGGTGGGGGGAGGTGGTCTGCACACTGAAAGCAAGCCAATGGTGTGGTGGCCAACCACTTTTGGTGGTCCAAAGACCAAGAAGACCAGTTGGCTGGCCAGAAAACTGGCTGGCAGGAAGAAAAGTGGTTTACGGGGAGAGAAACTGGTCTCCCACCCTTATTCCACCCTCCAAGCAAGGAAAACAAGGTTTGTGCCAAAAACAAACCAAAAAGGATGCAAGACGAAAGTCCGGGAGGCAAGGCAGCCGGAAGCCCCAAAAACTAGTCTATGAGCGCCAAAAGCGGTCTACGAGGGAAGAGTAGTCTACGACTACAAAAAGTGGTCTACGAGACCATTGTGTCCCTCTAGACCAAGGCAACAAGGTATGGTCCGAAAATCGGGCCAAAAGGAGAACGTTAAGCGGTCCCGAGACAAGGCGCACGGCCGAAGGCTCCAAAAATCAAAAACTGGTCTCCAAGTGGGAAAAGTGGTCTACGACCACAACAAGTGGTCTCCAAGACCTCAGTGTCCCTCTAGGCAAGGGAAAACAAGGTTAGGTTCAAAACCAAACCAAGAGGGAAGCAAGACAAGGCACTCGGCCGAAGGCTCCGGAAACCGAAAACTAGCCTACGAGAGGGAAAAGTGGTCTACGACCACAAAAAGTGGTCTACAGACGTCTCTCTCCCTCCAGGCAGGGGAAAACAAGGCACGGTCTACAAACCAAGCCAAAACACAAAGAGTTCAGAGGCTTGGAGGCAAGGCACTCACCCAAAACCCCCCGGAAACTCGAAACGAGCACAAACATGCACAATCACCGGGCGCTAAATCGATGACGTCTGAGTCTTAAGGTCGGGCAAAAATGGGGTGTCTACAATAGCATTCGCAAATGCTCCAAATAGTGGTTGCCATCCCCAAATCTGGAGTAAACTGAGCGCCATCTGCAGGTGGTTCATCCCCCGATCTCATAGTCACATTATCCCCCAAGTTCACTGATCCAGTGCCGATAGACTTTGCAGAGCTTGGTACAACGATGACCCTATCGTCAATCAGATCTTGTATTTCGTGGCAAAGACGAAAACACATGTCAGTATCATGGCCGACTTGTTGATAGAAAGCACAGTACTTGGTTGGATCATGGGAGAGAGGAAGTTTACTCAATAATGGCCGATGCTCCAGGGGCTTCAGATGCCCCTTTTCGATCAGGACCCTCAGGGCCGTTGACAGAGGCATGTACAGTGGGGTGAACACCCTCTGGCCCTGAGGTGGGTATTTGGCAGGTTGTAAGCTGGTTGTGTTGGATGTACTGGTGAAAGGGTCGGCAGGTGTTGACTGGGTTTGTCGATCTCTTCCGAGTGTAGGACTGGAACTGAAAAGGGTCTTTCTGGTACAACATCCCTTGCCTCAGCTTGCCCCTTGATTCAAACTGCTCTTATCCTGACTGGCAAAAGTGTCATCCACAGTCTTTGCTACAACTGCAATCACTTGCTGTTTGTTTAGCCCTTCAGCTTTCAAAGCCTCAACAGCCCACTGAAGATGGTTATGGGGGCCAATGCCTACCCCTGCCTTGTTCTCATTGCTAGCCTCCACTTTGCTAAGAGATTAGCCTTCTTCCAATGCAGCCCGTCCCAAGGTTGGGGAGCCTTTTGGCATGAAATCCCTAGTATGTGATGTGGTTGAGGATGGAGCCAAAACTCCAAAGGCCAGATCTGCCACAGTTCTCTGAAGATCTTTGATCATTCTCATTAGCTCAGAAGTAGTGGGTTCACGGGTTTGAGCTGATTGGGGTTCAGGTGTACCCATCATGCATAAGTCCATGTTTACTAGAATAAACACCTCAAGCTTGGGTAAATGGGCTGGGGTGATGTATATACTGGGATCAAACGGGTTGGCCATTGTTTGGATGAAGTTTACCTGCTTAAGTGGAGGGTTTTGATTAACACTTGGTTTTTCTGGAGGTGCTATTACCTGGTTGTCAATGAGATCTTGAATCTCATGGCGTAGTCTGAGGCAAAGGTCGGTATCATGACCCTGCTGCTGATGGAAGGCACAGTATTTAGCCGAGTCATACTTTGGAGGGAGAGGATCGGGTAGAGGCTGTTGTTCTAACGGTTTCAGATGTCCTTTCTTGAGTAGGACCCCTAGAGCTTTAGACAAAGGCATATAGAGTGGGGTGAAAACCCTCTTGTCTCGGGGTAGATAGTTTGAAGTTTGGGGGTTTGGATTGGACGTACTAGCAAAGGGATTGGCTGTTTTTGAAGTGGTGGTAGTGACCATGCCCACATCAAAAGTCCTGGCAGCTACAGCATTACTCGTGCCTGCATTCGTACTGCGGAAAAATGCCCTCTTGGGCTGCTCTCTGTCGTGGTCAATCAGACCCTGCTTCATGGCGTCCTCGATCTGTACCCCAATCTCGTGTAAATCCGCAAAAGTGGGAAGGGGTAAGACGATCATCTTTTGCATCAGCTTGGGTTGGAGGTTGCGCACAACCATCCGTATCTGATCCTTATCGACCGGCCTAATGGTTATCACAGAAGCCTTGGCCCTCCAACGGTTTACAAAGTCGGAGAAGCCCTCCTTCAGCTCCTGTCTGGTTGTCTCGAGATCACGAGTTGTGATCTCGATCTGTGTATTGTGGGAGTGTTGAGCTATAAAGGCCTCAGCCATCTCCTCCCAACTTCTCTTGATAGAGTCCTCCAGCTTTGCATACCAAATAGCCACAACACCCGACAGGGTCCTGCCGAAAAGGGACAGCTTCTGTAATCTTGAGAGGCCCATTGGCCTTAGGATATTTTAGAACAACCGCAGGTGCACCATGGGATCCCCCAGTACCGTCAAAACGGTCTATGTGCAGCATCTTGAACCGGTCCGACAAAGTCACCGCCGAATTGGTGTACCCATCCTCCATGTCCGGAATGGAATTCACACCTTGAGCTCTTTTTGAACAGCTTTTCTAGCTTGCTCACTTTCAGTGCGGTTGGGTCCATCTCAGATTCAAACAGTGTATCTGTTGAGAAGGCCGGTGTGTCTTTGAAATTTGCGGTAGAACTGGCGGCGAGGCTGGCCCTATTGGAACGTTCGTATCTTCCTGAACGTTTGCAGTATCCCCGAGTGGTGGAACTCTAGGTGGGGGTGGGAGTGGATTCGAAGCAAATGCTCCGGCTTGTTGTGGTTGCGGTTGCTGTTGTTACTGAAGTTTGGCAATCAACTTTGTTTGCTGGGCTACAACCTCAGCCTGACGCGTGGCAAATTCTACCTGGCGGGTAGCATCTCGCTGCATGGCTTGCATGGTCTCTTGGAGCTGACGCATCATGTCCTCCATTTCAACTGTAAAGTTTGGATATGACTAAGCCAGTATATGTTCCCTCTCTACGGGAGAAACAGAAATCTGATCCCTATTGTGCACAGGTGGAATAGACAAAGACCTCTGAACTGGTAACCACTGTACCGGTGGTCTGTGCCTGACTGGCCCTTCTCTGCCTTACCACTAGTGAAGGAAACATTGGTTGCTCTTGAACTAAATCTCCGACCTGACAAAGTCTATCAACACAAGTCCGGTGTACCTGGGGGATATCGGAGCCTTCTGAAGCTATGGTTCCAGGACTACCTAGCAAAAGAGAAAACAGACAGCACCTCAGCCTAATTTCACCAAAACAGATATGAGCGTAGCTGAATGACTGTGCTCTCTACTGAATTCCGCCCAAAATTCTGCCTGTAAACTGATACCCTCAGGTCGATACTCAGACTTGCAACCTGATACGTACAACCCTGTAGAGACACACTCTGACAACACATATCAAGCAAGAGCGAGCGAAAAACACCCCTATGGAGGGGTAGGGTTTCCCTGTCCTATTTTGTCAGGAGCTAGGGTTTCACTATGCACGCAGCAGTTTTCAAACAACCTACAATCAGGTAAGCAACATGTCCTAGTTTGGAATGGTCACTATGGATTCCGATATGCACTAGGTCGAATGGTCAAAAAGGGTGCCTCGGTAACAACCGAGGTTTGTGTTCCCATCGTGGCAAAGCCCGTAACCGGTCAGCCTTATGGCATGCTTCTCAAAGCAAGCCTCCGGCAAACCGTTCAAGAATAGCAGACGACAAACACGGTGTCCTAGGCGCACCAATGCAAATACAATGCAAAGAAACACATAAGTGTAGACAAAACAACATATCATGAGTTCGAGTCAAGTTCTCTAAATCCCCAGCAAAGTCGCCAGAAACTGTAGACCGATCGGAACTCCGCTCCGCGCGTGAGGGCGCGAATCGCAGTTCTAGCTATTATAGTTAGAACTCCTGTCATGGTTCTGAACCTAATCTCACAAAGTGCAATGTAAGACTGATAAATCACCAAAGAGTCCAAATCCGGCAAATCGTTTTGGAAAATCGATTTTGATCAAGAAGTGCCAAACATGGACTGCTTTGCCAGATTTCAGAGTCGCCACCTAAAAATTTTATTTTAGGAAATTTAGGAAACCCTGACTCGTGCCTAAGGTCACGTGTTCGTCATTACCAAAGTTGTCTCGGCTCTGGAACTTGGGTACAAGGGGGGAAGGTCATGCAATGAGCACCCCCGCTCGCCCGATCAAAGGATCGGCCTTTACTAACATGATATGTTGTTTTTGAAAGCACATGTGTTCTTATTCCGGTTTATTAGCTAGCTTACTGTGTGATGCGCACAACATACAAGTATAGACTCAATCACGCAGATTGGGACAAAACGACTCATGTTTGTTTTCGAAAGTGGTTTGAAGTTGCTACTCGAAAGTGGGCTAAGCCGTGGATTTGCCACCCTCAAGTGGGCTTAGAAACACATGATTTTGCCACTTCAAGTGGGCTTAAAACTCACAATCATCGAGTTGTTCCAATTTAGGCAATCGAGCCTTCATCCACAGGCATTCAAGCAATTATAGTAGTTAAGCACATAGCCTCATGGCAAGCATGATAAACATGGCAACACTTACAGGCATGCAAGGATGCTAAAGCATAAACACTTACCTAGTATTCCGAGCCAAAAAAGAAGCTAGGTAGTAATCAATGCATGATCCTAGCTAAGTTAAGATGCCTAATGCAACACATGCAAAATGCAACTAAGATAGGCTTGGCTTTTCTAAGATGTCATGTGAATGCAACTTGATAACATGTATTCAAATTGGAATTGAAATACAATGCAGTTAGTATGATGCGTCGAGCCCGGTGCATGCAAGACAGATGAATGATGCAAACATGCGAGCATAAGGATGCTAATTGAAACATGCCCTAAGACTAACAATCGAAAGCTGGTAAATAAAAGGGTGAAAGAAATGGGGGTTGGAAGACATGCGTCACACACACGCACACTTATTACAACAGTTGTGCCCTCTCGACGGAGAGTCTGAATAATAAGCTAACTAGCTAATCTAAGCTAATTAAAGTAATTATTACAAAACGAAACTAATTAGCTAATCCTAGTTAACTAATAAGTTATTACAACACAAGTTGAATAGCTAAGTACATTAACTAATTAAGTACAAAACCAAAGCATTAGCTAGCTAAGTAAAGCAGCTAAGTAAAGCAGTAAAGAGATGTCCTCAGGGTGAAGAATGCATGCATGCTCGGTCGCCTCGTTCAGAAATCCATCGCAATGCCCCAACTTGCCTCTGTTTGTAATTGTTCTCAGAACTCTGCACAAAGCTCCAGATAGCATTGCCGACCACTTATTGGCGGTGTAGACCACCTGCCGACCACTTACCATTGTTGCAGACCAAAAAAAGTGGTCGGCCAGCCACTTTTACTGGTCTGCCGACCAGAAAATTCTGCACACTTCTAGTTTGCTGCAACAGAGAACAAGAAGTGACATGGCAATGTATTTGCAAGATATGTGTGCACAACCACTCTCCCTATCATTTCATGAGCTCAAGAGAGTGTAGTTCTCGACTCTCAGAACACCAACCGAGCATCGCAATACAAGATGGCCGAGAAGCCAAGATTGCACAATCAATGTGAATGAATGCACAAAATAACACATAAAAGCCTTAACCTCTATCATGCATGATCAAGAGGGTCGGCCACCGAGAATTGAGGCACATTTCATCACTTCAAGTATGAAACGTCCCTCGTTTCTCGTGTTTGGCTCAATGCTCGATCCAAACACATGCAAGGCAACGTGATCAACTTATCAAAGCTAATGGCATGGAAACACTAATGCAATATGAGAATCCCAGAAACTCGAAACGAACACAAACATGCACAATCATCGAGCGCTCAAACGACGACATCTGAGTCTTAAGGTCGGTCAAAAATGGGGTGTCTACACTAGGCAAGTGTCTAATTCAATCAGCAATCTTAAACCTTGAATAGTCTGTACCTTATTGAGTGCAACTTTTCAGGGTCCATCCCGGCTTCTCTTGGGAACCTTAACAAATCACGAATTTGTACTTCTTGTATAATAGTTTTAGCAGTCAAATCCCCTTATCGATTTCAAACCTTCCAAAGTTTACTCACTCGTTTCTTTCTAATAAAAATTTGAATGGACAAATGCCATATTCCATTGGCAACATGAGCCAACTTGCTTTCTTGGACCTTTCTGGAAATAGGCTAACAGGTCCTCTTCTTTTTTATGCAATTGGGCTTTCCAGGTTAGCTTATAGAGCAATTTCGGTTTTGACTCGTCTCTTGGGATAGTTCGGACTCGGGTTGGTGTGGTTTCAGATAGTGATTCATATCTTGTTTCCCTTGTCTCCCCCTTTATTTTGGTTATCGGGTTGTGGTTGTGTGTTTGAAATAGGTTGGTTGCTTGTTTTTCCAAACCTGCGTTGTCCAGAATTTTGGTCTTCTACTCGAGTGGGCCTTCTTGCGCTCGAGTGGGATGTGCAAACTCTCACTACTTTGCACATCTACAAAAGTACTGGAGGGATGTTTTTCACGCTCGAGTGGCGTTTCTTATGCTCAAGCGGGTGTATGATCAAGCGGCCTTCCTTGCGCTCGAGCTGGTTGTCTGTTGTCTGCATAAGTACTGGATGTTTGCTTTCTGCACTTAAGCGGGCTCTTCTTGCGCTCAAGTGGAACCAAAGTTTGTGTATGGTGCTCGAGCATCAACTTCTCCACTCAAGTGGACTGCGGGTATATCAGATCGTGAAAACATTATTTTATATCACGTTTTTAGATCTATTCTTCAAAAAGCCTTAAAGTGAGACCCTCTATCTCTAAAACTTACCTTCTCTCTAGATTTCCACCTAGATCTAGTGATCTATCCACCCTACTTCCTTTGATAAAAAGGTAGAGCTTCTCAAGATCTTCATTTTGAATCAATTGAAGTTGGATTTCGACATTTTTGAAGTTCCATCCTTGCTTGGCTCATCTTCTCTCTTTGAGGTAGGGATTTTCTACACTTTGTTATGGGCTTTAACTTAGTTATTTGTGATTGTGTAACAATGGTGGTATTTGGGATTAATTTGAGCAAACCTAGGGTTTGGATGAAATGTAAAAGAGGGGTTTTTGGTGGAAATGAAATAAATGAACATGGGGCTTGAAAATGAAGTCTTGTGGTGTCAAAATGGGTGATTTTGGTACTTGGATTGATATTTTGAAAATGGGGATTTTTGCCCTAAAATGACTATCATATCTATTTTGTATAAATAGTTGAAATTGGTGTTGTAAACATGGAATTAAGTGAGTATTGGAATAAATTGTGGAATTGAATATGAGATGCTTCATAGCCTTGGAAATTTTGATTAAATTATCTATCTTGAGATTGTATATTTGTTTAGAAATATCTGCATTAGGCTATCAGTGGAGGATAGTTTTGATTGTTGTAGAAATTGCATGTGGATTAGGTAAATTGAAACTAGTCCATGGTTGATTATTATTGAATATGATCATGTTATGAATACATTGTATATGTATGATTATTTGGGAGGAGAAAGGGGATGCACTCTATAAGTGTGATTATGTGTTTAAATACATTGCATATGTATGATTGTTTGGGAGGAGAAAAGAGATGGACTCCATGATAATTAAGTTGCCCGAAGAGTCCTGGGTGAAAGTTCTGAAAGTATACATGGGTGCCGATCCTGCAGACGAAATATCCGTAAAATGGCAAATTGAAATTATACATGGGTGCCGATCCCGCAGACAAAATATCCGTAAAATGGCAGTTCGAAGTGTTTGTGTGTAAATTGTGAAATTGAGGAACCTTTGAGTTGTAGTCTCATTTGGGTTATTGAGGAATAATGAAATTGACCTATATGTATATATTGAAATGAATTAGAGGTATGTATAATGGAATATGAAATTGGTATTCTATGGAAATATAAAAGTATGAATGTTTTGTTCCACGCATTATGTATGCACATTTCACCTATATCTTTGTTAAATCTCATATATTGTGTTAGATTATTTCTACTAGGCTGTGGCTCACCCTATTTGGGAAAAACATTTTCAGGTAATGAGGGCATGCCTCCACCAAGGCAATAGCATTTGAGGGATCTTTGGGAAGCAAGAGTTTCCTGTTTTGTTTTATTTTTGTATAGCCTATGGCTAAATTTGTATGAGCTAGTCTCCTTTTGTTTTAACCAAGCCAAGACTTGGAAACGTGTAAGCCCGAAGGGCACTTATTTATGTTTAACTCTTTTGTATCATTAACTTTATGTAATGAAAGGTCAAATGCTTTGATTTATGCTGTTATATATATACATGTTTTTGGGTTGTATTTATTGTATAATTTTGGGGGCGTTACAGCTTACCTTGATTTAAAAAATAACTCACTCAATGGGACAATACCATCTTGGTTATTTACTCTACCTTCGTTGGTTTCTATAGAATTGAGAGGCAATAAGTTGCAAGGACAAATTCCAAGATCTGTTTATGAACTCGCAAACCTGACACGCTTGTCACTTTCATCAAATAACTTAGGTGGTATAGCTAGATAAGCTTCTAACGCTAAAATATCTCTCCCATCTTGACCTTTCACATAATGGTCTCTCATTGAGCATCAACAACAATGTCAACTCTACCATGCACAAATTTTACACTATAGGATTAAATTCTTGTAAGAGTGTAACACCCTGAAACTACAGTATAAGACAACCATTGATATATTCCATAAACATAGAAGAAATATTATATTTTCATTCATCAGGTCTTCTTTACAACAGATATCACATGCATTACGTTTTCATTGATGTTTATCTTGAAACTATAACATGTAACTCTAACTTTTAATAACAAAGTAAATGCCCTACGGGCTTACATCTTTCCAAGCTATCACTTGGATACAACAAAAGAAGAGTTCTAACTCTGTTATAAATAAAGCCCTCGGGTTGAGTTTACATTTAACATAAAAAAAAAAACAAAAAAAACAAAAAAACAAAAACAAAAACAAAAAAAAACAAATCGACAAAATGGAGTCTTCAGCTCCTAAACCTCCCAAGCTAACACCTTAGAGGTGGCATGTCACCTGTACCTGAAAATGATGTCCCAAGTAGGGTGAGCCAAAGCCTAGTAGAGATATGCTAAACAAAATATGAGAATTAACTAAAACATTAGCATCCGATAAATGTTTAACACTTGTAAACCAACTGATACCATTTCCATAACCAATCAACACTTACATCATATTCGATCCAAATCAATTCATTGGCATAGCTCAATATTATCCAAACAGTTTAAAAATGAGACTACAACTCATGTATCAACACTTCAATAACAAACATCATTCAACACTTCATTTTCTTCCCATTTTACGGAACTACGTCTGAGGGAACCAGCACCCAAATACATATATGATTTCGGGACTTTCACCTTGGACACTCCGGCCAACTTAATTATCAATGGAGTCCATCCCCTATCTCCTCCCAAACAATATACATATGCAATGTATTTAAACACGTTGTCATAGACAATGACCAATTAAAACACATATTCAATGGTTTAATCCAACCGTCATATTCAATGGCATAATTCGATTGATTAGTTTCAATTCACCTAATCATCATGCAGTTTCTACAACAATCATGGCTATCCTCCACCGATAGCCCAAACAGTTATTTCTAAACAGATAAGTAAATCTATCAAACAGATAATTTATCAACTTTTCCATAGGTAAGTGATTTATCAATCCAACTACACCATTTAATCACAACTTTCCACAATTTCATAATTCCCAAACCAATTTCATATTTCCACATTTATTTCACTATTTATACAAAATAGTTATTTAATTCAAATTAGAGCAATTTTCTCCCTTTCTCAAATATTGCACCCAAGGCCAAATTTCACCCATTATATACGAATAACCCCATTTTCAAGACCTCACATACTTATAGAACCCCAAAATAGCAAATCCCTCTTCCATAATTTCAAACTCAAAACCCTAACTTCACCTAAACCAACCATTCATACAAAATGACCAATATTTATGTTAAAGCTCATAGTAATGAGTAGATTATCCCTACCTCAAATGGAGAAGCTCAAAGGAAAAGAAGGAGAAACTTGAAAGTGCTCCAAATCTAAACTTTTTCGGATCAAAAGATAGCCCACACGATGCTCTAGCTTTTTAACAAAGGGAGTAGGGTAGAATGACCCTAGATCAAGAGTATTTGTAGAGAGAAGGGGTATTTTAGAGAGAGAGGATGTCGAGCTAGGGTTTTGAGTGAAGAAAAGGGTCAAAAATGATGTAAAAACATGCTGCTGCGAACTGATATACACGAGGCTCGCTCGAGCGAAGGAGTTGTCGCTCGAGCGACCAGACACAACAAAGGACCTTGCTCGAGCGCAATAAGCGTCACTCGAGCGAACAATACGAAGGTTCAGGTCTGCCACTCACATAGATGCATGCTCGAGCGCAAGAGTGCTCGCTCGAGCGCAAAAAGGCTTGCTCGAGTGAAGAATACCAACCTTCAGGTCTTCACACAAACACAGACGCACGCTCGAGCACAAGAGTTCTCGCTCGAGCGAAGAGACAAACACCCAAGGCTCGCTCGAGCACAAAAAGCCTTGCTCGAGCGAAGAGTCCAAAATTTGGACAGCAACCACTTGTACTAACTTACAATCAACCTGTTCCAAACTCACCCAACACGTCCCAAAACTCAAATACACAGAATTGAAGGATGGAAATATGATATAGACAATAACATACAACCACGGAACCCGAGTTCGGAACACAACAAAGGTCGAGGTAAAACCTGGATCGTTATAAAGAGAATTTCCAAACTTCTTGAGAGTGCAGGCTGAATTGCTTTCTCTAGACCTTTCAAACAACAAAATTGGTGGTGAAGTTCCAAAATGGGTATTGGATGTAGGGAAAAATTCATTGAAGGATTTAAATCTTTCTAATAATTTCTTACTGGTTTAGAGAAACTTCCATGGCAAACACTACAATTTATTGACCTGCACTCCAACTTGCTCCATGAACCACTCCCTATTCCACCTATCATCGCAATTACTTTCTCTATCTCAAACAATAAATTGACAGGAGAAATCCTTCCTTTAATTTGCAGTCTAAACTCACTTAAAGTTCTTGATCTGTCTAATAACAATTTCAGTGGAATTATTCCACATTGTTTGGGAAACTTCAGCAATAGTCTCTCAGTGCTGAATAGCTTTCATGGAACCTTTACTACAACATTTACAAAAGGTAACATGCTGAGGAATCTTAACTTGAATGGAAACCAGATTGAAGGTTGCTAAATTGTGAACACTTGGAAGTTCTAGATCTTGGAATAAACAAGATAAATGATACATTCCCCCACTGGCTAGGAACTCTTCTGGAGTTGCGGGTTTGGTCTTGAGATTTAATAGGTTTCATGGTCACATTGACGGCTTTAAGACCAAGAGTAAAGTTCCTTTCACTAAATTGAGGATTATTGACATATGTTACAATGAATTCAGTGGCCCTTTGCCAACCAATTATATCGAAAAATTTGAAGCTATGATGAATGTGATGGGTGAAATGTATTATCAAGATTCTGTGGTGATGAAAGGATTTGAAATTGAATATTCGAGAATCTTGATGGTCTTCTTAATCGTTGATTTATCAAGAATAATTTCCAATGAGATATTCCGAAATCCATTGCGAAGCTTAATTTGCTTCGAGGTCTCAATTTATCTCATAACAACCTTACAGGCCATATCTCAACTTCACCTGGAAATTTAACAAACCTTGAATCATTGGACCTTTCCTCAAACAAGCTTGTTGGGGAGATTCCTTGGCAATTGACAAGTTTGATGTTTCTTGAGGTACTAAACCTTTTGGACAACCAACTAGCAGGATCAACTCCCCTTAGGGAAGTTGAATTAAGGGAGTGCAAGCATTTAGGTGCTTTGCCAAGAGTGGGGAGATTTTCTCCCGTAGGTGCTAATCTAACAACTAGTATTTGCCGATCAAAAAAAAAAAAAAACTGTATTACCTTGAATCAGGTATCACACTCAAGTTAGTTTTGGTTGAAATTTGTGTACAAATAACCTTATGTAATTATTGTATTTTGATGGATTTTATGAGATTCTTATGCCAAACTCAATTTTATGTAAAATTATATATTAAATTAATTTGTTGCATTTACTGGTTACATTCCACTACTTCATAATTGTGATAAAATTATTGTTGGGTTTTGTTTTGGAATACTTGAAGTAACACAACATCCCCAGTATTTTGGTTCTTTCCCTTGTTGAACCCACCATAAACACCACTTTCCAAATTCAGAATAACAATAGCCAGCAACCTTTACTGTTTTGAGTAGATTTTAAATTTTCCAAAGTGTAGTCCCAAGGAATAGAGTGGCCACATAATTACATATAGAACATGGACTCTATATAAAATAGATGATCATATGAGATAGAGACATTTTGGTGTTGATTTTTATTTAAGTGCTAAATGTTGATGGAATTTTATATCAAGTATTTTACCCATAAGAATAGTACATGTGGTTTTGTGTTTTATCAACTTGTAGAGTGTTTGTAAATTTTGTTAAATTGTTTGAATATTTTGATGTACTTCAAGAATGACATCATATGTTCTGTTCTTAAACCTGCATTGATTTTTCTACTTTCACCATCGTTATTGTCATTGTTGTTGTTGTTGTTGTTGTTGTTTTTTTTGTTTTTTTTTTTTCCTGAATTTTGTGTTCCAAGTTTATTTTCTAGAAATTCAAACCACAACTTCATCATTATGTTTCCAATGCTTATTTTCATTTAGGAGGATGTAGCTCGATTTTTCATGCCCCTTTCAGAAGACAATAAACCCTACGGTTGGGACTCCCCGTGGTTCTAAATCTGATTCCACAAGTGCAATGTGAAATAGAAAAATACAAAAGAGTCCAAATCCGACAAATCTTTTGAAAATTCGATTTTGAATCAAAATGCCAAATATGAACTGCTTTGCCAGATACAGCGTTGCCACCTAAATATTTTTGGGAAATTTAGGAAACCCAGGACTCGTGCCAAGGGCCACTTATCCGTCATCACCAAGATTGTCTCGGCTCAGGAACTTAGGTATGAGAGGGAAAGGTCATGAATTGAGCACCCCCGCTCGCCTGATCAAAGGTCAGGCTCTACTAATCATGATGTGATTCTTATTTACATTATATGCTCTTGTTTCGATTTATTAGGCTAGTTTACTATGTGATGCACACAAGTATAGACCAATTTGTAAAAATTGGAACATTTCGATTTCATTTCTATTTTTGAAAATTGTTTGTGAATGTGCCACTCGAATAAGTCGGCTCAAATGCACATTAAACAAATTATCCCACGTTAAGCAATTAGCCTTCATCCATAGGCATTCAAACAGTTATATCATTTAAGTACTTAGCCTCATGGTAATCATGCTTTACATGGCAACACTAACACATTCATGTAATATGCTAAAACAATAAAAGCTCACCTAATACTCCAAGGCAAGCCAAAAAGATGAAAGAATTAGAAACATGCATGATCCTAACTAATGCAATATGACTAATGCATCACATACAATATATACTTACTTGGCTCGGTTACTAATTATAGACACCTCATTTTTGACCGACCTTAACACTCAGACGTCATCGTTTGTGCACTCAATGATTGTGCATGTTTGTGCTCATTTTGAGCGCCCCAAGTTCTCGGTTGAGTGCCTTGCCTTTGAGCCTCTAAACCCTCTGTGTTTCAGCCTTGTTTTTGGGCCAAACCTTGGTGCCTCTTGCCTGGAGGGGGGGGGGGGAAAGGCCTTGTCGGCCACTTTTGGCTATTTTAGGTCACTTTTCCTCCTTGTCAGCCACTTGAAGTGGTCGGTCGGCTAGGGGAGGTGGCCGGCCGGCCACCTGAAGTGGCTGACGGCCAATTTTGTCCTTTTTCAGATATTTTATGTGCCAACTGTTGATCACTGAAAGCCTATGGAGGGATGGAAGCAAGCTTTTGGCTTGCATTTCTATATAAGGGGAGGTCTCTCCCCCATTCTGAGGGTTGACAAAATTTTGTGAGCAAAATTTTGGCCTCTCTCTCTAGAATTCTCTCTCTCTCCCTATTTTGTGCTTGAAAGTGAGTTTTCTCTATACATTTGCACTAGGACCCTTAGCCAAACACCTTCACCTTGGAGCTAAGATTTTTGGAGGTCTTGTTTGAGCTCTCAAAGCTGGTTTTAGCTCAGAATTGCACCTGTTTTAGTGCTATGCTTCAAAGGTAAAGGCTTACCTCTTCTAAGCTTTATTTTAGTTGCTTGTTTGGCTAGCTTTGTGTGCTATTTTTGGCCTAGTTTTCAACTACAAAAACCTCTATTTTTAAGGTTTAAAAATGGTAGTTTAAAGCCTTTTTGGAGTTAGGGGTGGTCCACCCTCTTTTGTAGCTTGTTTGGTAAGTGTGGAGACATCTTTTAAAGGTTTTCAAACAACTCTTTTTTGGCCTTTTAACCACTAAATTCCAGGGGAATTCCAGTGGAAAAAAGTATGTTTTGAGGTCCAAAATAGGAGGGGGTGGCCTCCCCTCCTTGTGTCTTGTTTGCATGTGTAGATGGCCTTGCATGTGAGCATGTTTTTCTACCCTTTCGAGACTTGATCTCAGCATGTTTTTGTTACTGATTTAGCATGCTTTAGCTCTGTTTTGAGCTATCTTGGTCATATGAAGCTTACTTTGTATAGCTATAGTGTAATATGCCTTCACTAGCTTTGTGTTTTAAGGCCTCTAACATGTTGTGCATGTGTTGATCGCATGATATAGCATCATTTTATATATGATTTCAATGTGTATAGCCTTGTCACACTCTCACTTCTATCACTATTTCATTGCTTTTGAGAGTTGTGCTTTGTGTCTTGCTTGTGAGTCAACATGTGCACATGATTTTCTTGCCTTTTGTACCTCAATTTCAGCATGATTTAGCCACTGTTTTGGCATGTTTAAGCTCTGTCCAGACCTGGTTTAGTCATTTGAGCTTGATATTGCATGCCTCTAGTGTAGTGCTCTTCACTAGCCTTAATGCTTTCAGCTCTTAACATGTTGTGCATGTGTTGCTTGCATGTTGTAGTCCTATTTTTCATGCCATTTCAGCATCAAAAAGTCTACAATCTCCCTCATTTCTTCATTTTTCTATTTGTTTTGACGGTTGGTTAACCTTATGATTGTGTTTAAGCTTGGGATAGAGCTTGTGCTCAATGGCTTTAACCCTCTTACAAGGGTTCCTCCTAGCCAAAGGCATGATCTCTCTCATGTCTTAAACCATCCTTTGGTTGACCCCTCTCTCATTAGAGGACTTTTAGATTGGACCTAACCGGTTAAAGGATTAATCGGTAATGTAAAATGTGTAAATAAAATGAGCAAAGTAAAACTTGTGCAAGATAAGCATTTGTGTTGCATTGCATGTGTTTGGATCGGACGTTAATCCAAACACAAGAAACATGAGATGTTTCATACTCAAAGTGATGAAACGTGCCATGTTTCTTGGTCGCCGTCACCCTTGATCATGCATGATAGGGTGGTGGTCCTTTGAGTCTATTTGTGCATTCATTAAGCTTGTACAAGCTTGACTCTTTGGCCATCATGCATGAAAATGCTTGATTGGTGGCTTGAGAGCCAAATGCCACACTCATTCGAGCTTGAGAAATGATAGCGAGAGTGGCAGTACACACATTCCTTGAAAAATGCATTACTTTGCCTCTGTTGCAGCAAAACCAAAAGCCTAGAAAAAGGGGTGGCCAACCGGCCACTTGCAGTAGCCGACTGACCAGTGTGTGTCGCCAACCGACCAGCGCGTGTGGCCGACCGGCCAGTTGTTGTGGCCGACAGCCACTTTTTGTGGCCGACTGGCCAGAGGAGGAAAATTGTTCAAAAGTGTTCCTGTTCTGGGACAGAAGCAGTCTGGGAGTTGGTACAATTTTCGGAGATCAAACAAGTGCAAACAGAGGCATCCAATGGCAAGGCAATGGCATTTTCGGGAGGAAACCAACCGAGCATGCATGCCTCCCTTGCCCGCGAGGCCATTTAATTGTTTAGAATTGTAGCTAATTCATACATGTGTTGTAAATTATTTAGCTTAATTCATTTTGTATCTTAATTAGCTTGCGTAGCTAGTTATTCATTTGTGTTGTAATAATTAGCTTAGAATAGTTAATTAGTTGGTTTGTAATAATTAGCTTAGCTTAGTGTAGCTTAGCCTATTCATTCGGATCCTCCTTCGAGAGGGCACAATGTTGTAATAAGCGTACGTGTGTGTGCATGTCTTTCAACCCCACTTCTTTCTCCCTTTTATTTAACTGCTTTCGATAGGTAGTTTTAGGGCACGTTTCAATTAGCATACCTTATGCTTTGCATGTTTGCATCCATTCATTTGTCTTGCATGCACCGGGCTTGGCTCAACATTTAAACTGCATCGTATTTCAATACTTATTTGAATACATGTATCAAATTGTTGCATTCATATGCCATCTTAGATAGCTGAGCCTATTTAAATGCATATTGCATGTGTTGCATTAGGCATCTTGTATAGTTAGGATCATGCATATTTCTAACTAGCTTTTGTTTTGGCTCGGAGTACACTGTAAGTGTTATGCTTTAGCATACTTGCATGAGTGTGAGTTTTGCAATGTTTAGCATGCTTGCCATGAGGCTATGTGCTTAAATGATTAACTGCATGAATGCCTGTGGATGAAGGCTTTGTTGCTTGAATTGGAACAATTCGATGATTGTAAGTTTTAAGCCCACTTTACGAAGTGGCAAAATCATGTTTTAAAGCCCACTTGAGGGTGGCAAATCTGCCCTTTAGGCCACTTGCAAGTGGCACTTTCAAACCATTTTCGAAAAAAAACATGAGTTGATTTGTTCCAAGTCTTGCGACTTAGTCTATACTTGCTTGTGTGCGTCACATAGTAAAGTTAGCTAAAAATCGGATAAGAACGCATGAGGCTTATAAAACAACATATCTTGCTTAGTGGAGGCCAATCCTTTGATCGGGCGAGTGGGGGTGCTCATTTCAGGACCTTCCCCTCTCGTACCCAAGTTCCCGAGCCGAGACAACTTTGGTGATGACGGACACGTGGCCTTTGGCACGAGTCAGGGTTTCCTAAATTTTCTAAAAATAAAATATTTAGGTGGCGACTCTGTAATCTGGCAAAGCAGTCCAGTTTTGGCATTATTTGACCTAAAATCAATTTTCCAAAATGATTTGCCGGATTGGACTCTTTGGTGTTTACCAGTCTTACATTGCACTTTGTGAGATTAGATTCAGAACTGTGACAGGAGTCCGAACTGTAGTAGACCAAATCGCGCCTCTCCGAAAGGGGGGCGCGTGAAGAAAGTCGAGTCTACAGTTTCTAGCGACTCTGCTGGGGACTTAGAGAACTTGACTCGAATGCATGATATGTTGTTTTATCTACATTTGTGTGTTTCTTTGCATTGCATTTGCATAGGTGCGACTAAGTCACCGCATTTGCCATCTGTTATTCCTAAGCGGTTTGCCGGAGGCTTGCTTGGAAAAGTGTGCCATAAGGCTGACCGATTACGGGCTCTACCATAATGGGAACACAAATCTTGGATCTGGACTACCGCTGTACCATTTGATCCCCCTTTCACTTCTTGATGTTAGGGGCGAGAGGTATGTTTGGTGGTCTTGTTGAGGCACCCTTTTTGACCAATTGACCTAGTTGCATATCGGAAGCCATAGACACTGTTCCAAACTAGGAAAAATTGCTTACCCGAATGCAGGATTGTATGAAACCGCATGCGTACGTAGTGAATCCCTAGTTCTTGACGAAACTAGGACAGGGAAACCCTACCCCACCATAGGGGTGTTTTGGCTCTCACTTGCTTGATATGTATTGTTAGGGTGTGTCTCTACAGGAATGTATGTATCAGTTGCAAGTCTGGGTATCAGTCTAAGGACATCAGTGTTTGAGGGTATTAGTATTGTGGTAGAAAATTTGGGGGCAAAAACCAGTGTTTAAGTACAGATTGTCCAGCTTACGATTTCAACTGTGTTGTCTTTATCTAAGCTGAGGTGCTGTGCATTTGCTGATTGTTGTTTCCTTTTTGCTTTATTTTTCTTTTTACAAGGTAGTATTTTCACCATTGCTTCTAACGAGGCAATTACCCCCCAAGCACTCTGGACCAGAGTAAGGAGGCTTTATCGATTTGGGGATCTTGTGAGAGGACAACCGGTGTTTGCTTCGTTACCCCCGGTTACAAGATGGAGAAGAGTTCGGCATAATTCACCAGTTCGTCAGTTATCTGTGTTCAGCGAAGTCCAGTTTTTTGCTTCTATCTCAGTGAGGGAATATATACCGGTTCTATCAGATCAGCACCCCTCAGTCAGTATGGAGGATATGATGCGTCAACTCCAACAAACCATCGAGGCCATGCAGCGGGACACTGCTCGTCAAGCGGAAGTTACTGCTCGTCAAACAGTGGTTGTAGCCCAGCAAGCTGAGCTTATTCACAGGCTTCAACAACAACAACAACCATAACAAGCAGCAGCTAAACTGGAGGATTCAGTGAAGAGGAGTTGGGAAGAGATGGTCGAGGCCTTTGTCGCCCAATATTCTTACAATACTCAAATCGAGGTCACAACTCATGATCTCTAGGCCACTAGGCAAGAGCCGAAGGAGAGCTTCTCTGACTTCGTCACTTGGTGAAGGGCCAAGGCCTCCATGATGACAACTAGGCCAGCTGAGAAAGACCAGATAAGAATAGTCGTGCGGAATCTGCAACTGAAGCTGCTGCAAAAGATGATTGTCTTACCCCTCCCTACCTTTGCTGATCTTCATGAGATAGGGGTACAGATAGAAGATGCTATGAAACAAGCACTGATTGACCAGGAGAAAGAGTAGCCCAAAAGGGCCTTTACTTGCAGTTCGAATGCAGCTACAAGTAGCAATGCAGCGGCAAGGGCCTCTAACACTGGGATGGTCGCCACCACACCAAAAACAACCACACCTTTTACTGGCACATCTAGAGCCACCTCACTACCTGCAAAGTACCCACCCCATGGCCAGTGGGTTTTCACCCCACTTTACATGTCTCTGTCTGCGGCCTTGAGGGTCTTGATTAGAAAAGGGCATCTGAAGCCCCTTGAACCACGCCCATTGCCAAATCCCCTCCCTCATACACACAACCTAGCCAAGTATTGTGCCTTCCATCAGCAGCATGGGCATGATACTGATTTATGCTTTAGACTTCGTCATGAGATTCAAGATCTCATTGACAACAAAGTGATAGTGCCTCTTGAGAAGCCAAATGTCACTACAAATCCCCTCCCACCACATAACCAACCCCCTCCTTCACCCAGGCAAGTAAACCTGATCCAAACAATGGCCGTCCCATACGACCCCAACATATATATCACTCCCTCCTACCTGCCTAAGCCGGTGCTATTCATCCTAGAATGCACAGACTTATGCATGATAAGCACGTCAATACCTCAACCCGAACCCATAGTGGTGGCTATGGTAGAAGAAGGCATGCTTGAGGGCTCTGTGGACTTAACTGAGGAAGCATACAACCCTTGCCGCTTTATTGCGCCAGCTGATCAAGCCAGACTGAGGGTGGAATTGCCGAAGGGAACTGAGGTTAATGTAGTTCGGGAGGACAGGCCAAGTCAGGGGCTGGATGATTTAGCAGAGCTTGAGGAGGACATCGCTAATCTGTAATTTTTTGACTAGCAGGATCCAGGGGATGTGTGCATCAACTGGTTTGACTTGAATGGATCAACAGATAATACAGGGTGGCTTAGTGATAAGCCAAATATTGATGAGGGGTCTTAACCGAAACAGGAACCATCAGAAACAGGAACGTCTGCAACGGCCGAAACGGTCGACAACAAAGGGAAGTTGCTGGAGAGCACCGGTACGAAGAATTTTGCTCGGGAATTGAGCAACATTTGTACAGCAGATACAGAACAAGAGGCCATGCTGAAGCAGTTTGACCAAGAAAGGATCGAGACTGATCAGAGGGCTAGAAAAGCCAAAGCCCCTGCGGGGATAGAATGTGTTGTGAATACGGGAACAACTACAGCGGAACTAGACAGTTGTTTGTCGATTGCCAAGGGAATGTGGTGGGAAGACGACGATTTGCGTCTGGCCCATACTGATGAGGACTGGGGACAGAATCTCCCAGATGATACGTGGTATACCGAAGAAGTCGACCACATGACTCGGAGTGGGCGGTACTTTAAGCCCCCACACCTAGACCAGCCAGAGGCATCAGGGAAAGACAAGGAAACAGAGAAGCAGAAAGACAAACTGTTGGAGGAGGAAGCTGTACTGAAGCAGCTGAAAAAGATTCAAGCAGACATCTCCATTTAGGGATTGGTTATGGCCTTGCGGGTGCATAGACAAGCCATCCTATCAGCAATGGATAAGGCTAAACTCTCTATTGATACAACCCCTGAGCAGTTAGTGGGACTGGTGTTCCCAGGTGGCGCTTCACCGACTTTGACTTTCACTGATAAAGAATTACCGCCTGAGGGCTCCGAGCACGACAAGCCGTTATACATCTCTGTGGAGTGTAAAGAAAAGTGGATACCAGTTGTCTTAGTTGATACGGGATCTGTAATTAATGTGTGTCCATCGCATACAGCCTATGCTATCGGGTTGAAGCCCGTAGATTTCGTACCAACAACCCAGGCGATTCGAGCTTATGACAATACCAGTCGGGAAGTGATGGGGACAGTACGGATCAGAACTCAAGTTGGCCTGGCCCAACAGGACATCGAGTTCCATGTTCTGGATGTTCCAGCTACCTTCAACTTACTCCTTGGATGACCGTGGCTGCACCAAGTAAGAGCTGTCTCTTCCACTTTACATCAGATGTTGAAATACCCCCACGGGAAGGGGGTAGCAATTGTTTTTGGGAACTCTTCTATACATCTGCCATCGGAGGTTGCTATGCCAATCTTGGAAATTGCACACGGTGCGGAGGATGTCTTCCTGTCTAGGTTGGCCTTGGCCGAGGCTCGGGTAGTGCGAGATATTCTAGCTGTTGATGAGGGACTATATGCCAGTGCGCAATCTGTTTACCTCATGAATAAGCTTCAACATGTACCCGGAATGGGATTGGGAAGGAGCGGCCAAAAAGGCGTCGCTGCATTGGCCGAAGTGCCACACAACCCTCATACCTTTGGTCTAGGTTACATGACTACCAAAAAGGATTGGATAAGAAAGGGAAAGGAGATGGCTGGAAGAGCCACGGCTAAACAAGCTGGGAAGCACTATGAGTTAGTGCATAGACCTATCCAAGGAACCCTGAACGGCCGCTTTATCCGGGAGGAGGAAGATTTCCCATTTTGCGGCTTTCCAGAGCCATGGCTGAATTTAGAGAAGCGGCGTTTGCCCGGCTTTGAGATCTTTTTTGACTTATAGTGGCAAGGGAATGAAGTTGCAGAAGAGCAGACTGACCCACCAGTTGCGGCTGAACAGTGCAAAGAGGATGGGTCTGATGGCGCAGAACTTGAGATGGGAGCAGCGTTGGCTTGTCTCCTCTCAGATCCTCAGATCACATCAGGGAGCTCCGGGGATGACTTCTCTGTATCCATGATTGGAGATCAATCAGCTGTGGGCCCTTCTTCCGGCATTCTGGATGCATCTATCGCACCCTCCCTCATCTGGCAGTACGAGGAAAGCTTTTTGTCCAGCAGTTCTGAGTCAGGTAGTGAACCAAAATCTGATTCCACAGAGTCTGTGGAGTCGGAAGCAGATTCTAGTTCTTCTAAGTCAGAGTCCGGTATTCCTGGGGTTGATAACCCGGATGCCGTTGTTTTGTCCAGGACGTCTTTTTCATTTTCTTTTGAGTTGGTTGTAACCGAAGAATCAGACGAACTAGAAATTGTTAATGAGAACGGTACCGTTGCTGCTTTTGAGTACTTTTTTGTGCCTTTAGTATATTTCATTAATCAGGACTTTCAAAACTTTGATGAAAATAACGAGGAAGAAATTCCTCCAGTTTTGAAACATTTGATTGATCGAGAGGAAGAGAGGTTTGTAAAACCTTTGGTTGATGAAATCACTTCAATTAATGTTGGTACTGAGAAGGATCCACATCTGGTCCAGATCAGGTCCACGTTATCTTCGGAGGAACGCGAGCACTTAGTCACTTTATTAAAAGATTTCAAAGATGTTTTCGCGTGGTCCTATACAGACATGCCTGAAATCGATCCTGAGATTGTGCAGCACTGGATCCCTCTTGACCCTGAGGCCCGACCCGTTAAGCAGAAGCTTCGGAGAATACGCCCGGACTAGGCTCTAAAAATCAAGGAAGAGGTCACCAAGCAGATAGATGCAGGGTTCCTCTTAGGCCTCGTTTGGCAAGAGGCTATTTTAGCCAAAAAGCCAAAAAGTTACTAAAAAAGCCAAAAAGCCAACAACCCATACCAAAAAGTCAAAGATTCCCTTTTCTCTCTACTTTTTGCACATCTTTTCGTAAAAAGCCAAAAAGTCATCCCAAACATACTAGTTTTTTTTTACATCACATTTTAGCCAAATAGCCAAAAAGTTACTAAATTAGCCTGTTCCCAAACGAGGCCTTAGTATCGAAGTATCCTACTTGGTTGGCCAACATTGTTCTGGTGCCGAAGAAAGATGGCATAATTCGAGTGTGTGTGGATTTCAGAGATCTGAACAAAGCCAGTCCGAAGGATGACTTTCCTCTACCGCACATTGACGAATTAGTGGACTTCACCGCAGGGCATGCGCTGCTCTCCTTTATGGATGGGTTTTCCGGGTACAACCAAATCTTGATGGCACCCGAGGATAGAGAGAAGACTGCCTTCACCACGCCGAGGATAGGGAGGGTAGGGAACCTACTACTATAGGGTGATGTTGTTCAGTCTGAAGAATGCTGGGGCTACTTATCAACAGGCTGCAACTACGATCTTACATGATATGATCCACAAAGAGGTAGAGGTGTACGTGGACGACATGATTGTCAAGTCCAAGGAAAGAGAGGGCCACTACATTGCCTTGAAGAAATTTTTCCAACGGATCAAAGAATATCGGTTGCGACTGAATCCTCAGAAATGTACTTTTGGTGTCATAGCAGGGAAAATGCTGGGGTTCTTGATTACACAAAGGGGCATTGAGGTCGATCCTTCCAAGATTAAGGCCATCTTAGAAATGCCACCACCAAGGACTGAAAAGAAGGTGCGAGGCTTTCTAGGTAAAATGCAATTCATAAGACAGTTTATTGCAAAATTAACCTTGACTTGTGAACCACTATTTGGTCTCCTGAAGAAAGGAAAGAAATTCCAATGGGACGACCAATGCCAGGTTGCTTTTGAGCAGATCAAATAGTATCTACAGAACCCACCTATGTTGTCATCGCCAGAGCTGGGGAAACTGTTGATTTTGTATCTGTCAGTAACAGACACGACGATGGGCTGCATGCTTACACAGGAATCTGAGGATAAGGTAGAGAAGGCCATATATTACCTGAGCAAGAAGATGCTGGAATATGAGACCCGTTACACTTCACTCAAGAAGGCGTGTTTGGCCTTGGAATGGGCTACTAGGAAGTTAAGGCACTACTTGTTAGCTCACTCTGTAATTCTGATTTCGAGATTAGATCCCATCAAATATCTCTTCGAGAAACCAGAGCTTATGGGTACGCTAGCCCGTTGGTTGGTTCTTCTCTCCAAATTTGATTTGAAGTACATGACTTGCAAGTCTGTGAAAGGGAGAGCAGTAGCGGAGTTCGTAGCCGATCACCCAGTGGAGGGAGATGAAGCAGCAGAGTATCTATTCTCAGATGAGGCCATTCTGCAGGTTGAAGAAGAGATTTGGACTATGTACTTTGACAGAGCGTTAAACCAGTACGGGTATAGGATAGGGGTGTTGCTAATAGTGCCCGACAATTCCCACATACCTTTAGCTTTGAAACTCCGGTTCAAGGTATCAAACAATGAAGTAGAATACAAGGCGTGTATCGCTGGCTTAAAAGCCACCCTGGAACTAGGGACAAAATGGTTAGACGTCATTGGGGACTTGAACCTGGTTGTGTCTCAAGCGAAAGGAGATTGGAAGGTTAAGGAAGAAAGGATGAAAATCTATCACCAAACCCTGGATGTTCTAATTCTCGGGTTTGAGAAGTTAACCTTCATGCATCTGTTAAGAGAGAGCAACAGGTTCGCTGACACTTTATCAACTATATCTTCCATGATAGATATCCCTTTGGGAGTCCAGATGCGTCCAATCATTTTGAACAGAGGTATGTGTCAGCCTACGAACTGATTGCCGCAATTGATGAAGTACAAGATCAGAACCCCTACTACTTTGATGTCTAGAACTTCTTGGAAAATGAGGCTTATCCACTAGGGGCAAATGCCAAAGATAAAAGGGCGATACAACGAATGGCTGCTCAGTTTATCATCTGTGGGGGTAAATTGTACAAACGGGGCCATCTGGGAATGCATAAACTGTGTGTTGATGCTGAAGAGTCGAAGCGCTTAATGGAGGCCATCCACGGGGGAGAGTGCGGATCGCACATAAATGGAGTGATGTTAGCTCGGAAGATTCTCAGACAGGGTTGCTACTAGTCAACCATAGAGGAGGATTGTATTGGTTTTGTTCAGCGTTGCCACAAATGCTAGATCCATGCTAATCACATGAATATCCCGCCGTCGAAGCTGTACAACACGACTTCACCGTGGCCGTTTTCAGTCTGGGGAATTGATGTTATTGGGGCAGTTACTCCGAAGGGGTCAAACGGGCATGAGTACATCCTGGTGGCGATAGACTACTTTACAAAGTGGGTCGAGGCCCAATCCTACACAGTGTTGAAAGCGTCGCATGTAGCTAAGTTCATCAGGAATAATATCATTTGTCGCTATGGGGTCCCGAATGAGATCATTTCGGACAATGGTTCCCACTTCAAGAAGGAAGCGATCGACTTGTTGAAAAAATACAACGTGGCTTTTCATAAGTCATCCACATGTCAGCCGCAAACTAACGAAGCTGTTGAGGCCGCCAACAAGAACATCAAGCACATTCTACAGAAGATGGTGGAAACCTACAGGGACTGGCCAGATAAGTTGCCATTTGCTCTTTGGGGCTACAGAACATCAATTCAAACTTCTACTGCGGTAACTCCGCATTCTCTAGTTTATGGGATGGAGGTTGTTCTGCCGATCGAAGTTGAGGTTCTATCGCTATGGGTTATGGCTGAGTGCCAGATAGCAGAAGCAGATTAGCAGCAGAGCAGGTTTGAGGAACTTATGTTGTTCGATGAGAGAAGGCTGAAAGCACTGTACCATGTCCAAGGTTATCAACGCAGAATTGCCAGGGCTTTCAACAAGAAAGTTAAGTCCAGGAATCTGAAAGAAGGGGATTTGGTGCTCAAAGACAACCGAGCTCCCATCCATGACCCTAGGGGCAAGTTCCGACCTAATTGGACTGGTCCTTACATTACCAAATCTCTTTGCTCAGGTGGAGCTGTCATTCTTATGGACCTAGATGGCCTCGAATTCTCCCAACCGATCAACATGGCAAGTTGAAAAAATACTACCCCTGAGTGGCTTGCTAGGCCGAAAACTCGAAAGGGCGACCTAGGCAAAAATTAGAGCACAAAAAATTTGAAAAAAGAAAAACTGAGCTCGCAAGATTGAAAACCCAGAAAGGGTGGCTTTGGCAAAAGTTAAAGAGCAAAAGGAGAGTGTTAAAACCCGAGTGAACCCTAACCGAACTACGTAAGGCTTGATTCCCATCTTCGGGATATGTAGGCAACTTCATTCTGAAGTCCAGCCATAAACACTTCTGAATCAACTGTGTCCATGTGATTGTTTTGGTCATCTTTGTCTTTTCTGCATCTAAGAGTTCGGTTGTGATTTTAGCTATCAGAGCTGGTTACAGTACAATGCAGTGCTCTTCAGACAAGGGGCAATTTTCCAGTTATTGGATACGGGGTTGTGCATCTCAAAGATAGATTTCGGGCGTGTCCAGTTGTGATTCTTATCGAAAATGGTTTTGAAAAGTTTTAATAAAAGTTGATTTCGTTCAAATTGATCTTTTTATAGCTTAGACCATTTTTGGACCAAAAGGAAAATTTTCAGTACCCACAACCTTCAATTTCATTGATTTCAATACAGAGTTCTCCGACTCCTGATACAAATTGAAGTTGCTTTTTGTTACATTCAAAAGGAAAAACTTGAAGGTACAGATTAAAGCAATAACTTGGGGCATAGTTGAGTCAGGTGTTCCTGTGCCCCCTCCCAGAGCTTGTGGAAGCTTCAGATGCCAAAGTAGGCCCGGTTTGTGCCTCATCTTCAAGCCAAGCTATGCATTCACCAGAAAGGGCGCAACTAAAATTAGGAGAGGGGGCCAAAAGTTCTCTTGTCCTCTATGCAGTGGTATACCAAGCTAGCTGTAAGCCTCGGATCAGAAATAAAGCTGGGTACTCTACTCCCTCTTCTAGGCAAGTCTGGTCGTGGCTGAACTGACGCCTGAACCGGAATGGAAAATAAAAGACATAGTGTGTCAAGCCAATGAACTGAATACCAGGCTATCGGGACATGCTGTTGTTCATCTCAGGCAGATCAAACTTGGGGCAATGCCAGGCAATGTCAACGACAGACCTGGTGCACATCCATTGGCACCACCATCCCTCGTTTGGGAAATCAACTAGCCGTGGGCGAAAGAAATAGTCGTGCACTAAATATGCAGGGCAAGCGTCCACTACTTTCAACTTCTCCATGAGCCAAACCTGGGGAGGGATGAAAAATAAGAGAGATTAAAGAATAGAGAGGTGTACGTGGAGAGAAAAAATGAGAAAGGGTTTTGAGAGAAAAACAGAGCCTAAGGGCCGAGTGATGTGAGAAATACATGTGAGAAGGGTGGGAAACACTACCTGCAAGAGTAATGGACTTCTTGCGAACCTAGTCGTCTCCCGGCGATGGAAAGCATCCAAGCCCATCAAAGTCTCGCCTAGTGTTAAGCCAATGCAGCTTTTGCCCTCTTTCAAGCCTTAAGCAACTTCGATCAAGCGAATGCTAGACCCTCCGAAGCCAGGGGCAGGCAAGAAATGAGCTAACATGCACAAGCAAAGTGCATGCTGCCGAAAACTTTGCTAAAGACGATCGCTGCAGTCACCGGCATCAGAAAACCGATGAATCAAGCTGGGGATATCCAACTCCCCATTGTGAACCAAAGATCGAGCATCGCGTAAAGTGAGCCCACACATCCGTCCTAAAGCTTGGATGTGGCCAAAAAGGGACTAGGGAAAGGTCTCCTCGTCGTGCCAGGATTCCATTAAAGCTTGGAATTCTTCCATTGTAGGGCATATCTCTTGTCCCCCAAAGCTAAAAACATGTGTAATTGGATTCCAGCATCTAGCCGCAGCGTGAAGGAATGGAAAACAAATGTAGTGCAGCTCAGCGGGAATAGTGCATTTATCCCAAAACCCAAAAAATTCAACTTTTTCGTACCATTTAAAGTTGTAATCCAATCGGAGAGTTTTTCGGTGAAGAATGGTTCCATTTGGGGCAAAAATGGAGTAGGAATGAAGAAACCACGAAGCTAGAGCTTTTGTAGAAGTTAAGGTGCTGAGTGGAAGATAAGTGGCAGCAATCTGGAGATTCTCAGAATTACTGGCCGATCGGCCAGTTCAGGTAGCCGACTGGCCACCTTTTCTGGCCAACCGGCCACTTTAGTGGCCGACAATGGTTATAAGTGGCCGACAGCCTCTTTTTGTCCGCAACAAAGTGTCTTTGGTCTTTCTGTGTGATGAGGATGCTGAAAACTTGTGTTATGTTCTACTCTGGATACGTCATGCTCTTTTGTTTAGCAGTTTTGTTGAGTTGTTTTCAAGTTTGTTCCAATTCGATTCGTTGCAATTTGTTTATCGAGTTGTATTTGTTTCGTTTATCGAGTTGTTTTTGTTTATCAAGTTGTTGCATTAGTTGTTCTTTGAGTTGTCTTATTTTGTTTGGTTCGCTACGTGACTAAGCAATTGTCAAGACAATGTACAAATGTTCAATTTTCATTAGTCCCATTTTTGTGTAAAATGGTGCAATGCGATGCTCAGAATATAAAATGCAACACTTTTTAATCAAAAGCTGTTTTCATTCCAATCATGCTTTCTTTTTACAAAGAGTACAAGTTTTAAAGAAAATAAAACTACCTAAGGCTGTACAATATGCTAACACTACTAGCAAAAAGAGAAACAAAGAAAAAACATCTGAATCGGTGCCACCCATCTCAAGATCGAGAGGCCCTCTTCGTCCTCTTCCTCGGCTGAGCAAACTCAGAACTGTCACCATTCGCACCGCTGTCCTAATCTGAGCCAGAGCCTGAACTAGAGCTGCCTCCACTCCCATCCTTGGAGCCCTCCTCAACATCGCCTCCGCTCTCAGATGACTCTAACTGCGGGCTCGCTGGCTCCTCATCGTCACTGGACTCGTCATCGTCATCGCGCATGACAGGCTCCCGATGTTTCCCTCGGACGTGCGCCAGAATCTCCCTCTCTACTTCTGGAGAAGGCTCTGAGGGTCTTGTCTATAAGGGTGTGACCTGAAAAGGCAGTTTGAATATATCAGCCATAGTATGAGTACTAGATGCAAGTGTAGTGTGCAGAGTGAGTACATGCAGAAGTCAGATACAGTATGTGAATGCAATGTGTCAGATGTGATCTATGCATGCAGTATATCAGTGTAATGTGGAAAATGTTCAGTTGAGATGTCAGCTTCAGTATATCAGCAGAAATATGATAACCGAAATGCAAGAAAACTGAAAATTACCTGAATGTTGTGGGAGCTAAGCATCGTCTCTCTCCTCAAGATCATGCCCTCAAAGGAGGCCAACACCTCGAGTAAACCCTCGATGTATGCAATGGAGAGCTGCAAATACAAGATGATCAATGAATGAATGAATGTCTGAGTATCTGAGTGATAAATGACAGCTGTAATGCATACCGGTGGTGAGTCAAGTGTCCTGACGTATCTGTGACCAGGTAACGGGGGCTCAAGCGAAATCAGATAAGGCACTCCGGAGTACCGCCAACCTGTCAGCTCAGTCGGAAGATCTGGCCATCCAACACTCTGTCTGGTAGGAGGCATCCCTCTAACCTCACCCCTCGGTGCCCGGGCCCTGCTTGTCGAAAGGGAATCTGCTGCCTAGGGCCTGCTCGTCGAAGGGGCATCCGCTGCCCGAGCCCTACTCGACGAAGCAATATCAGCTGCCCTCCCTGCATGAGCACGAACACCTATCAACAGAGGCATAAGATATATCTGGAGAACCGCGTATAGTCTCCCTCCCTGATGAACAGGTCTGCATCCATGCCCCACATGAAGTTAGTGATCTCCTGAGGGGAGAGATTCTTTATGGGTCGCATAGAAGGCGGAGGGAGTAGTGGAACTGACTATAAGGGCAGGCTCAGCGTCTGGCGCATGAAGCGCTCTCCAAGAAACCAAGCTCATCCTACCGGCCCCTCAAGCAGGAGCCGATACCGAGAGGTGCCCCAAGCTCCGGCATAATGAAATCGGGCACCATCTGGCATCATCGCCCAGGGCTGCCATGTGAGCTGCAGATGGCAAGTGCATAGACTGATGAGTTGCCATTAAATATGCAAAATGAATTGAAGCTGAAAGCAGCAAGAACTGTGAGTTTTGAATTACCTCTACTGTCCTCACTATGTCGAAGTACTGGCGCAGGTACAAGAGGGTCTCCCGGGCCCTCTGCTGGCACCGACCGTCATATCAATGCGAGTACAGTACCTCAGGAGGCGTCTCAACCTCTAGCTCGGGAGCAAGCGCCGGGAAATAGGCGTATACCCATAACTGTGAAAAGCAAGATAGTAGTAGTGAGAATACAAATGAGCACAGATAATGCGGAAAGCATAGTGTGTGTGCAATGTCCAGAAAATGCAAAATGCAGAAAGTACAGAATACAAAAAATGCAGAAAGCAAAGTGTGGCATAGTGTATAGAAAGTACAAGTGCAGATCAGAGATTAGACTATGTGTGTGTAGTGTGCAGTGTACAGAAAGTGCAAAGCAGAAAGCATGGCAGAAAATGTAAAGTTGAAAGTAAAGCATACCTTCCAGGCTCTCCAATAGCCATCCACTATGTTCCTACTCCTGCGGAAGGTCGAGCTCATATAGCCGTAGAGGGTAGCGAGGCTGGCGCCCCCCCAGTCATAGTGTCGAACCTGAGAAAGGTCCACTAAGGTGCTCAAAAGATACAGCCCGACTGTGTTCGCCCTGTCGGCGAACAAGGTAGTGCTAAAGAAGAACATCAAGAAACCTTGAGCATACTGCTCTGTAGCCTCGATCGTCGCAGGCTCAGTCCCTCTGAAGTGGTCTGAGAACTAGGTGTATATGACCAGGCCTGATTGGAAAATAGGCGGGTGTTCTCCCAACAGATAGGTCCAAGTAGCCTCCCACTCACCCATGTTGGAGTCGTATGGGATTGGTCGGCCTCCCACCTCAAGGCCTATCAGCATGGCAAAGTCATATGGGGTCATGGTCATATCCCCTGTGGTAGAGAAATGGAAAGAGTTGGTGGTGTCCCACCATCTCTTTACCAATGCGCCTAAAAGGGTCCTGCTCGCCATGAGATGTGAAAGCCCCATGCAGAACAAGCCAAACCCCGCCTTGTCAATGATCTGCCGAATGCCATCAAGGAGGTCCATATATCACTCCCTCACCATGGTGGACCCGTATCCGCAGGTGAAATGGGGGTCAGCCTGTGTGGATGAGCAGAAATACAGTGTGTACATGTGTTCAGAATGAGCAGATGAAATACAGTGCAAAAGTGTGAGCTGTGCAACAAACATAAAGTATATCACAGGAAATATAAGAGTGCAGTGTGTACCTCAGAGGCGTCGTGGGACAGATGAGACTCTGGCTCCTGTAGTAGCAGATCCGTAGGTGCGCGTCATGCAAAACTACTAAAGTGGCGGACTGTGCTAGGTGGTAATGCATGTGCCTCAGGGCGGTACCTCTCTAGGTCGAAGGGCTGGGTTCTTGGCAGCAACGGAATGTACTCGAGTTCTCCTTCCATCCCTGGAGAACCCCCGTCATGTGGAGCATCGTCTGCCATCTGGAAAGAAGGTGAAAAGTAGGTGAAAATGAGCAAAATGGGCAAAAAGTGTCAAAAGTCAACAAAAGTCAACTCTCGGAGAGAGAAAATGGCAGAAAAAGTCAACGCCCGGGAAAAGGCGTCAAACTCAAGACAAACTTGAGGGAAACAAACCTCAAGTGGTGAAAATGGAGAAAAAAATCTCTGAAAACAACGTTTGATCGGTTCAAAGCGAAGGAAACCGAAAGGTTTTAGCGAATCAACTTCGTGAGGGGTGTTGGGAAACCCGTGTGGAGCACGGATCTAAGAGGAAAAAGGGTCTAGAGACAAAGAACAAGAGTTTTCGGCACTGTATGTGTAAGGAAATGTGTTTCAGGATGGTGTTTTTAAAGTTCTCCATGCAAAAAGACCAAACTAGCCCGAATCTGCCACAACTGGCTGACCGGCCAGTTTTTGTGGCCGACTGGCCACTTAGGTGGCCGACAGCTTTGGCAAGTAGCTGACATGCCTCCAGGGTGGCCAGCAAGTGTCCAGTGTTCTCCCTATGTGTTTTCAGACTGGTTTGAGTCCCTGGCTCTCGAGAAAGTGCAAGAAAAGTCCACTTTTTAGCTCAAAGTATTTCTGCGGAAGTTTCAACCCATGTCTTCGATGCGTGTCTCATCCTCAGCTGGTATGAACAAAGTGTATCCTTTTGAAATACATGTTAACTCCTCCAAGAGGTCAATCGGAGGTTACAACTGAATCAGTCTTGTTAAGACGCGCATTTCTTTATTCGGTATTGTGAGTTGAACCTGTTATTTGATGTTGTATTGAATAATGCATTGTTGTCATTGTGCACAGAGGACGTATGATGTGTTGCATTGGATTAAACATACTCTCATGTTTTCATGGAATATGCACGTTGCATTGTATTGCATTGTGCATGCCCTTACATTTGCATAGAAGATGTCCATACCTGTTGCATTGAACATGCATTTTTCATTGCGTAGAATATGCTTCTTGCATGATGTGCATGAAATATGCCTCTCTAACCGTTGTGTCATGGTTATCCGTCTTGCATAGAACATGCATTCCTATTGTATTGTACTTGTCAAAGTTTCTGTCTTGTGTAGGCACGATATTATATGTACGGTTCATTCAGAGGAATTCCAGGTAAGATCATTCCTGTCCTTTGAACTCCTTGTTGGTTAGAAACATTCGGGTATGCTCGGTGTTTACACCACACCCTTGCTGGTTAGAAAAATTCGGGTACGCCCGGTGTTTACACCGACACCCCTTCGGTTAGAAGTGTTTGGGACGTGTGTCCAACGCTTATACCACCCCTTTGGTTGGAAGCATTGGGTTGTGTGCCCGATGTTTATACCACCCCTTCGGTTAGAAGCGTTTGGGACGTGTGTCCAACGCTTATACCACCCCTTTGGTTAGAAGCATTGGGTTGTGTACCCGATGTTTATACCACCCCTTCGGTTAGAAGCGTTTGGGACATGTGTCCAATGCTTATACCACCCCTTTGGTTAGAAGCATTGGGCTGTGTGCCCGATGTTTATACCACCCCTTTGGTTAGAAGCGTTTGGGACGTGTGTCCGGCGCTTATACCACCCTTCCGATTAAAAGCATTTGGGTCGTGTGTCCGACGCTTATACCATCCTTCCGGTTAGAAGTGTTTGGAACGTGTTTCGACGCTTATACCATCTTGTTTTGGTTAGAAACATTGGAATGTGCTCTGATGTTTATACCACCCTCCGGTGTTTGCACCGCTCCCTTTTCCCTCTCGCGCGCGGCACGTTAGGATGCTTTGGCTAAATTCATCTGGACGAATTCTGATGCTTATACTGCTCGTTGGTTCAATTACATAATAGTTGGATGTGTTTCATCTATTATTATTGTTCTCTGTGGCTCGGAACCTTAGGGTATGTCCTTGGGTTCTCACCACTTCTCTCCTCTCGTGTGCCACACGTTGAGATCTTGTTTGCCACCTCGGGTGCGCTCGTTGTCGGTTGTTGCTCTTTACCTTTCTTGCGTGAGGCGTAGTTAAGATTGCATAATTTTCTTACATCCTTTCTGCATGAGATGTGGTTTGGTTTGTGTTAACTTGCTTATGTACGAGTTTGCTGTAGCATTTCTTTGCCCAATATTAGCATCTAGATGTTTCATTACAGCCCTCATTGCATGATCATAAGTTATGTTCTGTATTGTGTATGTCATTTGTATTTCTATCTTGCTTGTTTGTCTAAGTCTTCGGCCTTGTCAAAAATGGGTCATCTCTGGGCTTTGACATTCACTCCCATCATTTCATGACTCCCGAGTTGTGTCAAAGAGGGGCAACTATAGACACCCCATTTTTGACCGACCTTAAGACTCAGACGTCATCGTTTGTGCACTCGATGATTATGCATGTTTGTGCTCGTTTTGAGTGCCCCAAGTTCTCGGCTGAGTGTCTTGTCTTTGAGCCTCTAAACCCTCTATGTTTTGGCCTTGTTTTTGGGCCAAACCTTGGTGCCTCTTGCTTGGAGGGGAGGAAAGGCCCTGTCGGCCACTTTTGGCTATTGTCGGTCACTTTTCCTCCTTGTCGGCCACTTGAAGTGGTCGATCGGCTAGGGGAGGTGGCCGACAGCCAATTTTGTCCTTTTTCAGATATTTTATGTGCTTGTTGTGCCAGCTGTTAATCACTGAAAGCCTCGTGTATGGAGGGATGGAAGCAAGCTTTTGGCTTGCATTTCTATATAAGGGGAGGTCTCTCCCCCATTTTGAGGGTTGACAAAATTTTGTGAGAAAATTTTTTGCTTCTCTCTCTAGAATTTTCTCTCTCTCTCTCTCCCTATTTTGTGCTTGAAAGTGAGTTTTCTCTATACATTTGCACTAGGACCCTTAGCCAAACACCTTTACCTTGGAGCTGAGGTTTTTGGAGGTCTTGTTTGAGCTCTCAAAGCTGGTTTTAGCTCAGAATTACACCTGTTTTAGTGTTGTGCTTCAAATGTAAAGGCTTACCTCTTCTAAGCCTTATTTTAGTTGCTTGTTTGGCCAGCTTTGCATGCTATTTTTTGGCCTAGTTTTCAACTACAAAAACCTCTATTTTTAAAGTTTAAAAATGGTAGTTTAAAGCCTTTTTGGGGTTAGGGGTGGTCCACCCTCTTTTGTAGCTTGTTTGCTAAGTGTTGAGCCATCTTTTAAAGCTTTTCAAACAACTCTTTTTTGGCCTTTTAACCACTGAATTCCAAGGGAATTCCAGTGGCAAAAAGTATGTTTTGAGGTTCAAAATAGGAGGGGGGTGGCCTCCCCTCCTTGTGTCTTGTTTGCATGTGTAGATGGCCTAGCATGTGAGCATGTTTTTCTACCTTTTTGAGACTTGATCTCAGCATGTTTTTGTTACTGATTTAGCATGCTTTAGCTCTATTTTGAGCTATCTTGGTCATATGAAGCTTGCTTTGTATAGCTATAGTGTAATATGCCTTCACTAGCTTTGTGTTTTAAGGCTTCTAACATGTTGTGCATGTGTTGATTGCATGATATAGCATCATTTTATATATGATTTCAATGTGTATATCCTTGTCACACTCCAACTTCTACCACTATTTCATTGCTTTTGAGAGTTGTGCTTTGTGTCTTGCTTGTGAGCCAACATGTGCGCATGATTTTCTTGCCTTTTGTACCTCAATTTTAGCATGATTTAGCCACTGTTTTGGCGTGTTTAAGCTCTTTCCAGAGCTGGTTTAGTCATTTGAGCTTGATATTGCATGCCTCTAGTGTAGTGCTCTTCACTAGCCTTAATGCTTTCGGCTCTTAACATGTTGTGCATGTGTTGCTTGCATGTTGTAGTCCTATTTTTCATGCCATTTCAGCATCAAAAAGTCTGCAATCTCCCTCATTTCTTCATTTTTCTATTTGTTTTGAGGGTTGGTTAACCTTATGATTGTGTTTAAGCTTGGGATAGAGCTTGTGCTCAATGGCTTTAACCCTCTTACAAGGGTTCCTCCTAGCCAAAGGCATGATCTCGCTCATGTCTTAAACCATCCTTTGGTTGACCCCTCTCTCGTTAGAGGACTTTTACATTGGACTTAACCGGTTAAAGGATTAATCGGTAATGTAAAATGTGTAAATAAAATGAGCAAAGTAAAACTTATGCAAGTTAAGCATTTGTGTTGCATTGCATGTGTTTGGATCAGACATTAATCCAAACACAAGAAACATGAGATGTTTCATACTCAAAGTGATGAAACGTGCCATATTTCTTGGTCGCCGTCACCCTTGATCATGCATGATAGTGTAGACACCCCATTTTTTACCGTCCTTAAGATTTGGGAATCACTAATTGCTTACTTGGTGATGAAAGTTGTGCAGTGCAAAGGTTCGATTTCTTCGGCAAGAGGAGAGTCAAATCCTAACCTCACACCCCATTTTGGACCAAAGCTATTTTGAATGGTTTTTAGACCTTAAAATCCTCTCTTTCAAAATATTTTTGAAATAAAGTTCCTACGATGTTCCGACGCTCGCATTTCATTAAATGTTGCGCTTTTCGGTAAATCGAGCAAGGACAAAGTGGAAATGAATGAAAGAGAGATGAAATCTTTGAAAAATCTTTCAAAACACCTTGTTTAGGGGTTTCGAGTTGAAGAAAAGAAGAGGAGAGGGAAGAACCCCAGTTGGGGAAGGAGTTGGGCATGAATCGTTAAGAGAGAGCCGGGCAACCCTCGGTAAACCATGCCTATCCATTTGGATTTCAGCTATGAGGCCACCACCGTTGGAAAAAAGACTTATGGGGCTTCATTTTGCACTCAATAATCTCCTCAAGCCGAGGCCAGATGAGGGAGATATGGTTGGTTGAAGTAGGGCATCAATCCGGTTGGACTGAAACTGAGCAGTCTTCACTAAAAGAGGGATATCTCTTAGCACAGTTGGAATTTTGATGTGAGGCTATCACCACTGGAAAGCTTACTTTCGGGGCTTCAATTTTCACACAAGAATGACTTGAAAAGGCATCCAGATGAAGGAGTTATGCTTACTTCAAGTCGGGGACCAGGACTGATTTTTGTTGCCGGCCCCTATGGGAGTGTGTCGGCCACTTATGGAGCATTCCGGCCACATGTCATCCAAAAATGGTTCTTGTCGGCCACTTAAGGTGGCCGGTCAACCAATTGAAGTGGCCGGTTGGCCAGGCATTTCCAGAAAGCCCAGAATCTGCAGATATTTCTTCTCCAGCTGTTGTACACTGCTTCAGATATTTCCAAATCAGATATTTCGACCAAATGCTCATATATTGCTAGATATTGAGCCATATCTCAGGGATTGAAGGGTTGGAAAATTTTGGATCCTCTCTCTCTAGAAGATTTGTGAGCAAATTCTCCCCAATCTCTAGAATTCTCTCTTTCTCCTCTTGTTTTAGGCTTAGAAGTGAGAATTTCTTACACTCTTGCAAAGAGACCCTAGACCAAACACCTCTACCTTTGGGTTAAGATTCTTAGAGGTCTTATTTGAGCTCTCAAAGCTGGTTTTGGCTCAGATTTTGGACCTGTTTTGCAGCTGTGCTTCAAAGGTAAGAACTCTCTCCCTTTTAGCTTATTTTGCATGCTTGCTTCACCATCCTTTTTTCATTGTTTTGGACTATTTTAGGGCTGGTTTTGGACTGTCAAAAACTCTATTTTGAAGGTGTAAAAATGGTAGTTTAAGGCTTGGTGAGCTTGGGGGTTGTTCTCCCTTTTTGTTCCTTCGCTTGTAAGGCCTTTTGTGCAACTTCTCACCACCTTCAAATCCAACTTTTTGGGCCTTTTTACCACTGAAAATCAGAGGTATTTCAGTGGTGGAAACCATGTTTTGAGGACCAAAATAAGAGGGGTTGGCCTCCCCTCCTTGTTTCTTGTTTGCATGTGTTGATGGCCTAACAAATGAGCATGCTTTTCTATCCTTTTGAAGCTTGGTTTAAGCATGTTTTTGCCACTGATTTGCCATGATATAACTCTGTTTTTGGCTGGTTTGGTTACGTCTTGCATGCTTCTTGCACTTGTAGTGCAATTTTGTTCACTAGCCTAGCATGTTTGGTGTTTTAGCCTATTAATCTAGTATATGTATGCTCCACTCCAACATGTTTTTGGCTCTAATTTAGCATACTTTAGGTCTGATTTGAGTGGTCTATGCCTTGCCTTGCATAGTTGTAGTGTAAAAGCCCTTGACTAGCTTTGTGTTTCAAGCCTCTTGACATGCTTTATTTGTGATGTTTGCATGATATGGCATCACTTGGCATGTAATTTCAGAGCATATGTCATTGCCACACTCTCACATTTTCCATTCCTTCAATGTGTTTGAGAGTTGTGTCTTCATGCCTTGTTTGCGAGCCATCAAATGTGCATATTTTCCTTGTGTTATATGCCTTGATCTTAGTATATTTCAGCCACTGTTTTGGCATATTTAACCTCTGTCCGAGGTTAGTTTGGTCATTTAGGCTTAGTATTATATGCCTATAGTGCCATGCTCTTTGCTAGTTTCAGTGCCTTTGACTTCAAGCATGTTTTGCACGCTTCATTTTCATGATTTAACGTTGTTTAGCATGCTATTTCAGTGCTAAAATATGTGCCATTGCATGCCATCTTTCATTTGTTGTATCACTTTGAAAGAGGTCTTAAGCCCTTTGTTGGTTTGAGCACGAAATTGAGGCGTTCATGCCTAATGGTTTTAGCCTTCTCTTGAGGGTTTCTACTAATCAACAGCATGATGCTTCTTTCATGCTCAATAAGCTTGTGGCTTGGTCCGTCTTTCCAATTAGAGGACTTTTCACTTTTGGACTTAACGGCTTAAAGGACTTATCGGTAATCTAAAATGAGTAAACAAAATGAATCAAAGTAAAACATGCCAAGATAACATGTTTGAGTTGCATTGCATGTGTTTAGATAAGACGTTAATCCAAACATGAGACACAAGGAGCGTTTCATACTCAAAGTGATGAAACGTGCCTTATTTCTTAGTCGCCGACACCCTTGATCGTGCATGATAGGGTGGAGGCTCATCGAGTCTATTTGTGCATTCATTGATTTGTACAAACATGGCTTCTCGGCCATCGTGCATTGCAATGCTCGGTTGGTGGCCCGAGAGTCGAGTACCGCACTCCTTTGAGCTTGAGAAATAATAAGGAGGGTGGTTGTACACACATACCCTGCAAATTCCTTGCTTTGCCCTTGTTGAACTCTGTTTGCAGCAAATTGGAAGTGTGCAGAAGCAACTGGCTGACCAGCTAGAGGAAGTGGCCTACAGCCTCCTTAAGTGGCCGACAGCCTCCCCTGGTGGCCGACAGTCCACCAGCTTGAAGATGGTTCAAAGTTATTCTGGTTCTGGAGCAAAGACAACCTGAAGATTTGTTCGGTATTCAGAATCAAAGAAAATGCAAACAGAGGCAACCGGTGGCAAGGTGACGGGATTTCAGGAAGAAGCAACCGAGCATGCATGCATTCCTCACCCCGAGGCTCCTTTTAACTGCTTTGCTTAGATGGTTAACTCGTTCATTCTGTACTTAAATAGTTAATGCGTTTAGCTATTCATTTGTGTTTGTAATTAGTTAACTTGTTAGTTAATTAGTTCCGTTTTGTAATAGTTAGCTTAATTAGCGTAGCTAGTTGGCTCTCATTCATTCGGACCCTCCGTCGAAAGGGCAAATTTTGTAATAAGTGTGCGTGTGTGTGTGAATGTCTTCCAACCCCATGTCTTTCTCCCTTTTACTTATCCGCTTTCGATGGTTAGTTTAGGGCATATTTCAATTAGCATACCTTATGCTTTGCATGCATGCATCATTCATCTATCTTGCATGCACGGGGCTCGGCACATCAGTCAAACTGCATTGTATTTCAATACCTATTTGAATACATGTATCGAAGTGTTGCATTCATATGTCATGATTAGGTAGCCGAGCCTATTTAGTTGCATTTTGCATGTGTTGCATTAGGCATTGTTGATATAGCTAGGATCATGCATTGATTACTAACTAGCTTCTGTTTTGGCTTGGAGTACACTGTGAGTGTTTATGCTTTAGCATCCTTGCATGCGTGTAACTGATTGCCATGACAGCATGCTTGCCATGAGTCTATTTGCTTAAGTGTTTAACTGCCTGAATGCCTATGGATGGAGGCTTCATTGCTTGAATTGGAACAATTCATCAAAATGTGCGTTTTAAGCCCACTTGGAGTGGCAAAATCATGTTGTTTTAAGCCCACTTGGGAGTGGCAAATCCGCATTTTAGCCTACTTGCGAGTAGCAACTTCAAACCATTTTTGAAAAACAAACATGAGATGTTTTGTTCCAACTTAAGCGATTTGGTCTATACTTGTATATTGTGCACATCACATAGTAATTCTAGATTAATAATCAGAATAAGAACACATGTGTTTTCAAAAACAACATATCATGTTAGTAGAGGCCGATCTTTGATCGGGCGAGCGGGCGTGCTCATTTTAGGACCTTCCCCTCTCGTACCCAAGTTCCCGAGCCGAGGCAACTTTGGTGATGACGAACACGTGGCCTTATGCACTAGTCAGGGTTTCCTAAATTTCCCAAAACAAAATATTTTAGGTGGCGACTCTGAAATCTGGCAAAGCAGTCCATGTTTGGCACTTTTTGATTAAAATTGATTTTCCAAAACGATTTGTCGGATTTGGACTCTTTGGTGATTTATCAGTCTTACATTGCACTTTGTGAGATTAGATTCAGAACCGTGACAGGAGTCCGAACTATAGTAGCTACGAACCCAAATCCACGCCCTCTCTGATAGGGGGGCGCGCGGAGCGAATTCGGGCGGTCTACAGATAGGTGTAGACACCCCATTTTTGACCGTCCTCAAGGCTTGGATGTCATCATTTGAACACTCGATGATTATCCAGATTCGTGTTCGTTTTGAGTACCTGAAGGTCTTGGTGGAGTGCCTCGCCTTCGGACCTCTTAACTTGTCTGTTTTGTGCTTGGTTGCATACCAAGAGCTTGTGGCTTTGTTTCTAAGGGAAAAGGGTGGCCTGTTGGCCAGCCCTACAGCCCATCGGCCAGGCCTTATGCCCATCGGCCAAGCCTTTTTTTCCATCAGCCATCAATGGTGGCTGGTCGGCCTCACTGATGGCCGGTCGGCCTCGTTAATGGCCGATCGGCCACTTGTGTTGGCCGAAGCCTTTTTTTTTGCTTTTGCAGATATTTTTGGTGCCAGCTATTCTAGCTTTTGGGCATTGAGGCCATCCTCTGTACACGTGTATGGAGGGATTGGAACAAGCTCTAAGCTTGTCAAACAAGCTTGGGGCTTGTATTTCTATATAAGGGGAGGTCCCTCCCCCTTATAGAGGGTTCAGAAAGTTTAGAGACAAATTTTGACTGTCTCTCTAGAACTATCTCTCTCTCTCTCTCTCTCTATATATATTGCTTGAAAGTGAGTGTTCTTCACATTTTTGCACACAACCTTTTAGCCAAACATCACTACCCTTTTGCTGAGATTCTTGGAGGCTTTGTTTGGACTCAAAAAGCTGGTTTTAGCTCAGAGTTGAAGTCCCTTTTGCTGCTGTGCTTCAAGGGTGAGCATATTCCCTTTTAAAGCTTGTTTTTGTACATTGGTTTAGCCACCTTTGCATGTTGTTTTAGGCTTGGTTGTTAACTACAACAAGCTCTATTTTTAAGTGTTAAAAATGGTAGTTTAAAGTGTTTTCAGAGTTAGGAGTGTTTCACCCTCTCTAGTGGCTTATGTGCTAAGCTTCTTGCCTTCTTTTAAAGCCTTTGAGATCACCTTGTTTTGGCCTTTTAACCACTGAATTCCAAAGGAATTTCAGTGGTAGAAAACTTGTTTTGAGGTCCAAAATAAGAGGGGGTAGTCCCCCCTCCTCTTGTCTTGATAGCATGTGTTGTTGGCCTACCAAATGAGGATGTGTTTCTATCCTCTTGAGGCTTAGTTTGAGCATGTTTTTGTGACTTTTTGGACATGCTTAAACTCTGTTTTTGGCTGGTTTGGTCATCTCTTGCATGCTTCATACACTTGTAGTGTAATCCTACTTGCTAGCCTAACATGCTTCATGTCTTAGCCTATAATTCTAGCTTATTTTGGCTACACTCCATCATGTTTTTGGCATTGTTTTAGCATGCTTTAGGACTGTTTTGAGTGGTCTTGGCCTCTTGGGGCTTGCTTTGTATAGCTATGGTGTAATTGGCTTTGCTAGTTTTGTGTTTTGAAACTCCTAGCATGCTTTATTTGTGGTGTTTGTGTGATATGGCATCACTTCTCATGTAATTTCAGAGCACAAACTTCTGTCATACTCTCATGTTTATCGCTCTTTCATTATGTTTAAGAGTTGTGCCTTTATGCCTTGTTTGTGAGCTAATACATGAGCATATTTTTCTTGCCATCTATGCTGCGAGTCTAGCATGTTTTTGCTACTGTTTTGACCTACCTTAGATCTGTTTTGAGTGGTTAGGGTCATTTGAGCATTGCTTAATATGGTTGTAGTGTAAAGGGCCTTGACTAGCTTTGAGTTTTGGGGCCTTTAACATGTGGTGCATGCGGCATTTGCATGTTTTGGCATCATTTGGAACGTTATTTTAGAGCATATATATCTGCCACACTTCCATATTTTTCACTTTCTACGTGCTTTTGAGTGTTTAGCCTTACACCTTGCCTGTGTGCCACATTGTATGCATGATTGTCTAATCTTTTGAGCTTCAATCCTAGCATATTTAGGCCATTGTTTTCGCATGATTAAGCTCTGTTCATGGCTGGCTTGATCATTTGAGCATTGTATTGCATGCCTCTAGTGTTGTGTCCTTCACTAGTTTCATTGTACTTGGCCCTTAGCATGTTATACATGAAGTGTTTGCATGTTATTTGCATTGCTTGTGTTTGGATCGGACGTTAATCCAAACATAAGGAATGTGAGACATTTCATACTAAAAGTGATGAAACGTGTCACATTTCTTAGTCGCCGTCTCTCTTGATTGTGCATGATAGGGTGGAGGCCTTTCGAGTCTTATATGCGCATTTATTGAACTTGCACAAGCTTGGTTCTTTGGCCACCATGCATTGAAAATGCTTGGTTGGTGGCTTGAGAGCCAAGTGTCACACTCTTTTGAGCTTGAGATATGATAAGAATGGTGGCAGTGCATACATTTCCTTGCAAATACACTGACATGCCTCTGTTTCTGCTCTGTTGCAGCAAAAGGAGAAATTTCAGGAATAAGTGGCCGACTGGCCACATGTTCTAGCCGACCGGCCACCAAGCCAGCCGACCGACCATCAATGTTGGCCGAGGGCCACCATTTCTAGCCGATCATCCCTCAGAATGTTCCTAGGGTTAAACAGAAGCAATCTGGAAGTTGGCACAATTTTCAAAAGTCCAAAAGAGTGCAAACAGAGACATTTAGAGGCGAGGTAGTGGATTTCCGAGAGGACGCGACCGAGCATGCATGCTTCCTTCGTCTGTAAGGCTGTTTTATCGCTTTATTAGCTAGTTGTAGTTAATTACATATGCTATAATTAATTTAGCTTAATTAATTTTGTAATATTCTAATTAGCTTAGATTAGCTAATTGATTAATTCGGTTTGTAACTAATTAGCTTAGATTAGCCTGTTATTCGACTGTGTTGTAATTAATTAGCTAGAATAGTTAGTTAATTAGTTGGTTTGTAATAGTTAGCTTAATTAGTGTAGCTAGTTAGCTCTCTTTCATTCGGACCCTCCGTCAAGAGGGCAAATGTTGTAATAAGTGTGCGTGTGTGTGTAAATGTCTTCCAACCCCACGTCTTTCTCCCTTTTCCTTAACTGCTTTCGATGGTTAGTTTAGGGTCATTTTCGATTAGCATACCTTATGTTTGAATGTTTGCATCATTCATTTGTCTTACATGCACCGGGCTCGGCGCATCATTCCAACTGCAATGTATTTCAATACATATTTGAATACGTGTGTCAAAGCATGTTATCAAATTGTTGCATTTCATATGCCATCTTAGATGGCCGAGCCTATTTAGTTGCATTTTTGCATGTGTTGCATTAGGCATTTTAACATAGCTAGATTCATGCATTGATTTCTAGCTAGTTCTTTGTTTTGGCTTGGAGTACACTGTAAGTGTTTACGCTTTAGCATCTTGCATGAGTGTTAGTGTTGCCATGATAGCATGCTTGCCATGAGGCTATTTGCCTAATCGCTATAATTGCATGAATGCCTGTGGATGAAGGCTTCATTACTTGAATTGGAACAATTCATCAAAATGTGAGTTTTAAGCCCACTTGGAGTGGCAAATCATCATGTTTTAAGCCCACCTTGTTTGGTGGCAAATCCGCATTTCTAAGCCCACTTGAGGGTGGCAAATTCAAACCATTTTCGAAAACAAACATTGAATTGTTTTGTTGCAATTCAGGTGATCTAGTCTATACTTGTATGCTGTGCGCATCATGTAGTAAATTAGCTAATGACCGGAATAAGAACACATGTGTTTTCAAAACAACATATCATGTTAGTAGAGGCCGATCCTTTTATCGGGCGAGCGGGGGTGCTCATTTCAGGACCTTCCCCTCTCGTACCCAACTTCCTGAGCCGAGGCAACTTTGGTGATGACGGACACATGGCCTTAGGCACAAGTCAGGGTTTCCTAAATTTCTCAAAATAAAATATTTAAGTTACGACTCTGTAATCTGGCAAAGCAGTCCAGTTTGGCATTTTTGATTCAAAATCTGATTTTCCAAAATGATTTGCTGGATTGGATTGTTTGGTGATTTATCAGTCTCACATTACACTTTGTGAGATTAGATTCAGAACCGTGATAGGAGTCCGAACTGTAGTAGCTAGAACCCAAATCTGCGCCCTCTCTGAAAGGGGGGCGTGCAGAGGAAGTTCGGCGGTCTACAATAGGTGGTGGTCCTTGGAGTCTATTTGTGCATTCATTAAGCTTGTACAAGCTTGACTCTTTGGCCATCATGCATGAAAATGCTTGATTGGTGGCTTGAGAGCCAAGTGCCACACTCCTTTGAGCTTGAGAAATGATAAGGAGAGTGGTAGTACACACATTCCTTGAAAAATGCATTGCTTTGCCTTTGTTACTCTCTGTTGCAGCAAAACTAGAAGCCTGGAAAAAGGGGTGGCCGACTGGCCACTTGTAGTAGCCGACCGGCCAGTGTGTGTGGCCGATCGGCCAGTTGTTGTGGCCGACAACCACTTTTTGTGGCCGACCAACCAGAGGAGGAAAATTGTTCAAAAGTGTTCCTATTCTGGGGCAGAAGCAGTCTGGGAGTTGGTACAGTTTTCGAAGATCAAACAAGTGCAAATAGAGGCATCCGATGGCAAGGCGATGGCATTTTCGAGAGGAAGCCAACCGAGCATGCATGCCTCCCTCGCCCGCGAGGCCATTTAATTGTTTAGAATTGTAGCTAATTCATACATGTGTTGTAATTTATTTAGCTTAATTCATTTTGTATCTTAATTAGCTTGCATAGCTAGTTATTCATTTGTGTTGTAATAATTAGCTTAGAATAGTTAATTAGTTGGTTTGTAGTAATTAGCTTAGCTTAGTGTAGCTTAGACTATTCATTCGGACCCTCCTTCGAGAGGGCACAATGTTGTAATAAGCGTGCGTGCGTGTGTGCATGTCTTCCAACCCCACTTCTTTCTCTCTTTTATTTAACCGCTTTTAACGGTTAGTTTTAGGGCACGTTTCAATTAGCATACCTTATGCTTTGCATGTTTGCATCCATTCATTTGTCTTTCATGCACCGAGATCGGTGCATCATTCAAACTGCATCGTATTTCAATACTTATTTGAATACATGTATCAAATCGTTGCATTCGTGTGCCATCTTAGATAGCCGAGCCTATTTAAATGCATATTGCATGTGTTGCATTAGGGATCTTGTATAGTTAGGATCATGCATATTTCTAACTAGCTTTTGTTTTGGTTCGGAGTACATTGTAAGTGTTACGCTTTAGCATACTTGCATGAGTGTGAGTGTTGCCATGTTTAGCATGCTTGCCATGAGGCTATGTGCTTAAATGATTAACTGCACGAATGCCTGTGGATGAAAGCTTTGTTGCTTGAATTGGAACAATTCGATGATTGTAAGTTTTAAGCCTACTTTGCGAAGTGGCAAAATCATGTTTTAAAGCCCACTTGAGGGTGGCAAATCCGCGCTTTAGCCCACTTGCGAGTGGCACTTTCAAACCATTTTCGAAAACAAACATGAGTTGATTTGTTCTAAGTCTTGCGACTTAGTCTATACTTGCTTGTGTGCGTCAAATAGTAAAGTTAGCTAAAAACCGGATAAGAACACATGAGGTTTATAAAACAACATATCATGCTTAGTAGAGGCCAATCCTCTGATCGGGTGAGTGGGGGTGCTCATTTCAGGACCTTCCCCTCTCGTACCCAAGTTCCCGAGCCGAGGCAACTTTGGTGATGACGGACACGTGGCCTTTGGCACGAGTCAGGGTTTCCTAAATTTTTCAAAAATAAAATATTTAGGTGGCGACTCTGTAATCTGGCAAAGCAGTCCAATTTTGGCATTATTTGATCTAAAATCAATTTTCCAAAATGACTTGCCAGATTGGACTTTTTGGTGTTTATCAGTCTTACATTACACTTTGTGAGATTAGATTCAGAACTGTGACAGGAGTTCGAACTGTACGAGACCAATTCACGCCTCTCCGAAAGGGGGACGCGCGAAGAAAGTCGAGTCTACACTAATATGGCATATGAATCAATTTGATAGCATGCGGTAAAACACGTATTCAAAGAAGTGCTAACTAACAATGCAAGTTAGAATGGTGCATCAAGCTTAATGTATGCAAGACAAATGGATGTAAACATGAGAAATGCTAAAAGAAACATGATGTTCTAAACTACCCATTATAAGCAGGTAAATAAAAGGGAGAAAGACGTAGGGTTGGAAGACATACACATTATTACAACTGTGCCCTCGTGCAGGAGGGTCCGAATAAACTAACTAGCTAACTAATTACTACGAATTAACTAACTATTACAAACCAAATGAAATAAACTGACTATGCTAGCTAATTATTAAAACATCACAATTAATTAACTATTCTAGCTAATTAATTACAAATTGGAACTAACTAATTAATTACACTAATTAATTAATTGCAAATTAACAACACAGATATAATCCAAAAGAAATAGCTAAGCTAACTACTCAACACCGGAAATGAGGAATGCTTATGCGTGCACTCAGATTTTCCACCCAAAAAAAAGCCCACTGTTCTGCTGCCAGAATGCCTATGTTACATAGTTGGAAAATTGCATTGTCTTTTCACCTCAGCCTCTGCTCTGTTTTATGCAAAAAAGGTACTGCTTGGTTTGAAAAAAGTGGCCAGCAGGCCAAAAGTGGTAGCCGACTGGCCACTAAAAGTAGCCTGCCGTCCAATAAAAGTGGCCTACCGGCCACAAATGCCTGGTTCCTCCTGCTGCAACAGAAAACAAACAGAGCACAAACAGGGACTGTCTGTCCCCCCTGCCTCTCCTTATCATCAAACAACTCAAAGGAATGGTAGGCTTGATTCACAAGCCATCAATCAGCGCAATCTCATTGTATGATGACTTATGAACCAAGGGACACAAGTTCAATAAATGCACAAGTAAAGACCAACAAAACCTCCTCCCTATCATGGATTAATCAAGGGAAGTGGTTGACCTTGGAAACTTAAACCATTTCATCACTAGCAAGTATGAAATGACCCAATTTTCCATGTGTTCAATTAACGTCCGATTGAACACCAAATTGCCTTATTATCTTGCATCACTTTTAGTCCTAATTTTATTACTTCATTTTAATTACCATCGATTTCTTAGTCAATTAAGTTCAATGATGAGCTTTAATGGAAAGAAGCATCAAACCAAGAGTTGTTTTGGGCATGAGAGAGACATCATGCCGTTGGTAATGAACCCCAAAAGGGATTATACCACTAAGCACAATACCTTAATCTCAAGCTTAAACAAGCAATTGGTTTGAAACAACTTTCAAAACAAATGAAAAAGTCAAGAAATGAGGAAGGTTGCAGAGATGCTTAGAGGTGAACCCATGTAACGACCCCAAAATACGTATAAGAACTATCTTTATTTACTTATGGGTTAATATGCTTTAATTTAATTATATCTGTTTGAATTGAAGAATTATCTGTTGAATTACGATTTTAAAACCGGAATTGACGACCTTTACGAGTTCAGAAATCAAAATTGAGTACTTGGGTATGTTAATGGGAATTTTTAGAGCTATTTGGGAAAATTAATTGGAAATTTATTTCGTCAGACTCGTTAAGGTATGTTTGGGTGGTTAACTTTGCACTACAAATTGAAGGCCTTAGAGGCTTCAGAAACCAGAACAGAGTACATATTTATGATCAGCATAATTTTTAGAGTCATCTGGGAAGTTTAATTGAAATTTGATTTTGTGCAATTCGTAAGGGCGCGTTTGGCTCACCCAATTGTGATAAGCTTATATGTATAATTAAGTGTATAGATGTATATGAGATATATGAGTTGAACTCATCTTTTGGAGCCCAAAAATATCTAAGGGAGAAGGGAAGACACGTGAGAGAGAGAGAGGGAGAGAGTTCTAGAGAGAACTCAAAGAGAAGAAAGGAGAAAGAGTAGGAGTGAAAGAGGAAATCAAAGATTTGGCTTGAATCCTTCATGGTTATGCAAGAATAAGTGATAGTAAAGGCTTAAGGTAAGATTCTCCCTCTCAATATTTGAAGATCATAAGTAAAAGAGTGAGTTTCTTGGATTATCTATGATTGTATGTATGGGTTTTGTTTCTTCAAGCAAGGAGATGTTGAATCCTTGTACATAGCATGAATTTATGTTACAATTTAATTTCTTGTAGGGGTTTTATGGTTCTTAAAGAGGCTAAAGAGGATTCCACCATGTAAGTGAGCTTTGAACCCCAAACTATGGCTATTTTATGCTTTTGTGTTCTAATTCTTAATCTTGTTCTTGTGCTTGGGAAATTGAGTAGTATTTTGGGGTTATGATTTTTTATGGAAGTTAATAATGTGAAATTTATCATGTATTAAAGAGTTTTGGGCTTTGATTTACATGAATTTGAAGTTTAATTTTGAAAATGAGAGGTTCCAAATCAAAAAACCATTTTCGGACTGGTTTTGCCCAGAGCTGTACATACGGCGGGTATTCCCGCACATGCAGCAGTCCATTTCCAGCACCAAATTAGATTCTGCTAAAAAAAGCACGCGGTCCCGTACGTGCGGCCATGTTTCTCGCATGTGCGGGACAGCTCTGTTCAGCCAACTTCAAATAAGCATATCTCTTGCATCCAGACTCCGTTTTAGGTGTTTTTTAAGCCTAAATTCAAGCCCCGGAAGTCTAGTTTCCAACGGTGGTGGTCCCACTCCTAGATTCTCAAAACATAAATAGATATGTCCAAATTAGTGAAGATGGCTCACTTTCTGTCTATCGATTTTATACCATTCCTTCTTCTAAACCATTTTCCTTTCGATTCCTCCTATTTTCCTAGACACGGATTATGACCTATTGAGGACTAATGAGTTTAGAACCATCAAAGCTAATTGATTAAAGAACAAGAAAGAGATTGGTTATATTCTCATATTATGCTATGTGAATTGTGTTTGTAGGTCAGCGAGGACACCGTCCCATTGCTACCGGAAGCCCATCACTGTGAGTACTAGTAGTGTAACGATATGTTTTACTTACTTCTTGTGACCATGATTTATATATCGTAATTTGTGAATGGCATGTACTCTTGTCATTGTGCTTTGCTTGAATTAATGGATATGATTGAACGGTAGCATTGACATGGACCTAAGGTCATTTTGTTCCTATTAATAAAAGTGGGCCCGAGGCCATTATGATGCGAATTGTTTATGACTCATGGCCCTAAGGCCGAGGGAGATGGAGACATGCGGATGTTCTATCTACCCCATAATGATATGAATTGTACATGACTAATGGCTTTAACGCCAAGGGAGATGGAGACATACCGATGTTCCACATTCCCTATATTGCTTTGGCCAGCTGTCGTTACATTGGGCCTAAGGTTGTTTCATATTATGCATGGGCCCGAGGCCGTTCTGTACGAAATGTGGGCCCGAGGCCGTTCTGTAATAAATGTGGGCCCGAGGCTGTTCTGTATTAAATGTAGGCCCGAGACCGTTCTGTATTACATGTGGGCCAAAGGCCATTCTGTATTACATGTGGGCCCGAGGTCGTTCTGTACTACATGTGGGCCCGAGGCGTTCTGTACTACATGTGGGCCCAAGGCCGTTCTGGAATATGGTTATGGATAGGACCTGTGTATGGTTTGATATATGTATATTTATATTCCCTAAGGCTATGCTCATTCACTAACCTCCTTACATTGCTATTATTCACTGAGCCTTGCCCACTCCATTCTTTTATGTATGTTTATGTAGGTGAGCCATCAGGGTTTAAAACTAGAGTTATATTGAGGTCCACCTATCTGCCAAGCTATCTAGGGTACGCCTCCGCGTTGAGGCCTTAATTGTGTTGGGAATTATGTAATTTATTGAATCTTATGTAAGTGTGTATGTGAGATCTGTATAATTATGTGATTATTGTAGATATGGAAGCATCTTTAAATGCTTAAATTAACCTAAATTTTCATGTATGCACTAGCACAATGGGAATTCCATCTATGTTGGTATTTGCTTCCACTTAAGGCCCCGTATTTGAATACATATTATTATGAAATTTTCTTTTGAGGCCTAATCACAGGCTGGTCATGGACCAAACTTTTAGGGGCGGGTTTGGGTTGTGACAACACAAGTATGAAAAGTAAGAAATAAATAAGGCCTAAACCACCAAACCTATGAGGACCACTACACTATAAGCATACCATACAAAGCACAAATGAAGTAAACACACTAAAATAGTCCTACAACACCTAAAAACAGTGTTGAAATTAATATGGAAAAGCTTGAAAAAGCTAGCTAAAATAATGAGAAAATTAAGCTAGTAAACAAGCACAGGGAGGGGAGGCTAACCCCTCCATTTTTGGGACTTCAAAACATGATTTTAGCCTCTGAAAATCTCTGAAAATAAGTGGTAAAAATCTCGAAAAAAGTTGATGAGAAGATGGGAAACACAAGGGCAAAGGCCTAAGAAGCAAGGTTCAAAGAAGGTTGGTCAACCCCTCTACCTTTAATGGCCTTAAACCACAAGTTTCAACCCAAAAATACAGGTAAGAAATAGCCCAAAAAACAACAAGAAAAGATGGAAAAGAGATGGTACAAAAGAACTAGGATGTATACCTCTTGAAGAGGAATGATCCTTTGATTCACAAACCACTAATTTCACACTCTCAAGTGCCTCAAGAGATAAAATTCAAGCTCAAATCACCTCAATAAAGAACTCTCTAGGTTTTGTTTAGAGTGTATAGGCAAAGGTTAAGGAAGTTACAAGAGAGAGAGAAAGAGAAATATTTTTTAGCTCCCAAATTTTCTAACCCTTAAATAATGAGAGAGGGCCATCTATATATGGAAAAACATGAGACTAGCTCAGAAATATCAAAACAGACATGTGTGGGCTGGTGCATGCATCTGTGGAAATAGCTGGCACAGCTGGCAAAAATATCTGAAATTTTACACAAGTGACCAGCAGGCCACTAATAGTGGGTTTCAACTCAAAAAGGTGGGTTTCAAGCCAAAAAAGTGGGTTTGAAGGTCCCTGGATACTTAGGCCTGAACAACTACTAGTTTGGTCCAAAACAAGGAACAAGGTTTGTGGGTTTTTGGGTTTTTTGAAGCTCAAAATTGAGGTTTCCTGTTGAGGACATCGAGCATTTGACAAGCATACACATTCATCATTAAGTGATCAATCAGATACGCCCAAGTCTTAAGGGCGGTCAAAAATGGGGTATCTACAGGGGATTTACGATTTTGCAAATGGATATTCTATTTTGGTTTTGTTTTTATTGAAGAGTTCTATGTTTATACTAGCTTGCATGTGTGCACACATAGTAGCAAGGTGGTTAAGTACAAGGTTAGGTGGGTTTGTGATTTGAGACTTCTCTTTTATTGCCAAAATACTCCTAGCTTTTACCAAGTCAAATGACTATGACTGGGAAAAAAAAATTTCCTAAGATTCAACAAGGAAACTTGACTCGGGGCAATTATGTTTATTCACTAAAAGAATTACCCTGGAAACAACAAGCCTTATAGAAATTGGAATTTAGAAACGTATTGTATGAACTATTACTAGATTGGTCCTATATGTTTGCTTTGTTTAGTACTAGCTGAGAAAAAGGGAATGTGAACTATAATTACAGCTTCCAATTTCTGACAAATAGATTTTTTTTTAATTTTTTTTTTATTAAACTTTTGAAAGAACTTAATGTACTCCCTTTAAAATCTACTTTCGAATGTTACATAAACAAATCCTCCAAAACTAACACCAGGGCATTCCTTATCAAAGACTTCCATCAAACTAGAAAGGAGATAAACATTACTCATTACATTACTCAAATGACCGACGGACACAAGGAGTGGCTAGGGTTAACCATGGCCCCTAGGATCATTTCAAAAATCATAATTAAGTATATTTATTTGCTTTGAAGTCTATAAATTGCTCTTAAGTCTCCAAGCTACGATTTGTCTTCACATTTATATTAAAAATCATTTTACTACCTTCAAGTGCCATGTACTAACTCACATCTTCATTTGTTGCTGCCTTTTGCCGTAGGTCTTCAATTTCTTATTCCTCTGATACAAGCAAAGGTATAATTTTTTTGTAGTTCCCAAGAGCTACTAGCAGGTGTGCTTTTTACTCTTTTATGTATATATAGTGTTCTCATTAGGGAGCTATAGTATGCAGAGCACTAACGAGTGTGCTAAAATTCTTTTTTCTTTGTAATTGATGCCAGAGCAATGGCACGAGTGTGCTAAAATTTGTTAATTTGATTTTAGTTGATAGTAGAGTACTGGTGATTGTGCTTTATTTCTTTGTTTGCATTTAATTGGTAGCAAAGCATTGTCGTAGGTCCTCAATTTCTTATCCTTTTGATACAAGCAAAGGTATAATTTTTTTTTAGTTCCCATGAGCTACTAGCGGGTGTGCTTTTTATTTTTTTATGTATATATAATGTTCTCATTAGGGAGCTATACTATGCATAGCACTGCCCGGTGTGCTAAAATTCTTTTTAGTTTGTAATTGATGCTAGAGCACTGGCATGAGTGTGTTAAAATTTGTTAATTTGATTTTAGTTGATAGCAGAGTACTCACCAAGTAGTGTTGTGAAAGGCGCGCCTAGGTTCAAGGCATAGCGAGGCACAACAGTTGCGCTTGCAGGTACCCAAGGTAAGGTGACTTGAAAAAGGCGTGCGCCTTATACGCGACTTGTCAAGGTGAGAAAAAGTGCAAGTCGCATGCCTAGGCGCGACTTTTGTTTTTGGATCTTTGAATGAATCTAATGGCTTAAATCGTGCTTTTAAACGCTCGAATTACAGAGAATTATAACTCTAAGCTGTATGCAAGAGTACCCAGACCCAAATTGATCGAAATGCCCCAATCTCCATTCGTATTTGCTCAAAAGCTTGTTGTCTCTCTCTCTCTCTCTCTCTCTCTCTCTCTCTCTCTCTCTCTCTCTCTTCCCTTCAGCTCGTTTGGGATCAGGTGAGTTCTTCTCTTCTTCTTCTTCTTCTTCGACTTTGCTCTCTGTTTTTTTTTTCTTCGGCTTTGAGTCTTGACTCTCTGTTCTTCTTCTTCTTCTTCTTTGCTCTCTATTTTTTTCTGCTTCTTTGACTCAGTTTCTCTCTCTCTCTCTCTCTCTCTCTCTCTCTCTCTCTGTTCTTTTTCTTCTTTGACTCAGTCTCTCTCTCTTCCTCTCTTTTTTCCTGCTAAACATACTTCTTCTTCTTCTTTGTTGTTTGCTGTTGGGCTGGGTTTTTTTTCCATTTTTTTTTTCTTCTTGCTTTTCTGTTTTCTTTTTTGCTTCATACATGGAATAATGCAAAAATGAGAATAGCAGTAGTTTGTATAAGCAAACACATGTCTTCTTCTTCTTCTTCTTCTTCTTCTTCTTCTTCCTCTCTATTTTTTATTTTTGGCTTCTCTTCCACGCTTTGTGTGTGTGTGTGTTTTTTTTTGTTTTTTTTTTTTGCAATTATGTCATTGTCTTTGTTTTGAGTCTCTGTTAGAAAAAAAATATATATATATATATTAATTCATGACATCACACATTACATTATGAATCATTAATCTGTGTTAATTTATCTATTTTTTACTATGACTTTGTGTGCCTTGCTTCAATAAAGCCTGCGCCTCACCTTGTGTCTTCCGCTTAGGCCCCAAGCGACCTTTAGCACCTTGGTGCGCCTTGAGCCTTTAAAAACACTATTGTCAAGTATGCTTATTTATTTGTTTTATTTTAATTTATAGTATAGCACTGTTGGGTGAGCTTATTTATTTGTCTCTTCTAATTAATAGATAGCAAAAATTGGTTGGTGTGCTTATATTCTTTGTTTTCTTTTAATTGCAAGTAAAGCATAGGCTGGTGTGATTATATTATTACAAGGACACTTCAGTAAATTGTAGAGTACTGATGGGTGTGGGGTAGCATGATATTTATCTACAGAATAATATAAACAAGGAAATTGTGGGATTTTGCGCAGCCAAGAAACCCTCTCCCCCCATTTCATTGCCTTCTAAATTGTTGGTCCTAGCCCTCGGAAATTCCTCCATTCTTGGTCCATTATCGAAGGGTAAAATCTTTCATACATACACCTAGCTTAAACACTTGAATCAAATGATTTAGTGACTTGGTAGAGACGACGAATCTTAACAAGAAAAGGACTATTTTTTTTTTTTTGGTCTTTCATATAGGACTTTATAATTATGAGGAGGTTTTGAAAGTATTATGTTTTTTTTGTCCTTCATATAGGACTTTATAATTATGAGGAGGTTTTGAAAGTATTATATTTTTTTTGCCCTTCATCTAGGACTTTATAATTATGAGGAGGTTTTGAAAGTACTATACTTTTTGTTGTCCTTTTAACAAGAAAAGGAAGCTATGAGGGGTTTATGGCCAAATTTCCCTTAATTTATTATCTTGGAATCATAAATCATAACATATAATAAATATATAAAATTATATATTATGTACATATCCCCACATGTCGTGTCTGACATTTTTTAAAAAATTGTCGTGTGCATGTCGTATTCATGTCATGTCAAAAGGCAGTGGCTGCATTGCTAGTGGTTATCGTGATACCGATATGCCATGATAATGTTCTATAGGTGTCAATCATAGTAATATTGATTAATTATTCTCTCTAAAAAGCTATTTGGATTTGGTCCTAGCGACCTTGCTTCTTGTTGTTCAACCTTGGCTTTGCCCTTGGTTATCTTACCCTTGGTGGCCTTGACCTTGTGGTGGCCTTTGCTTGCCTTGACCTTGTCGTGGCTTTAAACTTCCTTAGCTTCGCATTTTGACCTTGTCCTTATGGTGGCCTTGGATTTCCTTGGGCTTGGATGTGTTGGCCTTGGCTTGCCTTTGCCTTAGATTGCCTTTGCGTTGTCTGGCTGTGGTGTGCTAAAATTTGTTCATTTGCTTTTGCTGGATAGTAAAGCATTTGTTAAAACTTCAATATGTATAGGTCTGGAATATTCATTTGTGATCCAAGCTTTACTTGATGAATCCAAGAGATGGTCTATGCTTCACTTTTGGCTTTGGATCTTGATTTTCTATTTCAGTTGTTTGATATCTTGGAATGGCATCAAATGAGTTTGGATAATATATACATACGCATCTAATATGACTTAATAGTACTTTCTTTCAGGTACAAAATTTTAATAGGAATTCTTTTAATAGTACTTTCTGTTGTCTTTGTAAAAGGAAAGCAAATTTTGGGCATGGTATAATGCCCCACACAGCCACATTAGAATCAAGAAGCTCTTTAATTCCTATAGAGACTCTTCAATTGCTTGGTCTAACCTTTGGTTATGTTTACAGGCCTTCATGATTTGTGGGTATTAGATCTTTGCTCAAATGTGTTTGTCTACTTTGTTTTATCCCATACCTTTAGATTTGAGTTTTGAACCCTTGCTTTAGAAAATCAAAGGAAGGTACCAAGGAGAGTTACTGATTTTAAAGAGGGGTTAAAGGGAAAAAATAATAGTTGGCTAAGATTGGTGGTGTGTTTTCCTATACCTAATATGAATCTTCTCCTTGATATTTGGCTTCTTTTTCTTCTTTTTTTTTACTGGTTTTGGATCCTAGAACTTTGTTGTCATTTACTCTAAAACTGAACACTTAACCAATTTTTTTTAAAATTAAAGACAGTCACTCACAAGAAATTCTTCTAGTTACATCTGGTCACGATATGGTAAGATATTGAGGTAGATTTTATTCCATTTGCTATTTTAATTATATCTTATTGTCATTCACAAACCTTCTCCCTGCAATGTGAATGCATAATGTAGAATTGTCTTTGATGTTATTAAACTGTTGACTCACAAGAAACAAATAAAAAATAGCTTTTTTAAGTTCAAATGTGAAATCTTGACTCAGAAGTGATGTAGAATGGAGTTTTGACTCATGAGTTTAATTTGGAGAAGCATTTGTTGAAGCTTACTTCATTTCTTCTTTGTTTTGTTTTTTCTTATTTGATTTTTTTTTTTTTTTTTTTTTGGGCACTTCTTTTATTTAGTAAAAAAAAGGATCAATAGTGATGAGTGACTAGACCTTTCTTTTGTTAAGTTTTTTTTTTTTCCCTTATCAAATGCAGGTCTTAGAAATCCCTCCATTGATTTGTTGTCTGGGATTACTTAAAGTTCTTGATTTGATTTGTCTAATAACAATTCGAGTGGTATGATTCAACAATGTTCGGAAAACTTCAGCAATAGTCTCTCGGTGTTGAATTTACGAATGAATAGCTTTCATGGCACCTTTACTGCAATATTTGCAAAAGGCAGCGCGTTGAGGAATTTTAACTTGAATGACAACCAGGTTGAAGGACAAGTTATGTGATCTTTGCTCAATTGTGGATGTTAGGTACATCTTGGAAGAAACAAGATAAATGATACATTCCCCTACTAGTTGGAAACTCTTTCAGAGTTGCAGGTCCTTGTCTTGAAATTTAATAGGTTTCATGGTCACATAGACACCTTCAAGACAAAGAGCAAACTTCATTTCCCTAAGTTGAGGATTATCGACATATCTTACAATGAGTTTACTGGCCTTTTGCCAACCAATTATATCTCACAATTTGAAGCTATGATGAACGTGGATGAACATGAATTGAAATTGAAATACATGGGTGATATGTATTATAAGGATTATGTGGTGGTGATTTTAAAAGGACATGAGATTGAATATTCAAGAATCTTAACAGTCATCTCAATCATTGATTTATCAAGCAACAAATTTATAGGAGAGATTCCAAAATCCATTGGGAGGCTTAATTCACTTTGGGTCTTACCTTATCTCATAACAACCTTAAAGGCCATACCCTAACTTCACTTGGAAACTTGAGCAACCTTGAATCATTGGACCTTTCCTCAAACCAACTTGTTGGGGAGATTCCTCAACAACTGACAAGTTTGATGTTTCTTGAGGTACTAAACCTTTCATGTAACCAACTAGTGAGACAAATTCCTCAAGGGAGACAATTTAATACATTTGGAAAAGATTCATACAATGGGAACTTGGATTTATGTAGATTCCCCTTATCAATGAAATGCAAGGAGCTACAGCCACTGCCACCTCCACCAATGCTCCACCAAGACGAGAATTCAAACAAGTCAAGCGAATTTAGCTGGAAAGTTATAGTGATGAGGTATGGATCAGATTTGTGTTTGGAATGGTTATGGGATATCTTATTTTCATAACTTGAAAACCAGAATGGCTTGTGAAAACTGTTCAAGGAAAACATTATAAGAAGGTGAAGACGTCCAAAAACGGTGCCCATTGATGCAATGAAAGAAGAAATCTGCAAAAACAAATGGGGCCATTTAGGTAAGTAATTTATCTTTGAAGCAGTACTTTGTTGGATTAATCTTTGGGTAAATTACAAATACACCCCCTGAGGTTTCCTTAAAATACAGATTGACCCCTGTGGTTTGAAAAATTACAAATATCCCCTTATTAGAATTTTTTATTTAACAGAATCAACTAAAAAATTAAATTCATAATTGCTCTCCTATACAATAATAAAATTACCTAAATTATTAATTGAAACAAATTTTTAACACTATTAAAAACTGTTAATTGACTTGATGATTTATTAATAAAAGGGGTGATTTGTTATGAAATTAGAAACCTCAGGGGGTGAAATGTAATTTTCAAAACCACGGGGGGCGATTCATATTTTAATCAAATCTCAAGGGGTGTATGTGTAATTTACCTATTATCTTTTATGGTTTCTAATGTATATGATATATTTGAGTTACTGGTGTTTTATTTCAGCACTAAATCTGTTCTATTAAGTAGCACAATAAAGCAATGGTATCTAGATGAGAGAACTTTGTCGTACAATTTTGGAATCAAAATCTTCACCATGTTCGACGTTAATATACAAAACAACAATTGTGGTCCTTGAGGCTCGCTCGAGGTTGAAGGGCGAATAGAAGATGTGATGTTACTGTTGTGGCTACAACAAGAGCAATACGGATGACAATCTTGATGTTTTTTTTTTTTTTTTTTTGAAATTTTTTTTCAATGGATGATTTAATTGAAAATTAATGAATGTGATGTTCTGTTGTTGAAGATTGAATGTGATGAGTGATGAAGAATTGTAGAGAGAGAATGGGAGAAGAAAGAGAAATTCTCTTTCAAATACAAAAAATTCAAATTTCAAGTTTTGGGAGGAAATTTGGAAAGCTAAAAAAAGCAACTTTCAGTGTTTATGTTTTATTTTTGGAATAGAGTGTTAACGTTGTTTGAACTAGTCAAACGTTTGTCAACGTGGCATACTCTTTGACATTATACTTGCGTGGCACTCTCTTATTGGAATGGAGCACCACCTGGCTGTGGTGAGGTGGTGCTCCTAGAGCAACCAATAATTTCTCTAGAGCTAGAGGCTTGACCTTGTATTGATTGGATGACCTGGAAATATTTCTCTCTCTTTCATCCCACCAACCCAAGGTTGGTTCGTCTCCCATTTCTCTAACAATTTAAATCTCTAAATGTTCCATTCACTCTTACTTTCTAATACCAACTCCAATTTTTTCTACACTTATGACCAACCTTGATGACTTGCTTTGGGATCACTAGAATTAACACATAAAATATATTGGGCAAATTATTTGGACCACTAATCTTTGTATTTTGATTTCTATATTATTTTGGTCTATGTAAATTCTTTAGTAATAAATATGATTATCAATTTTTTCATAAAATGAATCGTGATTCATAAGACTTACTTTTAATATAATACCCTAATAAATTTATTTTTTAAACTTTGAGACAACAAAAAATGATGAATCTTAAACCTATGCTTTTGTTCAATAAAAAAGCTAAACAATCTCAAAATGTTCCATTATATAGCGATCCCAGTTTTCCCTTGTCACTTATTGTATTCTGGACTTGAGTCTATTGGTTGTATGTTGTGTCTGTATCCCGTTTCCATCCTTTGATTCTTTGTATTTGAGTTTTGGGATGTGTTGGGTGAGTTTGGAACAGGTTGGTTGTGAGTTAGAACAAATGGTTGCTGCCCAGAATTTGGCTTCTTCGCTCGAGCGAGGCCTGGGTATTTGTTTCTTCGCTTGAGCGAGGATTGAGGGTCTTCAGGTTTCTTTTTAGATACAGCTTCTGCTCGAGCGAGCTTTCTTACGCTCAAGTGAGCCTGGTCTGGTGTGTCTCTTCGCTCGAGCGAGCGAACCCTATGTTTTGTGTTCCTTCACTCGAGCGAGAACTCTTGCGCTTGAGAGTGCTTCTGGGTTGCAGACTTGAAGCATTGCATTGTTCGCTCGAGCGAGGTCATTTGAGGTAGGGATAAACTACTTCTTATTATGGGTTTTGACATAAATGTTGGTTATTTTGTATAGATGGTAGTGTTTGGGAGATTTGAGCAAAGATAGGGTTTGATTTGAAAATTATAAAAGAGGGTTTTTCTTGTTTGGGCTTCATTTGTGTATATGAGACTTTGGGAATGGGTAAATTGTGTATAATGGGTGAAATATGGCCTTGGGAGTAATACTTGAGAACGTGGGAAAATGCCCTAATTTGAATCACATATATTATTTGTGTAAATGACGAAATTATTATGGAAATATGAAATTGAATATAGAAGCATGAAATCGGAAGAAATTGTGATTAAATGGGGTAGTTGGATTGATAAATCACTCGCTTATGGAAAATGTGATACGTTATTTGTTTGATAAATTTATTATCTGTTTAAAAATAATTGTTTTGGGCTATCGGTGGAGGATAGCCATGATTGTTGTAGAACTGCATGATGATTAGGTAAATTGAAACTAATCAACGGGATTATGTCATTGAATATGACGGTTAGATTAACACATTGAATATGTGCTTTAATTGATCATTGTCTATGATAAAGTGTTTAAATACATTACATATGTATATTTGTTTGGGAGGAGATAGGGGATGTCACGCCTCAAACTCGCCCCTAAAAGTTCTGGCATGACCTATGCAGAAACGGACACTTAACCTGATATATATAATATATGGGGCCTGAACGGAAGCATTTAATATTACAAAGTAACTTAAAATAACATCCATTGAGCTAAAACTAACATGCCAGGATCACATACGTAAGAGCCATTTATCTAAATACATACCCATACACATAATGGTGCGTATAACCGAACATTGGTAAAGAAAGGAGTCAAATACATACACTTTCACCTTAGGTAAATAATTAAAGTGCAAGCTAAAATTTTAACAAAACTTCACGAAAATGCATGGGCTCAATCTGGGACCCTGGGCATACTGGGGTTGACAATTGAAGGGTGAGCATCAAGGGTTAAGACGGACTCCCAAAGTGCTTACCTACAGAATAGACATAACACAAAGTGAGTGAAGCTCAGTGAATAATAGTACATAACAATTCAATATTCAACTTGAATTATAATATATTTCAATGCATACATAAATAAGAGGGCATAAGGTTAATTGATTCTGCATTCATTTCATAACGGCTTTAGGCCCAGTCCTGAAACATAATGACTTGAAACATAACATCTTGAAACATAATGGCTTTAAGCCCTTGAACAGAGTGGCGATAGCCCTTAAACATATTAGCAGTAAACTTTTAAGCATGTTGGCATATAGCCCTTGTACATATGGCATGAAGCCCTTGAACATATTTGTATGAATTCAAAAGGTGTCTCACACGGATTCTAGAGGTGACTCACATCGTAGCACGTAGTTCCGTGTAGCACTTTGTTTCATTTCATAATAACTTATATGGAATGGCCATAGGCCTCATAACTTGCACATAACGGCTTTCAGCCTCATAACTTTCACATATGTATGGACTCAAGAGGTGGCTCGTACGGATTCTAGAGGTAACTCGCATTGCAGCACTTAGTTCCGTACAGCACTTTGCTCCATACCAGAAATACAGAATGGCATTTGCCTAATAGATCATACAGAATGCCCATAGGCCCATATTGGCTTTAAGCCTAGTTCATATATGTATGGACTCAAGAGGTGTCTCACATGGACTCTAGAGGTGGCTCACAATGTAGCACTTAGTTCCAAGTAGTACTTTGTTCCATACCAGTAATTAATAGGTCTTACAGACCAAACCATACATACCATGTCATACCATAAACGGAAACAAATTCAGACATATGCATTATACTTGAATCATAAACAGAAATCAGAATTCATACTTGATTATACTTGGCACTTCGATAGCGTTATCAAATCAATATAAAACATTCTTGTTAGTTCCATAAAGGAATCCCCCGATATTAAGAACTTATAACATACGTGAACTTGTAACATACTTAAACTTGTAACATACGTAAACTTGTAACATCCTTGAACCACGGTATTATTACCCCTGGGTAAGGGCCGTGTGCTACGGATGTCATGAGCACTTTACATATATGGGCAACTGGTCATTAAGTCAAACGTAATATATCAGAACATAGAGCATTTCTTGTTACATCATGTCATTACAGTACATTTAACAAAGACAGAACAGTTTACATCATAATGTGAGTCACATGACAAGGTCATTGATATTTAATTCTATCTTCAGGTTGAGTCATCCGTAAGTCAATCCGTTGTTTATCATAATGCTTAGCAGGTATTAACATATAAAACAATCCGTGGTCTTAACTAATTATTCATTAAGAAATGGTGTAGTTCACTTGATCTATTAATAGCATATAAAAGCATACACCTTTGTTTGATTGTTCATATATGTTAACATAGTTGACTTGTACTTAACAGAGTACTAATGGTAGCCGTTACATCATTCACATGAGTTAACATAGTTAACTTAAGTTGAACAAGACATGCCCGATAATAATTAACGAAAGGTAAGCACATTTTCCAGATTGAATGAAATCAGAGATATGTGAATATCATGGTTCCATAGTGCTTATACGTTCCCTTTGTTCATCATAAATCACTATAGCTATCTTGCAAATAATAGAATGTTAGTATTCATTACCAATAGTAAACAGAACATACTGCTTAATAATGCCTTTAGATTTTCCAATCCGCATTTTGTTAACATATTTACTTGCAAGGAATGAAATATTAACAATGAAAATCGTTAACGATAATTAAACGTACAACCACAGTACTACTACTCACAGTGTTCAGATGCTTGGTCCGCCCTTGTAGCTGACCCTACACAATTCACGTAATTCAAACACAATTCATCATAGTACAACACCATTCAATTTCAATATTATTCACAACATAATCCAACAAAAGTCAACATCACTTTGTTCTTCAACACCATTTGCAATTCATCATAATTCAAAATAAATCCTTGAATCCCATTTCAATACTCCAAAATCGAGTTCATATCATCCATATCATTAATAGATTATTTTCCCAATTTTTCCTTTACATTATAGCATGAATTACAACGTGCATAACAAAGTTCATTCGCAAATTTTAAACATAATTTTCAAACATTTCCAAATTCCAATTAAACTTGTACATATATAATTCAATATCTCAATTTCATTATTCTACTTTCAATTTGGGCCAAATCATTGGTTATCATCATTAATCAATCTAGGGTTTCTAGAAAATATTGAAATTTCAAGAAAAAATCAAACTTATTAACCCATTACTTTTTATTCCAATTTTCTCATTGATTGTACACCTAGGATTCATAATCCACCATTTTAACCCATCAATTTAACTCCCAAGATCCTATACCTCAAGAATCAAGCAAAGGAGCAAGCTTTGGTGAGATTCCTTCACAATTTCGGAATTCCAATCAGTTGAAAATGTTGATCTTCATGCCTTCTTCACTCCTTGGTGGAAGATCTTGATCAAAACTAAGGGAAATGGAAGGTATTAGAGATCAAGGACCTAGGGTTTTTCGTTCCTAGGACAAAGGAAAGAAGAGGGGAAAAGAAAATGTGAGAAATGATCTAAAAATCCCGTTCTTAAGCTGCTGTACCCGCGAAACCCGCTCGAGCGTCTATATTCCCGCTCGAGCGTACCTGCTTCCAGCACAGATTTCGAAATTTCAAACAGGTGTAACTCTCCCATCCGAACTTCGTTTTAGGTCGTTCTTGTGGTCAAATTGAAGCCCCGGAGATAAAATTTCCAATGGTTCTAACCTCACATCCAGATTCAAAGTGTGGAAAAAGAAAAGGGCAAAAGTGTGATGGCTGATCGTAGACGAATTATTCGAATTAAAGTTTTTGGTCCAATCTTACTTTACCATTATATTACCAGCTCAAGCAACACCCCAAAATAAAATGAGGAGGATCCAAACATACCAATAAAAATGTCAAAAACAAACCCACGTGCCTCAGAAATTCAAACTCAACCTGGAGACCAGCTCGAGCGCCCAACCTTGCGCTCGAGCGCACGGACCAACAAAGCCTCCCGCTCGAGCGACCACTTCTACGCTCGAGCGGAAATTTACAACTCTCAGAATCTCAAGCCGTCTGCAAAATTGCTGGGAACCCCAAAAGTCCGCTCGAGCGCCAACTCCCCCGCTCGAGCGGAGGGAAAAATTCCAGATCGTTACAAGTCAACTTCAGATTATCAAGCTCTTAAGGCTTTCAATTCTTAATCCAAACATTTTAATTGTGATAGATATGTCTCCTTATTCAACAGATATGAATCCATAGTCATAAGGTTCACTTAATTAAACTTAATTCCACGTGACATTTCACAATAAGCATATAAATACGCATAATGAGGGACTAAAAAAAAATATACCGGAAACACACACGAGGGTTGGGTTATTACAGGGGATGTACTCCATGGTTTAGGAGGAGATAGAGGATCTACTCCATTATTTGGGAGGAGATAAGGGATGGACTCCATTGATAATTAAGTTGGCCGGAGTATCCAGGGTGAAAGTCCCGAAATCTTATATACGTTTGAATGACGTTGATGATTGAAGTGTTGATAATATGAGTTGTAGTCTCATTTCGAATTGTTAATGATTGAAGTGTTGATAATATGAGTTGTAGTCTCATTTTGAATTATTTGAGTGAATAATGACCCATGCTTATGAATTAACTTGGGTAAATGAATAGAAATGGATTTGAAATATGGACGTACTTATTGGTGGCTTGTGAAGGGTGTAAATTGCCTTATAAGGGTTAACCATTTATTGAATGCTAATGTTTTAGTTATTTCTCATATCTAGTTTAGCATATCTCTACTAGGCTTTGGCTCACCCTACTTGGGACACCATTTTCAAGTACAAGTGACATGCCACCTCCAAGGTCTTAGCTTGGAAGGTTCGGGAGTTGAAGACTCTCTTTTGTTGATTTATTTTTGGTGATAAAATGTAAACTCAAGCCCAGGGCTTTATTTGTAATAGAGTTAAAACTCTTCGCTTGTTGTACCCAAGCGATAGCTTGGAAAGATGTAAGCCTGTAGGGCACTTCTTTTGTTATTAGAAGTTGGAATTACATACTATAGTTTCAGGATGAATATCATTGAAAATGTAATGCATGTGATAACTGTTGTAAAGAAGACTCTGATAAATGAATATATATTATTTCTCTTATGTTTATGGGTTATGTGAATGGTGGTCTTATACTGTATTTTGAGGGCGTGACACATTACTTGCTTTGTAAATAGCCTGAGCATTACCAACTTTTAATTGATTTATGGAAATTAGTAGTCTTTATATTTTTACTTTTATGTCATTTTTGTTTTATAATTTCAATGGACTCAATTTTGATTTGAAGTTATGACTTTATCTCAATTTAATCCAATTAATTATAACTTGTAGTTATTTTTGATAAAAAAAAAAAAAAAAAGGGGGCACATGAGCAGCATGTGTCATGCTTTCATAGGCCAAAAATTGTAAACTTATTGAATTCAATGAGTTAACCTCAACCAATTCAGTAATATTTTTTTCTTTCAAGAACCCTAATCAGTGTTATTAATTGAACCATATTAACACAAAATCTAACATTAAGAATTTGAAATTGGACTAATTGAAATTACTTAGACTAAAAATGACACAAGCAACAAAATATAAAGACTACCCACCTAATTTCCTATTGGTTAATGGAAAACCATTTCTAATAGCTTTGGGACCACTAGAATTAAAGACAGATTTTTATTTGTAAAGTTGGAAGTCAGGATGGCTAATGATGGAAAAAATTACATGGTCGTCGTGCTTGATGGGCTGGGCCGCTCCACCACCACCATAGTAAGACTTAGAATTGTGTATAAGAATGAATAATAATACATTTATTCCTTCTCCATCTATCATCAAACTACTATCCTTTTTACTCTCCTTTTCATATCTCTCTGAATCCTCCTACTTATAAGAAAACAAAATGAGTTGGCTTATGTTTCATCATTAATTTCTTCTGCTATTTATCTTGTCTTCTTCTTCTTCTTTTTCTTCTTCTTCTTCTTTTTCTTCTACTTCTGCACGCCATACCTGCCTTAAAGACCAGAGATTTTCACTTCTCCAATTTAAAACAACATTTACCATAACTATTAATGCCTCTTTAGCTTGTGAATCTAATTCTCCTCCTAAAATGGTGTTTTGGAATGAGAGTAGTGATTGCTGCTCGTGAGAGGGGATCACGTGAGATTGGTCGAATGGTCATGTGATTGGACTTGACCTCAGTTGCAACCACCTTCAGGGCACCATCCAACCCAACCGCACCATCTTCCACCTTCGTCACCTCCAAAACCTCAATCTTGCCTTCAATGACTTCAATTTCTCTAGAATTTCACCTAATTTTGGCTCAATTGCAAGTTTGACCTATCTCAACCTCTATTACTCTAATTTTACAGGCCGAATTCCTTCAAAAATCTGCCATCTGTCAAAATTGACTTCCCTAGATCTCTCTTATTTTAATTATTATTATTATCCTCCTCAGGGGAGACTTGAACAACACACTTTCAATATGCTCCTTCGAAACCTAACCCAATTAAGAGAACTACACCTCGATTGGTTGAATATCTCTTCACCTTTACCTCATGCTTTGCTAAATCTATCTTTTTTGACATCTCTCAGTCTTGTTCATTGTCAACTGTGTAGGAAATTCTCAAAAAACATTTTTTACTTTCCAAACCTACGAGAGCTCTATGTATGGGGAAATTCAGAACTCACAGGTAAGCTTCCGTACTTCAATGTGACTAGTTCCCTTCAGTTTCTTTATCTCTCCAACATAAGTTTTTCTAGCTAATCGCCTGAATCAATCAGCAATCTTAAAGCCTTGAATAGTTTGTACCTCTTTAACTGCAACCTTTTGAGGTCCATTCCAGCTTCTCTTTGGAACCTTACACAAATCACTGATTTAGCCTTTTGGTCTAATAGTTTCAGCAGTCAAATCACCTCATCAATTTCAAACCTTGCAAAGCTTAATGGCATGTATCTTTCCGAAAATAATTTGAACGAACAAATACCAGATTCCCTTGGAAACATGAGCCAACTAACTTCTCTCTATTTGAGTTATAACTCACTCAATGGGACAATACCATCTTCGTTGTTTGCTCTGCCTTCACTAGTTAATATAGGATTAAGTAACAATAAGCTACAGGGACCAATTCCAGGATTAGTTTATGAACTCCAGAACCTAACATACTCGTGGCTTTCATCAAATAACTTATGTGGTGTAGTGGATCTAGATAAGCTTCTAAAGCTTAAAAATCTAATCATTCTTGATCTCTCATATAATGGTCTCCCATTGAGCATCAACAACAGTGTCAACTCTACCTTGACCAACTTTGACACTATAAGATTAGCTTCTTGCAACTTGAGCGAATTCCCAAACTTCTTGAGAGAACAAGCCAGATAACGTTCTCCTAACCTTTCAAACAATAAAACTCATGGTGAAGTTCCAAAATGGTTATTCAATGTGGGGAAAGATTCATTGTACAATTTAAATTTTTCTCATAATTTCCTTACAAGTTTAGAGTGTCTTCCATGGAAAAAACTACAATATATTGACTTGCACTCCAACTTACTCTGAGGACCACTCCCTTTTCCACCTAACACCACAAATGTTTTCTCCATCTCAAACAATAAATTGATTGGAGAAATCCCTACATTAATTTGCAATCTGAGTTATCTTCTAGTTCTTGATCTATCTAATAATAGTTTAAGTGGCTCAATTCCACAATGTTTGGGAAACTTAAGCAATAGTCTATCGGTGCTAAATTTAGGGATCAATAGATTTCATGGCACGTTTACTTTAACATTTACCAAAGGCAACATGCTAAGGAATCTTAACTTGAATGGCAACCAAATTGAAGGACAAGTTCCGCGGTCTTTGCTCAATTGTAAACACTTGGAAGTCCTAGATCTTGGAAAAAACAAGATAAATGATACATTACCCCCATTGGTTGGGAACTCTTCGAAACTTGCAGGCTCTTGTCTTGAGATTTAATAGGTTTCATGGTCACATAGGCACCTCCAAGACCAAAGGCAAACATCCTTTTCCTAAGTTGAGAATTATTGACATATCTTGTAATGAGTTCACTGGCCTTTTGCCAACAAATTATATTAAACAATTTGGAGCTATGATCAATGTCGATGAACATGAAACGAAATTGAAATACATGGGTGACAGCTATTATCAAGATTCTGTGGTGGTGGTGATTAAAGGATATGAGATTGAATTATCAAGAATCTTAACAGTCTTATCAATCATTGATTTATCAAGTAACAAATTCCAAGGAGAGATTCCGAAATCCAATGAGAAGCCTAATTCGCTTTGAGGTCTTAACTTATCTCAAAATAACCTTACAGGCCATATCCTAACTTCACTTGGAAATTTGAAAAACCTTGAATCATTGGACCTTTCCTCAAACAAACTTGTTGGGGAGATTCCTCAGTAATTGACAAGTTTGATGTTTCTTGAGGTCCTAAACCTTTCAGACAACCAACTAGCAAGACCAATTCCTCAAGGGAGGTAGTTATATACATTTGAAAATGATTCATACAATGGGAACTTGGCTTTATGTGGAATCCCCTTGTCAAAGAAATGTAAGGAACTACAGGCACTACCACCTCTACCAACATTACAACAAGACGAGAATTCGGACAAGCCAAGTAGATTTAGCTAGCAAGTTGTAGTGATGGGGTATGGATGTGGCTTTGTATTTGGAATGGTTATGGGAAATCTTATGTTTCTAACTCGAAATCTAGAATGGCTGATGAAAATTGTTGAAGGAAAACAATATAAGAAGGTGAAAAGGTCCAAGAAGAGTGCCCACTAATGCTGTAAAGGAAAAAATCAGCAAAAACAAATGGCGTCATTCAGGTAAGTAGAATTTATCTTTGAAGCATTACTTTGTTGAATTATCTTTTATGGTTTCTATGTATATGTTATTATTGAGTTGCTAATGTTTTTATTTAGAAACTAGATCTGTTCCATTAAGTAGCACAATAAAGCAATGGTGTCCACTTGAAGAGGTGCCTCATGTAGCTATTGCATTTGAGTCCATGTGCATCCGGATAGCAGCTATACAAGATCACTTCAAAAGATTTTACCCTTGTTGTTGTATTGAGTTCTACAGCTTTGTTAAGTTGTTTAGTTTTCTTAAAGCACGAGTTAAATAAGAGTTGCATATCATGACTCTTTCTTGTTTCTTTTCTCGCATCATGTGGCTACCTTTAAAGATTTGCACTTTTTGAATGTAGTTGCTTTGAAATTGGATTTTAGTCAAACTTGGCCTTGCTGAGTTTTTTGACTTTAAAATGCAATCTTGAAAGTTACAACTCAAACCATTCCCCTTGTTTCATTCTTAATCGTTTTTTAATGACAAAATTGTTGGCTACTTGATAGAGAATTTGCATTGAAAATCATGATGTGTTACTCCTTTTTAAAATGCTGCCAAGTTTGCTTTTTAGGAGGTAAAAACATTCTCAATTCAAAGGCGACTAAGGGATCACACTGGAGATATTGTCTAGCACTTGTTTTTATTGAGACGTGGGAATTTTGTGATTAATTATAATAGGAAAATGGTGATTCTCAGAGTATTGATTGGAAATGTTGTTCATAAGCAAGAAAAGAATCATGGAAATACAATCAATAGTGGGGTTTACTTTTTTCGATTATGATAGTTTGGTGTACTATATTGTTGTATTTTCTCTCTCAGCTCTCCCCAGTACAATAAACTATTAACTGAATGATTGTTATAAACATTAAAAAAGAAAATGGTTGTTATTTGTAAGTCAACTGATCTTAATGTGTCTTGTTGTTCCCTTCAAATGCTGGCTATGGGTGGAGCTCCTCCAATTTGGATGTTCGAATTCCACAACCAATCCGAATATTCAAACTAGACGTTTAGTTTAGTACATGCAATAGATGTTTGTCACATTGACACTTTTTATAAATTAATGGTTAAGATTTTGTCTACTTATTTTACAAATTCACAATTAGATTAAATAAAAAAACTTGATCCAATATTTAATATGTTAATGAGTAGACAATTTGATTGCTCAAACAACATTCTTTAGTCCATATTCAGATTGGAAAGAAGCCAGTCTCTTTGAATTATCTGTACGAGCATTGGATAATTTTACTTCTCAAACTAGATTTTTTCTGACTAACTACCTAATTCAATCAACAATCTTTCATCCTTAAGTAGTTTGTACCTCTCTTATTTTGCAACTTTTTAATATTGCCATTTTTTTAATAATGATTTTGTTATGAGTTTTATCATAATAAAACATGTTTGTGAAATACATAATTCAACAACATAACATTAAATTAAAGTCAAATGACATTAAAATATCATGTTTTATTTTAAACTACACATCCTAAAATGATATCATTTTAATTTAGCATTAAGCTTATAAGATATATTCATCCACTTTTTAAGGTCCATTAAAGATTGCACAACTTACTGACTTTGACATTTCTAAAAATGATTTAACTGAAGGTGGCTTGGCTATCGAGAACATCGTTGCTAGGAATATTGCTCTCTTGGGCAAGTGGTTGTGGAGATTTTCTATTGAAAGTGAATTGCTATGGTGTTTAGTTGTTAAAAGCAAGTATGAAGTTCAACCCAATGGTAAAGATTCTAATGTGGTTAATAGAGACAATTGTCGTTCACCGTGGAAATCCATTTCTCATTTGTATCCACTTGTGTCTAACTTCTTTTCATTGAGAGTGGGGAATGGGGTGACCATTCATTTTTGGGAGGATGTTTGGTTAGGGGATATCTCGTGTGATAGATCTTTTCCTTTTCTTTACCGGTTGGTTCGTTCTTGAAATGTTTCAATAGCATCGGTGGCATGCTCTTCTATGGCACCCATCTCTTGGAATTTTGATCTCATTAGAAACTAGAATGATAGGGAGGCGGTGGAGTTGGCATCTTTGTTGGTAGTGCTCGAGGGGGTCTCTCTTTCTTCCTCTTATGATATTAGGGTGTGAAAGCTTGTTTCCTCAGGGGTCTTTTCATGTAAATTCTTTTTTGATAAGCTCATTGATAATCATTATGTTCCCTTATTTCCTTCTCATAAGAAAATTTGGAAAGCGGTTATCCCTCATAAAGTGAAGTTTTTCATATGGTCTTTGGCTCAAAAGGGTGTCACAACTAATGACATTTTCCAAAGAAGAAGGCCTAATCACTCTCTTTGCCCTCAGTGGTGTGTGATGTGCAAGAGAAACTTAGAGGTAGCGGATCATCTATTCCTTCATTACCTGGTGGCTTGTGTATTATGGCAGCGTCTTTTCGGCTTATGTGATGAGTAGTGGGTTGCTCTGCGGGACTACATTCAAATGCTTCTTATTAGGTTTAAAGTGTTTGGGAGAACCAAGAGAGCGAAAACAATGTGGATAAGCATTGTTTTTGCTATTTTATAGGCGATATAGTTGGAGAGAAATGCTAGAATCTTCGATGGCAAGGTGTAGACACCCCATTTTTGATGTCCTAAAGACTTGGATGTCATCGATTGAGTGCTCAATGATTGCGCATGTTTGCGCTCGTTTGGAGTCCCCAGGATTTTCGGTTGCGCGCCTTGCCCCCGAGTCTCTAAACTCTCTTGGTTTTGTGCTTGTTTTAAGCCAAACCTTGGTGCCCCATTTTGCCTGGAGGGAGAAGTAAGGGTGTAGACCACTTTTCTCCCATGCCATCCAATTTTCTCCCCTGTAGACCACTTTTGGGGGTCGGTCAGCTAGGGTGGGTGGTCGGTCGACTAGCCTAAGCGGTCTGCAGCCTACCACCGCCTTCTCCTCTCTTTGTAGACCCTTTTTCTCCCCTGCCAGCCAGTTTTCTCCCCTGTTGACCACCTGAGGTGGTCGGTCAACTAGGTGGGGTGGTTGGTCGACCACTTTAAGTGGTCTACTGCCTTTTTTCTGCTTTTGCAGATATTTTTGGTGCCAGTTGTACCAGCTGTTAGGCACATAATGCATCCTGATTCAAGCAAGCTTTAACTTGCATTTCTATATAAGGGGAGGTGTCTCCCCCTTCCAAAGGGTTCAGATTTTTTAGAGCAAAAAATCTACTCTCTCTCCAGAATTCTCTCTCTCTCTCTCTCTATATATATATATATATATATATTTTTTTTTTGTGCTTAAAAGTGCTTGAAAGTGGGAATTCTTGGAGGATTTGCAAAGGAACTCTTGATCAAACACCACCACCATTGAGCTAAGTTACTTGGGAGCCTTATTTGAGTGACTTTGACCTAATTTTGCCTCAGAAGTGGCTGGTTTTGAAGTTGGGTTTCAAGGGTGAGTAATAGCCTCTTTAAAGCTTTATTTTTATTGTTTATTTCGCCACCTCTGCAGGCTATTTTAGGCTTAGCTTTCAACTGAAAAAAGTTCTATTTTGAAGTGTTTAAAATGGTTGTTTAAGGCTTTGTTTGAGTTAGGAGCGGTTTACCCCCTTTGGTGGCTTGTTTTGCCTTGCTTTGTGCCATCTTTTAAGGCCTTTGAGACCATCTCTTTTTGGCCTTCTCACCACTGAAACTCAGAGAAATTTCAGAGGTGGAAAAATAGTTTTGAGGTCCCAAATGGGTGGGTGTGGTCCCCCCTCCTCTTCTCTTGTTTGCATGTGTTGATGGCCCTCCAAAAGAGCATGTGTTTCTACTTCTTGGAGGCTTTGTTTAGGCTCATTTTTGTGACTTTTCAGACCTTCCATAACTCTATTTTTGGCTATCTTGGTCACCTCTTGCATGCTTCTTGTACTTGTAGTGTAATCCTACTTGTACCCTTGCAAAGTAGCATGTCTTTGTGCTTTGAATTGGCTTAGTTCAAGCATGTTTTTAGCCATTATTTGACATGTCATAACTCTGATTTGTGTTGATTTGGTTGCCTCTTGCATGCTCCTTGCACTTGTAGTGCAATTTTGTTCACTAGCCTAGTGTATTTGGTGTTTTAGCCTATTGATCTAGCATGTGTATGCTCTACTCCAGCACATTTTTTTGGCTATGTTTTAGCATGCTTTAGGTCTGATTTTAGTGGTTTTGGTCATGCATGCTTGGCTTTGCATAGCTATATTATATTCGGCTTTACTAGCCTTGCACTTTGGGACCCCTAGCATGCTATATTTGTGATGTGTGCATGATATGGCTTCATTTGATATGTAATTTCAGAGCATAAACTTCTGCCATACTCTCATGTTTTTTCATTGTGTTTAAGAGTTGTGCCCTTATGCCTTGTTTGTGAGCTAATTCATGAGCTTATTTTTTTTTCCATCTATGCTACAAGTCTAGCATGTTTTTGACACTATTTTGACTTGCCTTAGATCTATTTTGAATGGTTAAGGTCATTTGAGCATTGCTTAATATGGTTGTAGTGTAAAGGGCCTTGACTAGCTTTGAGTTTTGGGGCCTTTAACATGTTGTGCATGTGATGTTTGCATGGTATGGCACCATTTGGCATGTAATTTCAGTGTATATAGTGTAGTCACACTCTCATACACTTCACTTCTTCATTGCTTTTGAGGGTTGTGTATCATGCCTTGCTCATAGGCCAACATGTGTGCATGTTCTTCTAGCATTTTGAGCTCCCATTTCAGCATGATTAGGCCTTTGTTTTGCCATGGCCTCTGTTTTGGCATGTTTAACCTCTGTCCGGGGTTGGTTTGGCCACTTGTGCTATCTATTGCATGCCTCTAGTGTTATGCTCTTTGCTAGCTTTAATGCTTTCGACTCTGAGTATGCTTTGCATGCATTGTTTTCATGCTTTGATGTCATTTAGCATGTCATTTCAGTGCTGAAATATATGCCATTGCATCCCATTAATTCACTCTTTCAAAACTGGAGGACTCTCACTTTTGGACTTAACCGATTAAGGGACTAATTGGTAATCTAAAATGTGTAAACAAAATGAATCAAGTAAAACATGGCCAAGATAAGCATGTTGTTTGTATTGCATGTGTTTGGATCGGACGTTAATCCAAACACGAGAAATGTGGGACGTTTCATACTCATCGTAATGAAACGTGTCACATTTCTTAGTCTCCGACCCCCTTGATTGTGCATGATAGGGTGGAGGCCTTTCGAGTCTTATGTGTGCATTTACTAAGCTTGCACAAGCTTAATTCTTTGGCCACCATGCATTGAAAATGCCTGGTTGGTGGCTCAAGAGTCAAGTGCCATACTCCTTTGAGTTTGAGATATGATAAGGAGTGTGGAAGTGCATACATTTTCTTGCAAATACACTGTCTTGCCTCTATCTGTGCTCTGTTATAGCAACAGGAGGAATTTCAGCCCTCAAGGTGTTCTTGAGATCGGAAAGAAGCAATTTGGAAATCGGTGTAATTTTCAAAGGTTCAAAAGAGTGCAAACAGAGGCGTCTCGAGGCAAGGCGGTGGATTTCCAGGAGGACGCAACCGAGCATGCCTATCCCCCTCGCCCGTGAGGCCATTTATCGCTTTTGTTAGCTAGTTGTAGTTGATTACTTGTGTTGTAATTAATTTAGCTTAATGCTTTGTAATATTCTAATTAGCTTAGATTAGTTAGTTATTCAATTTGGTTTGTAATAATTAATTAGCTAGAATAGTTAGTTAATTAGTTGGTTTGTAATAGTTAGCTTAATTAGCGTAGCTAGTTAGCTTTCGTTCTATTCGGACCCTCCGTCGAGAGGGCAAATGTTGTAATAAGTGTGTGTGTGTGTGTGAATGTCTTCTAACCCCACGTCTTTCTCCCTTTTACTTATCCGCTTTTGATGGTTAGTTTAGGGCATATTTCAATTAGCATACCTTATGCTTGCATGCGTGCATCATTCATTTGTTTTGCATGCACCGGGCTCAGCGCATCATACAAACTGCATCATATCTCAATACTTACTTGAATATGTGTTTCAAAGCATGTTATCGAGTGTTGCATTCATATGCCATCTTAGATAGCCGAGCCCATTTAGTTGCATTTTGTATGTGTTGCATTAGGCACTTAACATAGTTAGGATCATGCATTGATTTCTAACTAGTTGTTGTTTTGGCTCGAAATACACTGTGAGTGTTTATACTTTAGCATCCTTGCATGCGTGTAAGTGATTGCCATGACAACATGCTTGCCATGAGGCTATCTGCTTAAGTGTTTAACTGCCTGAATGCCTGTGGATGAAGGCTTCATTGCTTGAATTGGAACAATTCATCAAAATGTGCATTTTAAGCCCACTTGTTTGTGGCAAATCATGTTTTAAGCCCACTTGAGGGTGGCAAATCCGCATTTTAGCCTACTCGAGGGTAGCAACTTCAAACCATTTTCGAAAAACAAGCATTGAATTGTTTTGTTCCAAATTGAGTGATTTAGTCTATACTTGTATGCTATGCGCATCACATAGTAATTCTAGATTAATAACTGGAATAAGAAAACATGTGTTTATAAAAACAACATATCATGTAAGTAGAGGCCGATCCTTTGATCGGGCGAGTGGGGTGCTCATTTCAGGACCTTCCCCTCTCGTACCCAAGTTCCTAAGCTGAGGCAACTTTGGTGATGACAGACACGTGGCCTTAGGCACGAGTCAGGGTTTCCTAAATTTCCCAAAATAAAATATTTAAATGGCGACTCTGAAATCTGGCAAAGCAGTCCATGTTTGGCGCTTTTTGATTAACATTGATTTTCCAAAACCAATTGCCGGATTTGGACTCTTTGGTGATTTATCAGTCTCACATTGCACTTTGTGAGATTAGATTCAGAACTGTGACAGGAGTCTGAACTATAGTAGTTATGAACCCAAACTCGCGCCATCGCGCGCAGAACGAGTTCAGGCAGTCTACACAAGGAAACAAGTGTAGAGGCTTTGCGGGATAAGGCGGAATATTTGACTTCATTTTAGGCATTTGTATCTCCTCCTTTTAAATGAGTCCCTTTGTTCTTGATCTCTAGGGATTGGGCTGTTGTTTGCCATCCCTAGGGCTAGGAGTTTTGTGCTTTTCTTTTGCTCTTTCTCTTTCTCTTTCTCTTTCTCTTTCTCTTTCTTTGTATGAGGACTTCTTGTCCTCTTTCACTTTTCTTTTTTAATGAAATTTTGTTGATGCTGAAAAAAAAAAATATCAGATATTTCTTGGATAATCTTAAGATCGTATTTTGACCTTAAATTTATGAAAAATTTTGTGAAGTTGTGAAGAAAGAAAATACATAAAATAAGGATAGTTTTCTTGGGCATTACCAAGTAGGTGAACTAGTTTTCTTTTTCCAAATATCAAAACTTGGATAAAAGGAAATTTTAATATCCAGAGTATGCTATCTTTTTATTTTAGTCCAATAAGTTTCAATTTTGTCATTTTGGTTCTCAAAATTGTCAATTTGAATCAATTTAGTCATAACTCTAATGTCCGTCTATATTGTTAACGGGAACAATATGGCTAAAAGATAATTTTAGTCCCTAAAGTCGTTCCTTATCATTTTAGTCCCTTAAGTTTTAATTTTTATCATTTTGATCCTAAAAGTTGTCAATTTAGTCCTACCTTCAATCATATTATGCCACATGTTTATTTACCTTGAATATATACCCTATTACTGTATCACCGTACACAACATCTTCCTCATTTTTTTGAATGACTAAAATACCATTTTCCAGTCCGTTTTACATAACAAAAGCAAACATATGGTTTAAATTGAAAACAAATCAAAATAATATGGTTTAAATTAACAAAGGTAAACACTCAAAATTTATTTTGTTAGAAGGCTCAAACCTAGGATTTTTTTTTTTAATTGTCCTCATGTTTTTTACTCCAATTATAAATTTTGTGTTGGTGCTACTGTTGTCATGAGTAGGAGTGTATTAGGATTTTATGTTTAGTTGTTCATGCCAATTTCGTATCACATGGTTGGTTGTACTTAAAAAACTGTAATCAGTGAATGAAAGCACTTTTTTTTGTTAACTTTATGTGCAACAGTCTCTTATCCCTAAGATCAGCATATTGAGCTTAAGCTAGCCTTGAGCACACAAAATTGGGCTAGATGTCAAACTCGGGAAGGTTTAGACAACTTGAGGAACCCCTCAACCCAGCTGAATATGCTTGAGTTGTACCCCTAGTTAAAATTTCCTAAAATTGCATGCAAAAAAATTGGCCATACAAACCAATCAATTTTCATTGTAAATGTAGCAAGATTTCATTCCCCAATGTTAATTTTTTTTTCCCCTTAAATGTCTGTATAACTTAATCTGGAGCTCTGAAGAATTGAAAATTTTGATTATAAAAATGAGTGCGTGGGATCATATCTCAATATTTCACCAAAATCAAAATGAAAAATTGTTATACAAGGATGGAAAAGGTTTGTATAAAGTTAATATGCAAAGCCTGAGGGTAGACCTTGTATTGGATGACTTGGACTTCTCTCTCTCTCTCTCTCTCTCTCTCTCTCTCAGTACGAGTTCGACCACTTTGAAAGTTCAACATGTGTCCACCTCAAACTACTTATTTCCAGTAACATTCCTTAAGTAATATCACACCTACCCAGGTTGGTTTTTCTTCCATCTCTCCAACAATTCCAGTCTCAAACTGTTGCATTACTTGCTTAGTAATACTAACTCCAACTTTTTTCTATGACTTATGGCCAACCTTTGCTAGCTTTGGGACCACTAAAATTACCACTCTATTTGTTTTGGTAAAATATATTTTGTTACTAAAAACGTTTATTACAAATAAAAAACAAATATTTTTCAACATTTGATTCTGACCTTAAAATTAATGTGCTAGTGATTGTAGGTGAGGTAGTGGTGGTGGCAGTGATGGGGCAGAAATTGTGGTGGTAGTGTTGGCGTTAATAGTGGTAGGGTGGTGGAGGTGGAGATTGTCTGATCTCGTTAGTAGGACAGGAGTTTAGTTCAAAAAATATTTTTCACCCAAATAAACTTCTTTTCATGATCAATGGAAAATGTTTCAGTTGATTTTCATTTTTCATCGTACCAAACGTTGATGGAAAACAAGCTTGTTTGAAGAGTAGATAATTACAATTTACGTGGTTGCCATACTTGACAAGCTTCACCAGAGAAAGACTTACTGTTAATTAGCAGTGTGTATAAGAAGAATACATTTTCTCTTATCCTTCTCCATCATCAAATATCCAACTTATTCATTTTCATATCTTTGATTCCCATAAGGAGAAATGAGTTGGCTAATATTACTTCATCAATTTATGTTGTTTCTCTCATTTTCTCAAGTTCTTACATGTTCATCATCATGGTCTTCTTCTACTTCAGCATGCCCCACGTGCCTTGAGGATCAGAGATTCGCACTACTCCAATTTAAAAAAACATCTTTCATAAGTGGCTTTACCTTTTTACAGTGTAAATCTTATTCTCATCCTAAAATGGAGTTCTGGAATGAGAATATTGATTGCTGCTCATGGCAAGAGGTCATGTGTGGCTGGTTGAATGGTCATGTAATTGGACTTGACCTCAGTTGTAGTGAGCTTTAGGGCACCATCCAAACCAATAACAGCCTCTTCCACCTTTGTTAGCTCCAAAAGCTCAATCTTGCCTTCAATCACGTCAGATTCTCTAGAATATCGTCTAAGTTTGGATCATTCATGAATTTGACCCATCTCAACCTCTCAAACTTTTTATTTTCAAGTCGAATTCCTTCAAAAATCTCCCACCTGTCCAAATTGATTTCGCTCAATTTTTCTGGTATTCATGAGGGGAGACTTGAACAATACACTTTCAATATGCTCCTTCAGAACCCAATCCAGTTAAGAGAACTACACCTTGATGCATTGGATATCTCTTCACCTTTACCTCATGCTTTGTTAAATCTATCTTCTTTGACATCTCTCAGTCTTGCTTCTTGTCAACTGCATGGGAAATTCCTAGAAAACATTTTCCAACTCCCAAACCTACAAAAGCTCGAGGTATGTGATAACAGGGACCTCACAAGTAAACTTCCAAATTTTAATATAACTAGTTCCCTTTAGATTATTGATCTCTCTAGGACAAGTTTGTATGGCCAAGTGCCTGATTCAATCAGCAATCTTAAAGCCTTGAATAGTGTGTACCCTCATTAGGTGCAACTTTTGGAGGTCCATTCCAGCTTCTCTTGGGAACCTTAACAAATCACCAATTTGTACTTCTTGTATAATAGTTTTAGCGGTCAAATCCCCTTGTCGATTTCAAACCTTGCAAAGCTTGCTCACTTGTTTCTTTCTAATAACAATTTGGATAGACAAATACCATATTCCATTGGCAACATGAGCCAACTTGCTTTTTTGGACCTTTCTGGAAATCAGCTAACTGGTCGCATTGCTTTGTATGCAATTGGGCTTTCTAGGTTAGCTTACCTTGATTTAAAAAATAACTCACTAAATGGGACAATACCATCTTGGTGATTTACTCTACCTTCACTGGTTTCTATAGAATTGACGAACAATAAGTTGCAAGGACAAATTCCAGGATCTGTTTATGAACCTGTGAACCTGACACACTTGTCACTTTCATCAAATAACTTAAGTGGTCTGGTGGAGCTAGATAAGCTTCTAAAGCTAAAATATCTATCCCATCTTGACCTTTCACATAATGGTCTCTCATTGAGTATCAACAATAGTGTCAACTCTACCATGCCCAAATTTTACACTATAGGATTAGCTTCTTGCAACTTAAGCGAATTTCCAAACTTCTTGAGAGTACAGGCTGAATTGCTTTCTGTAGACCTTTCAAACAACAAAATTGGTAGTAAAGTTCCAAAATGGGTATTCGATGTGAGGAAAAATTCATTGAAGGATTTAGATCTTTCTAATAATTTTCTTACTGGTTTAGAGAAACTTCCATGGCAAACACTACAATTTATTGACCTGAACTCCAACTTACTCCATGGACCACTCCCTATTCCACCTATCACCACAATTGCTTTCTCCATCTCAAACAATAAATTGACAGGAGAAATCTTTCCTTTAATTTGCAGTCTAAACTCACTTAAAGTTCTTGATCTGTCTAATAACAATTTCAGTGGCATTATTCCACATTTTTTCAGAAACTTCAGCAATATTCTCTCAGTGCTGAATTTAGGGATGAATAGCTTTCATGGAACCTTTACTGTAGCATTTACAATAGGTAACACGCTAAGGAATCTTAACTTGAATGGAAACCATATTGAAGGACAAGTTCTGCAATCTTTGTTCAATTGTGAACACTTGGAAGTTCTAGATCTTGGAATAAACAAGATAAATGATACATTGCCCCACTGATTTGGAACTCTTCTGGAATTGCAGGTCTAGTCTTGAGATTTAATAGGTAGTAAAGTTCCTTTCACTAAGTTGAGGATTATTGACATATCTTACAATGAGTTCAGTGGCCTTTGGCCAACCAATTATATCAAAAAATTTGAGGCAATTATGAATGTGGATGAGCATGCAATGAAATTGAAATACATGGGTGATATCTATTATTACGATTATGTGGTGGTGATTATGAAAGGACATGAGATTGAATTTTCAAGAATCTTAACCATTATCTCAATCATTGATTTATCGAGCAACAAATTTATAGGAGAGATTCCGAAATCCATTGGAAGGCTTAATTCACTTCAAGATCTTAACTTATCTCATAACAACCTCAAAGGCCACTGTAAACACCCCATTTTTGACCGACCTTAAGACTCAGACGTCATCGATTGAGTGCTCGGTGATGGTGCATGTTGTGCTCGTTCTGAGGTTTCGGAGTGTCGGCTGAGAGCCTTACCCCCGGACCTCGGGGCCCTTTTGTGCTTTGCCTCGATTTGCGAACTGGGTCTTGTTTTCTCTTCCCAAAGGGAGGGAGAGGTCTCGTAGACCATCTCTCAGTGACCGTAGGCTACTTTTCGTGGTCGCAGGCAACTGTTCCCATTTGGAGACTAGTTTTCGATTTTCGAGGCCGTCGGCCGTGCGCCTCGGCTCGAGACCACTTAACATTCTCTGTTTGCTCTGGTTTTTGGTACACACCTTATTTCCTCTGTCTAGAGGTACACTGTGGCCTGGGAGACCACTTCATGGTCGCACGCCACTTTCGATGCTTAACAGCCTATTTTCCGGGCACCCGGCTGCGCGTTTTGACCCCTGAACCCTCGTTTTGCATCCGTCTTGGTTCATTTTTGGCATGGACCTTGTTTTCATTGTTTGGAAGGTGGTACAAGGGTGGGAGACCACCTTTTCTCTTGGAGATCGCCTCTCTCTCCGCCAGCCAATTTTCTTGTCAGGAAGCTGGTCTCTTTGGTCTTTAAGCCACATTTGCTAGTCTCCCACCATACCACTAGCTCGCATTCAGTTGGGAGACCACCAAATGGGGCTGCCGACCACTTCACCCTTTTGAACTGGTCGGCCGACCACCTGAACTGCTCGGCTTGCCTCCCTCAGTCTTGTCTCTGTGAGTTGTTGCCAGCTGTGCTAACTGGAAGGCCCAGACTGGATCCTCCATACACGTGTATGGAGGATCTTCAACCTTGGTTTTTAGCTTCTTTGAGAAGCTTTAGCCTTGTATCTCTATAAGAGAGGCCCTCCTCTTCCTTGGGGAGGGTTCAGATTTTTGGTCTAAGGCTCCAAGCTTATATCTCTATATTTTGGGTTAAAAAGGGTCTTGTTCTTGGCCTATTGCACACCACCTCTTAAGCACACACCTCCACTATTGTTCTAAGGTTCCTAGAGGTCTTGAGAAGGCTCAAAGAGTTGGGGTTTTGGTCCAGAAGTTGCTGGTTTTTGCTGAGCTTCAAGGGTAATTACTTTTCCCTCTTTTAAGCATTATCTTGATCATTCTTTTAGACATACTTGCATGCATATTTGAGCTTTGTTGTCAACTGAAAAAAGCTTCATATTTAAGTGTTTTTGATGTTTGCTTAAGATCATTTTGGTGTTGAAAGTCATTTACTCTCTTGCATGCTTGTTTTCGCCTTGTTTTGTGCCATGCCATAAGGCCTTTGTTTTAATCTTTGCTTGCCTTCCTACCACCGAAATCTAGTGGATTTTTAGTGGTGAGCATGTGGTTTTGAGGGCCTAAATCAGAGAGGGGTGACCCTCTCTCTTGTTGTCTTGTTTACTAGCATTTTTGGCCTTACAAAGGGGCCTTCATTTGCACATCTCCAAGCCTTGTTTCAGGCCCTTTTTAATGACTTTTAAGGCCTGCCTAGGCGCTTTCCAGAGTTGGTTTTGTCACCTTGGGTGTGTCTCTTGCATGTGTAGAATAACCCCTCTTATAGCCTATCAAAGGAGCATGTCATTCTTGCATGCATTGATCATATTTCAGTGGGTTTTTGGGCTTTATTTGGCATTTCATGTCTCTAAATTTTGCTGGTTTAGTGGCCTCTTGAATGCTTCATATGCTTGTAGTGTAACTCATGCTTACTAGCCTACAATGCATGTTGTTTTGGCCCTCCATTATAGCATATTTTGGCCATGTTCTAAACTAATTTTGTTCATATTTTGGGCTTCCTTAGCTCTGTTTTGAGGCCTCAAGGTCGAAAAATGCTTGCCATGCATACTTGTTGTGTAATAGCTTCGACTAGCATTGAGTTTTGAGCACTCTTGCATGCCTAACTTGAAGTATTTGCATGTGTTGGCATCATTGGGAATGTTATTTCAGAGCTTATACTTGTGCCATACTCCCATATTTTCCATGCTTTAAGTGCCCTTGAGAGTTGCATCATTATGCCTCGTTTGTGAGCCGTTGCATGACCTTCATTTAAATGCATTCCGAGCCACCATCCCAACACATTTTGCCACTGTTTTGGGTCTGCATAGGGACTGTTTGGGGTTGGTTTGGTCATTTGGGCATCGCTTTGCATACCTCTAGTGTAATGCACTTCACTAGTTTCGGTAATTGTGCCATCCAACATGCATCGGGTGATTTGTTTGCATGATTCGAGACCATTTTGCATGTCATTCCAGAGCTGAAATATATGCCATTGTATTCCATGTTTCATCCTTGCCATGCTCTTGGAGAGTTGTATCTTGTGCCCTTGGCTTGGAGCCTTTGCATTGTGCATGCTTGTGTGCATGTCATTGCCTCGTTTTCATCATGTTTGGCCACTAATTTGGGTGTGGCCGAGGCCTATCCACTTTGATTTAAGTCCATCTTGCATTGTGTATGCCATCTAGTCCATGTTATCGCATGTTTGATCATTGCATTGCGTATGCCTCGTTCATAACACTGCGTATGTTGGTGCATCGTGTATGCATGCCATGTAATCCATGTGCATTGAGTATGCCATTGATTAGTTCATAGCATTGTGTATGCCATTTGCATGCTTGCATGTCATTCCGTGCATCTTCACACCACTTAGTTGCATTGCATTTAGATTGCATGCTAGAGTTGCATTTGTCCATACATTGTTTGTTGCATTGTGCTTGGAGTAGGGTTTAGTCCAAACACGGGAAACGAGGGACGTTTCGTACTCAAAGTGACGGAACGTGCCTCGATTCTTGGTCCCCAACACTCTTGACTATCCATGATAGGGTTGTTGGCTTTAGTTGCTTATATGTGCATTCATGTCCCATTGAGTCGTGCAATTCGACTCCTCGGCCATCATGTATCGGGATGCGTGATTGATGGCACGAGGATCGAGGACTACACTCCCTAGAGCTTATACAATGACGGGGAGGGTGGTCGGACACACATATGTTGAAAATACTTTGGCTTCTCTCTCTCTTGCCTTTGTTGCAGAAAATGCAGAAACCAGGAGAAGAAACTGGCCGGCCGACCAGGTTTTCTGGCAAGCTGACCACCTTTTCTGGTTTTCACCACCAAGGGTGGTTGGTAGGTGGTCTCCAATGCCTATAGCTGGTTGGTAGCCTTCCCTTAGATTCCCGAGGTGGAGTTTCATCTCCTTGGAGCTTCGTGCAAGTTTCTGAGTTCAATTGCAAACAAAGGCAAGTTAAGACATCGCGATGGATTTCCTGACAAGGCGACTCGAGCATGTATGCATCCTTTATCATTTGGAACAGAGCTGAGGCAACCCATATTACATAGTTTGCATGTTAATTTAGTTAATTTATTAATTAGCTAGTGTTATGTAATAATTAGTTAATTCGATTCTGTATTACTTATTCGGACCCTTCGAGAGAGGGCAATGTTGTAATAAGTGTGCGTGTGTGTGATGTATGTCTTCCAACCCCACATCTTTCTCCCTTTTATTTACCAGCTTATGATGGTTAGTTTTAGGGCATGTTTCAATTAGCATCTATATGTTCGCATGTTTGCATTCATTCATCTGTATTGCATGCACCAGGTTCGGCACATCATGCTAACTGCATTGTATTTCAATTCCAAGTTGAATACATGTATCGATTGTTGCATCTCATATGCCATCTTAGAATAGCCGAGCCTATTGTAGTTGCATTTTTGCATGTGTTGCATTAGGCATTCTTAGCGTAGTTAGGTTTCATTCATGATTTCTAATTAGCTTCTTTCTTTGGCTCGGAGTACTCGGTAAGTGTTTATGCTTTAGCATCCTTGCATGTGTGTGAGTGACTGCCATGATAGCATGCTTACCATGAGGCTATGTGCTTATGTGATATAACTGCTTGAATGCCTGTGGGTAAAGGTTGGGATGCTTGAGTTGGAATAATTTGTCGAAACCCGTGTTTTAGCCTACTTGCGAGTAGCAAACTTCAATCCATTTTCAAAACGAACAGATATACGATGCTTTGTTCCAACTTAGGCAATCCAGTCTATACTTGTATGCTGTGCGCATCACATAGTAATTCTAGGCTAATAAACCGGAATAAGAGCACATGTGTTTTCAAAAACAAGATATCATGCTTAGTAGTGGCCGATCTTTGATCGGGCGAGCGGGGGGTGCTCATGAAATGACCTTCCCCAATTGTATCCAAGTTCCTGAGCTGAGGCAACTTTGGTGATGACGGACACGTGGCCTTAGGCACGAGTTAGGGTTTCCTAAATTCCCCCAAAATAAAATATTTAGGTGGCGACTCTGTATGTGGCAAAACAGTCCATGTTTGGCACTTCTTTCTAAAAATCAATCTTTCAAAACGATTTGCCGGATTTGGACTCTTTGGTGATTTATCGATCTTGCATTGCACTTTGTGAGATTAGATTCAGAACCGTGACATTAAGTCCGAACTATAGTAAGCCCAATGAACAAAACGGGATTTTCCCGGGATGTTCGGACACGTCTACAGCCACATCCCAACTTCACTTGGAAATTTGAAAAACCTTGAATCATTGGATCTATCCTCAAACAAGTTGACAAGTTTGATGTTTCTTGAGGTACTAAACCTTTCAGTTAATCAACTAGTGTGACCAATTTCCCAAGGGAGCCAATTTAATACATTCGAAAAAGATTCAAATAGTGGGAACTTGGCCTTGTGTGGATTTCCCTTATCAAAGAAATGTCAGAATAATGAAGAAGATGCAAATTAATCTTTGAGAGCAAATTTAACTGGAAAGTTGTAATGATGGGATATGGATGTGGAATTGTATTTCGAATAGTTATGGGATATCTTATGTTTGTAACTCAAATACCAAAATGGCTTATGAAAATTATTGAAGGAGGACAATATAAGAAGGTGAAAAGGTCTAAGAAGAGTACCCACTGATGCAGTGAAAGAAGAATCAACAAAAACAAATGGCATTAGTAGGTAAGTGGAAATAATATTTGAAGCATTACTTTGTTGAATTATCTTTTATGGTTTCTATCCATAAGCAATAGTTGAGTTCCTAATGTTTTTATTTCAAAACTAGATCTATTCCATTTAGTAGCACAATAAAGCAATGGTGTCTAGTTGAATGGGTTTCTCACCTAGCTGCTACATTTGAGTGTATGTGCATCCGGATAGCAGCTATGCAAGATCACCTCAAAAGCTTTACCCTTGCTGTACTGGTGAAGTCTAAAGCTTTGTTAAGCTGTCTAGTTTTCTTAAAACACTAAGTTAAATAAGAGTTTCATGTCCTGACTCTTTGTTGTTTCTTTTCTTGCATCATGTACTACCTTTAGAGATTTGCACTTTTGTATGTAGTTGCTTTTAAATTGGATTTCAGTCACAGAAGACTAAATCTTGACAAGTTTTAAAGTTTTAAATGCAATCTTACGAGTTACTACTGAAACCATTCCTCTTGGTACATTCTTAATCATTTTTGAATGACTGAAATGTTGGCTATTAGGCAGAGAATTCACTTTAAAATAATGTTGTGTGTTTCTCCTTGTTGAAATGTTGCCAAGTTTGCTTGTAGGGAGGTCAAACATTCTCAATTCAATGGCGATTAAGGGATCACACTGGAGATGTTGACTAGCACTTATTTCTACTGAGACGTGGGAATTTTGTGATTAATTAGAGTATGAAAATGGCGATATGGACAGTAATGATTAGAAATGTTGTTCAAAAGCAAGAAAACAACCATGGAAATAATTACTAATTGTAGATGACACAATTGGATGAATGAGGGAAACTTGACACACACATACACAGTGGGTTTTTTTTCCCCAACTGGTGGTAGTTTAGTGTACTAGAATTGTCATTCATTATATCTTGAGAAGCTAATCTGCCTTTTTATATTGTTGTAGTTTCACTGCTAATCTCCCAAATACAATCAACTATTAAATGACTATTATAAACATTAAAAAATAGGAAAATTCAATAATACATACCTCTTTTTGAGGTGTGTACCATATGCCCAGTTATGATCTTTGTTGTCTTTGGTTATAACCCGTTGTGGTGTTGGTTATGACTCATTGTGATGTTAGTTATGACTTAATTAGGACTCTCATAATTTTGCCCATAAGGATAGCTTGTTCAAGAAGAAGAAAGAGAAGCATATGGAGGTTATTTTCCAGCTACTTCAAATTGGACAGCTTATTCAAGAAGAAGAAAGTGTTGTTGATTTGTAATTCTATATCAACATAAATACCTAGTAGCTTCTACTCATTTTTATGTTTCTTTTTTCTTCTTCTAATTCATATATGCATATTATTCATTTTTTCCCCTCAAGTAGAGTGAACTACTGCAAGTTTGACTTAACTCTCCAATGCCTTTTCATACTTTGGAATAAATAATCTTTGTACAAAAAAACCAGAGCAATCAGCAATCATTCTTCTTCTTCTTCTTCTTCTTCTTCTTCTTCTTCTTCTTCTTCTTCTTCTTCTTCTACTTTCCTTTCTTTTTGTTTTTTTCAACTATTTATGGGACAATTTTTCTGCATTATATTTGAAAATATAGAAAACAATGCCGACCCCATCTATGAACTTTACAGTTCTCTTGGCCTGTAACTTCTCCAATAATACTACTTGTACAAAAAAGTGCATCATAACATTGATGCTTATGTGAATTAATTTCTTGTTATCCAATTAAGCAGTTAAAAATGATGGGATTACCCATTTATAAATGAAACTCATTTATAACGTGTTTTATGGATTTAAATGGGTTTCAAACTGATAAAATTGGGCAGTGTGAGTATGAGTTGAGCCACTTTGAAGTTCAACATGTATCAATTTCAAAGTATTCCCTTGTTTCCAAGTTATCAAGTGGATCTATTCTACCAAGTCATTATGCAAGGAATTATTTTATTTTGCGCAAATTTCACATTGGCTGTGTGCCTAACGAATAGCAAGGGCTAAATAAATACATAGTTTCAAAAATAAGAAAATAGTGGAGAAATTATAGAATATTGTTGGATAGATACACAGACAAGTGGTATTCTGGACCAAATAGATAATTTTTTTATTGTGTGCCTATCTTATCATAATGAGAAAATATACGAAAAATTAATTATATGACCCCATACGCTTCGAAGGGCAAATCACATAGAAAATAAACCAGTCCTATAGAATAATTTATGCTTATTTCCATTCACATTTCTTAGAAATCTCCCATACCCAAGTTGGTTTCTGTCCTATCGTATCTCTAACAATTATCATGGGAAACTAGAGCAACGCAGGCCGTTCAAACATAAATTTTGAAAAAAAAAAATCAATAAATCTTATTTTCAAGAGTATTAATGAATTCTATTAAATTTCAATGTAGACAATTAGGTTTTATTTTTTATAATTTATTATAAAAAAAAGTTCACTTTTCCTTTTTTTGATGCCCGTGTGTGATAACCCCGTCTTGTGTTAAGTTAATTAATCATGATTATGTTGTGGTTATGTGATTAATCTGAATTTGGGTGTTAATTGCATGATTATATGTGGTTTTAGCCTCATATATGTTCACCGTAGGAAGATCTGTCCAACTTACTGTTGTAAACTGAAAATTGAAGGCCTTATCGGCCATAGAAACCGAAATTGACTACGCCATTGTGATTAGCGTAATTTTTAGAGCCTACAGTGAAATTTAATTAAAAATTGATTCGGATCAAAATAATTAGATTCAAAATGATTAATTTAGAGCATCATTACTTAGCCTTAATCAATTTGATTAGCCAAGCCTATAAATAGGCCTATATACACTCGAATTCCTTTTTTTTGAACTCATCTTGGCTGAAATCACATTCTAGAGAGAGAGAGATAGGGTCGGTTTAGAGAGAGAGAGAAGCCATCCTTGTAGATTTTTGCAAGAGAATTCAAGATTTGAAAGGCTAGGCCCAAGAACTAGATAGAATTGGAAGATTGGAGCCTCTAGGTGAGTAATTAGACATGAATTCATGAATTTGAGTTGTAATTATGTGAACTCAAAGATAAATTGTAATCAAGAATATGAATTAAGTTGAATTTGATAATTTTGAAGTCATTATAGACATACATGTAAAAGATTGCCATGAATTTGTGTATTTGAGTATGAAACATATGATCCATGTTGAATTTTGATTAAGATTCATGCTTTTGATCATCTTTTGCATCATTTAGGTTGAGAATGGAAGTTATATTCCACATGCAAGCACAATTCATGGAGGTACAAGCTTTAGTTGCATGAATTTGAAGTATTGGAAATAAGTTTGGTATAAATTGAGTATGCATGTAATTGATTCATGGGAATTGAGCTTCATAATGTTGTAAATTTAGTATTTGTATCATGTTAGAAGATGTACAAGTGAATTATGGGTCATAACATGCAAGTTACATCAATTTGAATGCAAATTTGAAGCTCAAACAACTTGCTCAAAATTCTAGAATTCGTTGAGTCCGCTCGAGCAGGGAATGTGCCGCTCAAGCGTAAAATGTTAGCTCCCAAAAGTTTTGTAGACATTGATGTTCGCTCGAGCGTAAGGAGTTACGCTCGAGCGCCCAGTCACATGTTTTGACTCTCAGCTCGAGCGTCCAAAGTCACGCTCGAGCACAAAAATGAGGCAACCAGTACTTTTGCAGACCAAAGGGGTCTGCTCGAGCGGCCAAAGCTGCGCTTGAGCGGAGAACCCTGTTTCAGAAATTTTGAAAAAATGGTTTTGTGATTTGTTTTCCGTTCTCTTTCATTTCTAGGCACTCTTAGGCATACACTGAGCATTGTAAATGGACTAAGAAGATAAGAAAGAGACTTAAGAGGAATATATAAATTAAGAACGGATCGAATCACATGTGACCCATTATGTTTATGATATATGTAGGGTCAAGCGCAAGGGCAAATCATCTGTTAGATTACTGTGAGTGATATCTTATTAAAGATATGTTCAAGTATGTTATTTTCCAAACATTACTTCTGTATGACCCTTATGGATTTGTATTTTGAATTATGGAAAAATCAGTCTTTTGCATAAGACTATTGAATACGAATATGACCATGATCACGGATATGTGACACACATAAATATGAATATGGAAATGAATTGGGCCGAAGGCCGTTTGACACGAAGGATTAGGCGAAAGGCCATTTGACATGAATGATTGGGCCAAAGGCCGTTTGACTTGAATGATTGGGGCAGGGGCCGTTTGACATGAATGAATGGGCCAAAGGCCGTTTGACACGAACAAATTGGGCTCGAGGCCGTTTGATAAGAACGAATTGGGCCTGAGGCCATTTGATACGTTTGGGCCTAAGGCAGTTTGACTGCTACAAATTTCATTAATGTACTCCTTTATTTTGATATTATTCACTGGTCTATCGCTCACTCTCATTTATGTGTATGTAGGTGAGCAAAGAGATGTCCAAACCCAGCCCCAGTGAAAGACATGAGAGGAGTCAAGTTTTTTTGGAGTTAGCCCGAGCGTCTCATGCATGAGACTTTGTTTTGTTTCTTTTACTTTTGATTCCCTTTTTGTTATTTTGGTGAATACATTGGATCACCATGTACATAAGCTTTTTGTTAGGCTGACTATATGTTTGAAAGGTCCTGGACACATGAAATGTTAATTTTGTCTATACGTGTGAGTTATTATGGAATGTTTGTTTTACCATGTAAGCACAACTCGTTGGGCAAAATTTTTAAGTCTGCTTCCGTTTGGCCCCTATTATATGTCTAATTTTATTTGAGGCCGTAAGTAATCTCATGATTGCTGGCCGGTTATGACCTTAATCCATAAGGGCAGATTCGGGTCATGACATCAAGTGTCAACTAATCTCGAATCCACACAAAACTCTCCCTCCACGTGGAACCTAAGACCTAGAGGGAGCACACCCCCAGGCCCCAAGTTGCACCCACTAGGCCAAACTCTTGGGGTTCACTTTTCCTTAATAATATCTTTTATTCCAATTTTACAATTCTTATTGAAACAAGAACAACAATTACATAAACAATTTTACTTACAAAAATATAGTCAAAAAGCCAAAAAAAATTAGGCTAAAAAAGTTTATCCCAAATAAAGCCTAAGTGTGAGAGTGATTAATTGATTAGTTAAACAATTAAATTTTAAATTTGCTTGAGATCAATTCATCATTAGTGAATTGTTAAAATTTGTATTGATTTTCTCTTGACTATCCTATTCACCCCTCTCGATGGATGAAGATGAAATTTAATTTGTGCACTAAATTGTTAAAATTTAAAGAAAACTTAGTAGCTCCAAATGATTATATTTTGGGAAAATTATCTGTTAGTGGGCTTATCAAAAAAATATTACAAAATTATGAAAAAGTTTATAATTTTAATTATTAATATGTATAAAGTTTATCATTATTTATAATTTTTTTAAAATATTATATTGAATCAAAATTCCCCCTTATAATTTCATACAAGTATCAGTGAGTACAATGGAGAATTTGACGAAATTCTTTATTTCATTTTCATTTCTTCATATCTCAATTACAAAGGTCATTTTATACAATCATCTGTCTCTGCTATTCTAACCAACTATACATACATATACAATCTAACACCCTAACAAACTCTCTAACTGACTAACTAAGTAACTGCTATATCAGTTGCACAGTTACGCATCATGATGGTGTTGCTATCTTCACTGAGCTGTGAGTCACAAGCCTTTGGCTGTTGCAAGGATTTTGATCTGAGTTGCTTTGTCAATACTACACTCTAAGCTATTATTTTAGCTTGAGTTGCAGTACTCTTATCATCCCCCCTTAAGCTAATGGGGTCAGAAAGCACTGTTAGCATGGATTTAAGAAAATGAAAACGAGAGGAAGCCAATGGTTTAGTAAAAAGATCAGCAACTTGATGTCCAGTGGGAACAAATTTTAGATCAAGTAGCTTAGCAACAACCCTTTCACGAACAAAATGGCAATCTATTTCAATATGCTTCGAATGAGAGTGAAACACGGAGTTGGAGACCAAAGTCTTGGCAGAAATATTATCACACCAGAGAGTGGGAACAGCAGTGGGAATAGAAAAATCCTTTAACAATTGTTACAACCAGCATAACTCTGCTACAGTGTGAGCTAAAGACCGATATTCAACCTCAGTTGAAGATCTGGACACAGTGCTTTGTTTCTTAGCAGACCATGAAACCAAATTCAAGCCAAGAAAAACTTAGAACCCAGATGTGGACCTCCTATCAGAAGTGTCCCCAGCCCAATTGGAATCAGAAAATGCTTGCAATTAAAGGGGACCAACTGTAAAACTAAGACCATGAGAGATGGTCCCTTTTACATAACGAAGTAGGCATTTAATAGCTTGAAAATGACCATTGGTAAGAGAACTCATAAACTAGCAGGCTTGATTTACTGCGAGAGCCAAGTCAGACCTAGTAATTGTAAGATATTGCAAGCCACCAACTATGCTGCGATAAAGAAAAGGATTGGCAAAGGGCAAGGAGTCAATAGCAGATAAAGAAGGCTTGATAACCAATGGAGTAGAGCATGGTGTACAATCAAGCATGCCAACTTTGGAGAGTAAGTCAGTGGCATATTTTTGCTGAGATAAAAAGTAACCATGAGCCTAAGCTTGAATTGAGATACCAAGGAAATATGAAATGTCGCCAAGTTCTTTCATAGAGAAAACCTTGTGCATTTGAAGAAGAAGCTGATCAATAAGACCTGAATTACTACTAGTCAAAAGGATATCACCCACATAAATTAGAATGATAGTAATATTAGAGGTAGTCTTCTGAACAAAAAGAGAGGAGTCTGAATGACTATTAATGAATCCCTGAGACAGAAGAAAAGCTGAAATAGTGGAATACCATGCCCTTGAGGCCTATTTAAGACCATACAAGGCCTTCTTCAATTTACAAACATGAGTAGGATGGGAGGAATGAACAAACCTAGGTGGTTGTAACATAAACACTTCTTCCTCAAGCTTCCCATGAAGAAAAGCATTGGAAATGTCCAATTACTTCAAAGGCCACTAAAAATGAAGAACCAAGGAGAGTAAAATTCTGATGGTTGGTTGGTTAGCCACAGGGCTAAAAGTTTCTTGAAAATCAATACCCTGTTGTTGTAAATAACCCTTGGCCACTAATCGAGCCTTATACCTGGAAATACTTCCATCAGAATTCTTTTTTATACGATATACCCATTTACAACCTATAGCAACTTTGTGAGAAAGAAGAGGAACCAAATCCCAGGTACATTGCTGTTGAAGGGCATTATATTCTTCTTGCATAGCTTGAATGCAGATAGTAGAAGACAGAGCTTGTTTGATAGTAGAAGGCTTAGTAGTAAAGAATAGAGAAGGCTCAGAAATAGAAATAACAAGACACAAAGATGTTTGAGTCTTGGACCTAGTAAGCATAGGATGATAGTTGGAAACTAGAGAAGGAATAGGAGGAGGAGGAGGAGGCAAAGGAAGATCTATATAGAGAGAATCAATAGGAATAGAAAAAAGAAATAAAGATAGAGAAGATACTGAATAAGGAAAAGAATGAACTAAAGAAGTAGAATGTGGAGAAACAAAAGGAACTGAATGTGAAGAAACTAAAGGAACTGAATGTGGAGAAACAGGTCCTGAAGGAGAAGAAGGCTAAGAAACAAGATGAGAAACAGAAGCAGGGCCCCAGAAAAAAAACAGATAAAGAAAAAGGAGAAAGAGGAGGAGTATAAGGAAGAGAAAAGAAGGGGAAGCAAGATTCATTAAAAAGAACATGTCTGGAGATATGAATTTTACCTGTGAAGGGATCTAACACCGATACCCTTTCAGGGAAGGGTGATACCCAAGAACACACAAGTGGTAGACTTGGGTTGAAGTTTATGAGTAGTGTAAGGCTTGAGCCAAGGAAAACATTGGCAGTCAAACACTTTAAAAGAAGAATAATCAGGAGGATGATGGAAAAGAGTCTCATTGGGAGAGACATTATGCAAAGTAGAGCTAGGCATGCGATTAATGAGAAAAACTAAAGCATCGATAACATCAAACCAAAATGAAAGAGGCAAATTTAACTGATGAATAAGAGTAATAGCCGTTACAGAATTGTGTCGGTGCTTCCTCTCAGCCACACCTTTTTGAGCCTGAGTATAGGGGCAACTCTGCTGATGAATGATTCCATTAGATACAAGAAATGAATCAAGCTTGCTTCTTTTTAACAAACTCAGAATCGCCATCAGTACGTAAAATTTTAAGAGAGGTGTGAAACTGATTTTCAACATAAGATTTGAAGTCTAAAAACTTAGCAAAAACTTCACTCTTGTAATGTAAGGGGTAGACCTAAGAAAACCTACTAAAGTCATCCACAAACAAAACATAGTATTTAAAGCTATTAGTAGAAAAGTTAAAGGGTCCCCAGATATCACTATGAACCAAAGGAAAAGGAGCAATCATAGAAGTATTAGAGAGGTTGAATGGCAATCTATGAATTTTAGCAACAACATAATTTGTACAAGAAGCAAGCTTATTACAAGTAGTAGAACAATCAACATGATCTGAAGAAAAATAAGGCAAATACTTGATAATGTATTGAAACTTTAAAGGGGAAGGATGCCCCAATCGTTGATGCCAAGTGAGTGCACTAATAGAAGTAGGTGAGTGAGCATGATAGGCCTGTGATGAAGCAATAGGAGAAGGAGAGTACTGATATAAGCCATTCACATTAGATCAATTGTAAACAATTTTGTTCGTAAGCTTGTCCTGGATTTGAAAAGAGTTAGCATAAAAAAATAAATAAATAACACAATTATGATCACGAGTGAGCTGTTGAACAAAAAAAATATTAGAAGCAATAGCAGGTACATGTAACAAATTGTTCAAAGTAAAAGAACAGGTAGTAGGAGGCAAAAGACTTGTGCCAACATAATGAATGGGCAAAGAGAAACCATTACCAATAGTCACTTGATCTTGTCCTTGATAAGGTTGTGAGAGATGGAAATTTGAGAGATCATTCGTGAGATGATTTGTAGCAGTAGAGTCAATGTGGCAGGGCATAGAGAAAGAACGAGGTGGTGAAGAATTGTAAGAAGATGAGGGAATTGTTGCTGCATAGGCTCTTGAGTTTGAGGGATTAGCTGGAACTGGAGATGAGGAAGACAACAGTTGGAAAGATGGATCCATATGATGCCAACAATCAATAGCAGTGTGGCTTGGTTTGCCACAAATTTGACAAATAGTGGAATTGAACTGTGATCTATTTCTATTGTTATTTCAATTAAAAAATCGAGAATCACGATTTCCATCCTTACAATTATAAAATTGACCTCTGCCTTTATATGAACCTTTGCCACGAGAGTAAGATCCATGGTATGAATTTCAGGAAAAATTGGATGAAGAACCAAAGGCAGATGAAGAATTAGGATGTGAACCTTTTGATGCTAAATAGGCAACAATAAGAGTATGACCATCAACATGTTTGAGTTTTTGTTCAACATAAATTGCTTCAGAATATAACAGAGAACACAACTCTTCCATCGAAAAAGACTCAGGTCATGCTCTAATTGCTATTTTGAGAGCATCTAATTCTTCAAGTAGGCCATTAAGAATGATAAGAATCATGTCTTCATCATGAATACTTGTAGATGCAAGAGCCAACTGATCCAGAATTGTTTTGATCTGAGCAAGATATTCTTCCATAAAGAGAGACTTTTTAGTAATTGATTGCAATTTTGTCTTCAACTGATGAATGTGTGATCTTGACAATGAGGTGAATCGTTTTTCAAGTCAAGTGGATTTAACTGGCAAGTTGTAGTGTTGGGGTATGGATGCGGATTTGTATTTGGATTGGTTATGAGATATCTTATGTTTGTAACCCAATGACCGGAATGGCTTAAAAAATTTGTTGAAGGAAAACATAATAAGAAGGTGAAAAGGTCTAAGAAGGGTGCCCACTAATGCAATGAAAGAAGAAATCAATAAAGTCAAATGGCGTTATTAGGTATGGAATTTATCTTTGCAACATTACTTTGTTGGATTATCTTTTATGGTTTCTATCTATAAGCTATATTTGAGTTACTAATTTTTTTATTATATTTTTTTTTTTTTTTTTGAAAACTAGATATTTTCTTTTAAGTTGCACAATAAAGCAATGGAATCCAATTGAAGGGGTGTCTCACCTAGCTGTTGCATTTGAGTGTATGTGCATCCAAATAGCAGCTATAAAGGATCACTTTAAAAGCTTTACTTTTGTTGTTGTATTAAATTCTAAAGCTTTGTCAAGTTGTTTAGTTTTCTCACAGCACTGAGTTAAATAAGAGTTGCATGTCATGACTCTTTCATGTTTCTTTTCTCTTATCGTGTAGCAACCTTTGGAGATTTTCACTTTTGTGTGTAGTTGCTTTTAAATTGAATTTCAGTCACAGAAGACGAGGCCTTGCCAAGTTTTTAACTTTGAAATGCAATCTTACGAGTTACAATTTCAACCATTCCCTTTGTTACATGCTTAATCATTTTGAGTAATAGAAATGTTGGCTAGTTGATAGAAAATTCGTATTGAAAATAATGTTTATATGTTACTCTTTGAGTAGTGCTTTTACTCGTTGCTATTGTAGTCCAACCGAGCTTTCGATATCTTTTCTCTTCCATACATTTCTATCAATAAACAGAATTGATGATAATTAGTTATTTATTTATTTATTTATTTTTAATCTTCAATGGCGATTGGGGGATCGAACTGGAGATATTTACTAACACTTGTTCAAAGACGTGGGAATTTTGTGATTAATTGTAGTATGAAAATGGTGATACAGAGAGTATTAATTGAAAAGGTCGCTCAGAGGTAAAATGCTGTTGGGATTGTGAAGTCTGATTAATTAGTTGTCACACCCCAAACCCGCCCCTAAAAGTTTTGGGCATGACCCAAACAGAAACAGACACTTAACCTGCTATATAGAATATTCGGGGCCTGAACGGAAGCGTTAATATAAAAAAAAAAACATGCAGACACATCCATTGAGCTACTACAATATACCAGGACCATGACTCAGAATTAAACATATAGTGAACTTGCATCTGAGATTAAGTCACATACATATTTACAAGTTCAGCCCAGAGATTGGGCATTTAACAAAATATTAGATACAGAACGACTTTAGCCAACAAAACATTAGTACAAAAAGACAAAGACTAGTAAAGCTGCCCTAGCAAGCAGAGGGCTTCTCCAAGTGCCTGGTTGTCCTTAGGTTGACAAAAGATACATGATAACGAAGCTAGAACTGACCTCCAAGTTGATTTCCAACAGAATCAGACAAAATTACAGAGTGAGACAAGCTCAGTGAGTAATAATACTTAAGCAGTTTAATAGCCAACTTTAACCACAATACACTTATAAAATACAAAAGTGAGTCTGATATGGTTTTTCTTTCAAAACGGCCTTTCGGCCCAGAATTATCAGAACGGCCTTTCGGCCCAGAATTATCAGAACGGCCTTTCGGCCCAGAACTGCCTTTCGGCTCAGAACAGCCTTGCGGCCCAGAACAGCCTTACGGCACAAAACGTACAAATATGTACGTATATCTTTTCAACATTTCCTTTTTATTGAGTTTCAATCAATATATGTACGTTAATATCGTAACTGACGGAAAACAGAATGTTATTAAATAGATATAGCGGAAAATAAATGCACATTCAATGTACTATCACTCACAGCGTTGTGACGGCGTGCTAGTGCCTTCTGGGGTGTGCCCTGCACACAATCATAACTTGTAAATTAGTTCTCTTTCTTCGTAAATCACTGAGGAACCATTCTGTGTCATCATACTTCATATGAATTTATAACCATTTTAAAATCATCAGAAAAATATTCTAAAAATACCAGGAAGTCAAGCACGTAAAACTGAACAAACACATTTTTGTCTGAAAGTAAGTCCCTCGAGCGTTACTTTGGCCGCTCGAGCGGACTGTACAATTCTACCAGAAATGCTGAGAGGTCGATTTTTGCGCTCGAGCGGGAACTTCCTCCGCTCGAGTAGACTGAGTAATTTTGGAAAAACTGCTGAGAGGGTCATTTTCCCGCTCGAGCGGCCATGACCTCCGCTCGAGCGGACAAAGCGAATTCTGAAATTCTGTATTTTCCATTTGAGTTCTAACTTGGTAGCTAAAACTTCACCATCTCTTTAAATCAAGGCCCAAAACACTTGAATCACAACTTCTAAACAAATATACATGCAACATACATTCTTTCAACATTTCAATCATTAAATCCAAACTCAAAACAACCATAACCTTTCCAAACTTCTATTGTTATGGGTCTACATAAACATATGTATCAAGAGGTACCTAAGCTTCCAATTCAAACATATAATTGAATAGTCTCATGCAATAACAAGGAAATAAGATCTAAATGTCCCTCCATAACTCAATTTTGTTGATAATCAACATAAATCATCTCATAAAACCCTCATATCTACAATAACTTTCCAAAAACAAAAGAAAATTCCCAACCAAGATCAAGAGAGAGACTAGATGAAGAAATTTTTCCATACCTTGAGTTCAATCTCAACAATCTTCACCAAATTCCCCAAATCCTTCACTTGGAGAGCTTCTCCCCAATTCTCACGTTTTTTCCCTCTTCTAAGGAGATATTTTCGTTGCTTCTAAGTCAACAAGAGCTTAGGTATATATATATAGATATATCCTTATAAGAGAATAAGACAAAATTGAATCGTTTAATCATTCCGAAATTGAAATTTCGCAAACATGCTTAATATTACTTAAAAATTATGCTGATCACAGATATATCATCAATTTCAGATAATTAAGCCGTTAAGGCTTCCAATTTCTGATTCAACCATTCTATATGTAACAGATACTTTTCTTGTTCGACAGATAGACATCTTTTAAGCTTGGGATTTACTTACTTAACCATAATTCCACATGGAAATTCACAATAAGCATATAAATATACAGAATAAGGGGACTGAAAGTATACCAGGATCATAGACGAGGGTCGGGTTATTACACTCCCCCCCCCCCCTTAAAATAAGTTTGGTCCCTTAAACTTGCTAACTTGTTTTTTTTTTTTTTTTCATGTAAGTCTGCTCATGAAATCTTCAGTTTATATCATTCACAGGCTAACTGGATATTCCACACAGTTATTTCAAAATTCTCAATATAATGAGCATCTCCTAGTTGCATTCATACACCACATAAGATAAGACCACAAGAGTCTGTTGTAGAATACATAGGGCCTAAATCTTTTGTAGGCAGGTTCCATACCCGGATGATAAGTTCCCTAGCATCCTTCCTCATACACCAAACTCATATACCAAAATACAATTTTTATACAGAAACAGAATAAATGGCATTTCTTTAAAAATATTCCTCATATGTTTCCAGAACATACATAAATTTGGTTGCTAAAAAAAAACATTGTTCTTCCTTACCTTCATAATGAGATTACCCTGAAAGTCATAAGTCATATGCAAATTCATTAGAAGGTCTATGTTCAATTTATTCAGTTAAGTCATTCCTTGGGTAAAGTACAAGTCATAAGCTACTCAGAGACGAGTCATTAATTAAAAGTATATACAGGTTCCAAAAGAAATCAATTACGTGGCTAGATTCAAATAGGGGTATGCACAATTAAATCAGGTTTCAGAGTCGCTTAAGCAAGATTCTGTTCAATTGGCAAGATACATATTATCCTACCAGTCACAATAAGTCGTGTAGGTACATAGCTACTAGCTTCATTATTAATTTCTAGTATTTCTCCTTTTCCAAAACATATCATGGTCAAATTGTTCCATTGCTTCAAACTCATATCTACTACTTCTTGATAAGGTTAGAAAAATGAGATTAGACTCCAAGTCAATAATGTTCATTCTTTATAGTTGCACTTCTTCATATGTTAGCACAAACGGATCATAATCCAAATCAAATAAGTACGGTGTTACCAAAGCAAATAACGTACAGCTTTTCATGCAGACATACCATCGTAGTTACTTAGTCATATCGTCACACGTCTAAATCTGAATAATAAATACAACTATAAAAGCCATTATTTTGAACAAAGGAAACTACTCAAACCAACACTAGAAATCAAATTCAAAATCATGCTTAACTAATTAATCGTAACCATGAGGTGTAACATCTTTCTTTAAGAAGCATTTCTTAATAAGATCAATATTACAGAAGGAAGGGTCACAATACACAGCATAAGTTTCTCATAGCTTCATTTCCAAGTACCGTAACACAGAAGGAATCATGTCCTAAATCGCTAAGTATGATAATATCATATTAACATCATATTTTATTTTTATTTTTTATGTATTTATTTATTTATTTATTTATTATTATTATTATTTTTTTTTTTATCAAAGGAAGCCATTCAAAGGTAAGCCAAAAGTCAAATTCACAAGCATGTCATAACATAGCATAAATGGAACGGATAAACATAAATCAATTCATACATATTCCTATTTTGCTTGCTTCATAAACAGAATTCACAATTCATGTTTGAGTATACATGGGTACATCCATTAGCGCTAATAAATCAATATAAAGCATACTTGTTAGTTCCATAAAGGAACCTCTAGCATCGGGAACTTGAAATATACTTGAACCACGGTATTATTACCCCCGGGTAAGGGCCTTGTGCTAAGGATGCCGTGAATACTTTTATATATTAATTCGACACGTAACATATCAGATGACTGAATATTTCTTGTCATATCATGTCAGTATAGTACGCTTATCAAAGATAAAACAGTTCACATTTTAACGTGGGTTACATAAGGAGGTTAACCTTTGCATTCATGTCGTAGATTCCAGGCAACCTTAGGTCCATACGTAACACAACAGAGTAATGTCAACTTCGTACAGTTACCTTGATTTACAGGTAAACATAATTCCATTTCTTCATTAAGAAACAACTTAATTTGCTTATAGACAATAGATGGTTATGATTCATTATTGACTAATAGAATAATTCCAAAGTCATACTGAAATTACAGACCCAACATGTAGCTTAGCTATGTCATATAAGCAGTGTATCCAGTTACTTTCTATCTCTAGGTACTACTAGATCCATTTATAAAATCATAGATCCCACTAAACATGCCGCATTCATAGTTATCATATTCATCCTGATTCTGTAATGTCAAAACCAAACAGACCATGATATAGCAAAAGAATATTTTATCATAAATCAATTCATAACCGCGTTTTGAGTATCGTTCATATTCGTATCAACTTGTAATAAGAGGTAAGGATCCGGTGCATAACCTCAACCAACCGTTAACATAGCATATTCCCAATTCCATTTATTTCTATCCGAGTTCACAATGTCATGCAGAACAATTCGTACTTGGATGCTTTCACAAATCTTAAATCGTGAACATACATAAACAAGATTTAATTCTTGCAGTAACTGGTCAAATTATCAGTCATTTAGCTTTAATCTCAAAGTAGTCAATGACTACCCCTCTTTTGTCAAGTATCATGTGAGCAGATTCATAATGTGAGTGAGATTCCTCATGTCGTTCAATCATTCTTTCCAAGAAATCTTGATCACGAATTACAGATTACACATAACAAAACAAATGACTGATTTCAAATTATCATAAATAAATCCCTCGGTCTCTATCAGACATTGTCAATAATTTCTCGACTCACAAACTCATATTAATCAGAACTTATTCCAAAATCATAATTCATAGGACTTGACCAAATCAGTTCAAGATCAATATCCAAATGTCCAAACATGACTAATACCTACGTCATTCCCTTATTTCGTATGAACTATCGGTAGGGAACAAGGTTATCATCAATTATTTCCTCACACAATTACAAGAGTCTTTATATGTATAACTTCTTATTACAGCTAGTTCTTCTCAACACATTACAAAACGTCATGCAAAACTTATTCCTATCAGAAAGTCTAATTACATTGCTATAATACGGAGAACGTGGCTATGCTACAAAAAGTACACATGGCATACATTATCTTGTTTAATCACTAAGTCTTAGGAATAATTCATATTCAGCTAAACAGATGTTAGAAAGCACGATCATATTGTTACCATCTTCCACAGATATCTATCAATCCATCAATAACAACTAATAACATAAAATTCACATGATCATAGACATATAAATTGTCTTACCAGTCAGCTCGAATTCTTACCCCACTTCTACCGAGCAATTCTATTGATCTAATCCCATCTGCATGCCTTACATAGTCCATCAACAATTTTTCTTTTTTCTTTTCTTCTCTCTTTTTTTTTTTTTTATTCAACCCAGCGGAGGTAGAATCCTTTATCCTTATTCTCACTGTTACCTACACAACAATCATTTATATAGTAGACATAATTCAGAATTGTTAGCCTTATCAGAGTACACTTAACGTTGCCATCGATCTTCCATGTACTTTCTGGATGTCATGCAAGATGCCTAAAGCTTTTCTAGACATCCTAGAGCTTAATGGATCCGTGTGTGAGATAGCAACTCGTGCTCTGATACCACTTGTCACACCCCAAACCCGCCCCTAAAAGTTTTGGGCATGACCCAAACAGAAACAGACACTTAACCTGCTATATAGAATATTCGGGGCCTGAACGGAAGCGTTAATATAAAAAAAAAAAACATGCAGACACATCCATTGAGCTACTACAATATGCCAGGACCATGACTCAGAATTAAACATATAGTGAACTTGCATCTGAGATTAAGTCACATACATATTTACAAGTTCAGCCCAGAGATTGGGCATTTAACAAAATATTAGATACAGAACGACTTTAGCCAACAAAACATTAGTACAAAAAGACAAAGACTAGTAAAGCTGCCCTAGCAAGCAGAGGGCTTCTCCAAGTGCCTAGTTGTCCTTAGGTTGACAAAAGATACATGATAACGAAGCTAGAACTGACCTCCAAGTTGATTTCCTACAGAATCAGACAAAATTATAGAGTGAGACAAGCTCAGTGAGTAATAATACTTAAGCAGTTTAATAGCCAACTTTAACCACAATAAACTTATAAAATACAAAAGTGAGTCTGATATGGTTTTTCTTTCAGAACGGCCTTTTGGCCCAGAATTATCAGAACGGCCTTTCGGCCCAGAACTGCCTTTCGGCTCAGAATAGCCTTGCGGCCCAGAACAGCCTTACGGCCCAGAACGTACAAATATGTACGTATATCTTTTCAACATTTCCTTTTTATTGAGTTTCAATCAATATATGTACGTTAATATCGTAACTGACGGAAAACAGAATGTTATTAAACAGATATAGCGGAAAATAAATGCACATTCAATGTACTATCACTCACAGCGTTGTGACGGCATGCTAGTGCCTTCTGGGGTGTGCCCTGCACACAATCATAACTTGTAAATTAGTTCTCTTTCTTCGTAAATCACTGAGGAACCATTCTGTGTCATCATACTTCATATGAATTTATAACCATTTTAAAATCATCAGAAAAATATTCTAAAAATACCAGGAAGTCAAGCACGTAAAACTGAACAAACACATTTTTGTCTGAAAGTAAGTTCCTCGAGCGCTACTTTGGCCGCTCGAGTGGACTGTACAATTATACCAGAAATGCTGAGAGGTCGATTTTTGCGCTCGAGCGGGAACTTCCTCCGCTCGAGCGAACTGAGTAATTTTGGAAAAACTGCTGAGAGGGTCATTTTCCCGCTCGAGCGGCCATGACCTCCGCTCGAGCAGACAAAGCGAATTCTGAGATTTTGTATTTTCCATTTGAGTTCTAACTTGGTAGCTAAAACTTCACCATCTCTTTAAATCAAGGCCCAAAACACTTGAATCACAACTTCTAAACAAATATACATGCAACATACATTCTTTCAACATTTCAATCATTAAATCCAAACTCAAAACAACCATAACCTTTCCAAACTTCTATTGTTATGGGTCTACATAAACATATGTATCAAGAGGTACCTAAGCTTCCAATTCAAACATATAATTGAATAGTCTCATGCAATAACAAGGAAATAAGATCTAAATGTCCCTCCATAACTCAATTTTGTTGATAATCAACATAAATCATCTCATAAAACCCTCATATCTACCATAACTTTCCAAAAACAAAAGAAAATTCCCAACCAAGATCAAGAGAGAGACTAGATCAAGAAATTTTTCCATACCTTGAGTTCAATCTCAACAATCTTCACCAAATTCCCCAAATCCTTCACTTGGAGAGCTTCTCCCCAATTCTCACGTTTTTCCCCTCTTCTAAGGAGATATTTTCGTTGCTTCTAAGTCAACAAGAGCTTAGGTATATATATATATATATATAGATATATCCTTATAAGAGAATAAGACAAAATTGAATCGTTTAATCATTCCAAAATTGAAATTTCGCAAACATGCTTAATATTACTTAAAAATTATGCTGATCACAGATATATCATCAATTTCAGATAATTAAGCCGTTAAGGCTTCCAATTTCTGATTCAACCATTCTATATGTAACAGATACTTTTCTTGTTCGACAGATAGACATCTTTTAAGCTTGGGATTTACTTACTTAACCATAATTCCACATGGAAATTCACAATAAGCATATAAATATACAGAATAAGGGGACTGAAAGTATACCAGGATCATAGACGAGGGTTGGGTTATTACATTAGTACTATACACTTCATTATGCGATCACAGATCCAACTGATGTGACCATGTAATTTTAATGCATCGATTTTATTTTATTTTTTATTTTTTTTTTGCTTTCTTTTTTCTAGTTGTTTATAGCTAAAAATGGTAGTTTGGTGTACTAAAATTGTTATTGTGTTCTAAGAAGTTAATTCTGTCTTTTTATATTGTCCTTGTTTCTCTGCCAATTCTCCCAAATACAATGAACTATTGATTGAATGACTGCTATGAGCATTAAGGCCCTGTTGGTTTAGGCTTAAATAGTACTATTTTATTTTATTTTTGGTTATTTATGAAATAAAAAATTAACCCCGTTTGGTAATGTCTTAAAAAAACCAACAAAAAAAAAAAAAATCTATACTCATATGAAGAAAAAGGATAATACTTATTTTCACATTCAAAAAAAAAAAAAAAAATTTTTGATTAATTGATGTTTCAATATAAGTTTTTCTTTTTTACTTATCTCAAAATTTAGCTTTTTGATCAAGTGCCCAATGTAATAAAAAAGAAAGGAAAAATTACATTGATTTTCTCTAAAATTTAAAGAAAATACAACAAATATCACAATTTAAGTATAATTATACTACTTTCTCTTTTAACATAGCTAAAGGAATAAAAAAATAATACAATCAATGTAAAAGAGATGACAATATCATTTTTTCATTTAAGCATGTCCAATTCTTAACTTCCTTTTTTTTAATCAAATTAAAATTTGATTAAAAAAAATACTCAAAAACTACCTCTGATCATTAAATCAAGTGTTTATCAAATTCAGGAAATTTGTTTCCATCGAATTATCATCAAATCTGTAAAACCCAAGTTGTGTGTAGGATTATTTTATTGGATAGATTAGTAATTAAATTAATTTATATGGGTCATTTATTAATATCAAAGAATTAGTTATGAGATGGCATTATATTTCCTATTACTTAGATGGGTAATTTTGTAACTTTGAGAAATTAGGTTAATAAGCCCACCTAGAAGTCTTGAAAAATAAACAAAACAGAGGCTGTGAATTGCTCCGTAGGCGGCTAGGGTTTGAGAAGGTAAAAGAAAAAAGAAAAGAAAAAGAGAAAAGAGGTTCAAGGGAGGCTGCAATAGGGATTGGAGGCAACTCGTTGGTGATTTTGGGACACCCATTGGTTAAGGTAAAATCTGTCTTTACTGTTAATTATTAAGTTTATCTTGAGGAATTTAACTATCAAATGCATTAAGGGGATTTAGAAGATCTATGGGTGCCTACTTAGGTTTTGAGAATTTGGTGCAATGTGTAAGTGTAACTTTGCTTTGGGTGGGTAATAGAAACAATGGAGTTTTATATCGTGGGTAAGGGTGTGTTTGGCTTTCAAGTTGGGTTGAATGGTTTGATCTCTTGGATATTAAAGCAATACATTAATCTAATATAGTGGGGCTTTTGTGGGTGTATGTAACATGTAAAAAAATATTAATTTATTTGAGGTTTTATTTATTAGGTTTGTGTGATTGAAGTGGTGGAGCTAGGTGTTTGGAATTGGTGTTGGAGCGTTATTTCTGAGTGTTTGAGGTAAGTAACCCTCTATCACTGTTGGTTCATTTTTATTCCTATCGAATCGTTTAAAATCATAAATATTTATTTATAGCCTTCATGTTCTCTTAAAATAAAATATGGGTCAAGTATAAAACAGCATCGAAAATTATTATGAAAATTATTTGAATATTTTGTGGAACTATTATGAAAATTGTACTGAATGTTTATTCTGAAAATATCGAATGTTTTATTTAAAAGTTGTGTATTGTTTGAATTTTGAACATCACTCTAGTCTGACTATGATTTGGACCCTAGCCAATGGGGGTTATTTATTGGCGTAGAAACTAGTTTCTTTTGGGGCTTTACCACCGGCCTATGTGTGGTTCTGGGCCTTGTCACGGGCTAAGTGACCATAGTCATTAAGACTTGGGTTTTGTTAATCAAATCATTGAACCATCTGAATATCGAACCATCGATTTGAACAATGAATTACTTTGAATTATCTTGTTGGCTTTTCATTTAAAATGTATTGTACATTGTTTATTTTTAGCTATGAAACCATCTTACAAATAATTGTTCATTTATTGAACTGTAGAAAAATTTATATTTATTGGTTATCAATTTATTTATTATTTTTTTTAATACTTGATCCAGCTGGCAGTGATGGTTGGTTATTTACTGGGCTATCTAGCTTACCCTTATTTTTTTTTCAGATTTTGAAGAGTAGAGCTGCGCGGGATTTTTTTTTACATGTGGGAGTGCCGAGAGTAGGACCATGATTTAAGTACTTGGATTATTGTTTGTTAGTGGATTAAATTAGTGGACTTGGTGAACATTTTCATATAAGAACTATTTATTTTTATGGATTTTGACATTATGACAATTAAGGATTTAATTTGAGTATTTTACATTGTGGGTTATGTGATTGGATTCTTAGCCTTGCATGCTCACCTATATGAGTGTGCGGCGTTGTCACGGAGCTTGGGGCGTGACAAAATCTTTTATAAAATTTAAATTTAATTAAAATTTAAAATGATAAAACATTAGAGACGATTTTTTCATCAAAATTGGTGACAAAGAAATTTAGAATAAAAAGAAAAGTTTTAAAAAGATTTTCTTTTAATGAAAATATTGATTAATTCATAGAGATTATTTCATTTTTACCCCTATACTTTTACATGATTTTCAATGACTCCCCAGACTGCTCTTATTTTCATGCGTACCCCCATACTATTTAAGTTACTATCAATTTTGCCCCTGCCGTCGCATTTGAAACAGAAAACTTGAAAAAATTACATTTTGGCCCCAAATTTCAAAAAAAAATATACAAACCCAGCCTTTCTTACAAGCAAACCACCACCACCAACCACCACTTCAAGCCCTTTTACCTCCTTCATCATAGCTCCATTTCGCCTCATTTTTATGTCGTTGGATTCAACTCACGGTCTAGTTTTTGTATCACATCTCACACGTCTCATTCTTCCTCTTTTTGCATGCTATCGGAGCTCCGAAAGTTGATAAAAAAAAAAAATAAAGACTTTTCTTTTCGTTTTCGACTTTTCTTCAAGCCATCTTTCGAACTTCATATCTTTCTCAATTCTTAATGGTTTTACTTCATTCTTTCGCCATTCTCTTCACCTCACTTCCTACTTTGCCCTACACTACCTCACTTTCTCACAACTTCATGTAATAGGTGATTTTGGTATACCAAAACTTGTCCGAAAACTAATTTTGAAAATTTCAAAACATTTATCTTTTGTTTCTTTCTTCTCCATCTTCCTCATTCTTTACTTATAACATGATGTGGAACAAGGTTCTAGGTGGTAACAGAACTGGTAATGATGGTGGTGGTGGTAGCAGTGGGTTTGGGGTTGTAAGGTCGTGGAGATGGTAATGCTCATGGTGGCGATAATGGAGTTCGGTGGCAGTGAAGTTAGTGGTTCGAGTGGTGGTGTTGGTGAAGTTGATGAAGGTGACAAAATTGATGAAGAGATATATATATATTATCTTTCTACATATATACATACATATCAATAATCTATCTCCATAACAACCCCGTTGAAATTGCGTAGCTCCATGATTTTCTTCTTCTTCCCATCTTCCCCAAAATTCATTATTGTTATTGTACGGGAAAGAAATACACCTTCTCGTATAATCCTGTTCATCAAGTCTGCGCTCCTCCGTTCGACGTCGTTCTACTACCTGAAAACACAAACGTGAGCTAGCCGGCGGGTGTGCGCCGGAAACCTCTCCGATGCCTAAGTCAGTCAACAAGACAAACAGGCAAAAGCTCTATATATTCAGGGAGCAAAGTTGCATTACCTCTCCAAAGGTGATATTGGTGAGCTTTTATAGGTTTCGTGTGACACAATCCTAGTAGGACTCTTACTCCTCCACGTAGAGTCCTCCTAGGATTCATACTCCTGAGAGATAATGCTTCTCTCAACACCCCCCTCATTGCTTAAACCAAGTGAGATAGTTTTACCATGGCCAAACTCCAATATGACCGAAGTAAACGTTAGTTCGGCCCTTACTTTCCATTCTCTTACCTCGGCTTTCCCATGCTAAGACCAAGCTAACCATAAGAGAGTTGAGCCGAACTAACTTCAGAGCCAAGTCCTCTTAAAGACTTAGCACACCTCGGTTTCCATACACTACAACCGAACTAATTTACTGAAGACCGAACAGCGCATCCCTCAACCGAAGTAGAAATAAGCCTTACGTGACTGAACTAATTACCACGGTTTGTGACCGGTCTAACACCAAGGGTACTTCTTCAGACCGGAGTAACTTAGACGGCCTTTTTACTCAGCCCTATGCAGTGCGGCCCAAACTAGTCCATCACTTTAGCTTGGCCCAATTTATCCAGCTCGGCCCAATTTTCATATAAATTACCCTCTCAATTGCCCCTTAATTCCATCTGCAAAGCATGATAGGGATTACCTGTCTATAAGCCGAGCCATAGTTTTAACTTCTCCAGCCGAGCTAAAAAAACCCATTAGCCACTCCAGCCGAGCTAAAACACTTGCTTTTCCAGCCGAGCTACACTCAAGCCGAGCTGCGCACGCCCGGTCAAAACGTCTTTTCGATTGCAGCAACTGAAACGCTTCCCTTTCTAGTGACACGTGGCAGCCTTTTATTGGTCAATCCTAGCTGTCGCACCGCCCTCGTACTTCGTAAGTTTTGAACAGTTCCCGCCTTTTGCCCCTTCTCTTTCCACAAAACAAACAAACCCTCTTTCTGAATCATTTCACCAAAATATTCTCTCTCTGGGCCTCCACTGTTCTTCAACCTCGTGAGCTTGTGTCCTCCATTGCTGTTGCTGATTGCATGCTGCGAGACCACCAAGTACAAGAAGAGCTCTTCTCCAGGGATTGGTGTTACAAGTAGTGGTGCAGAAGACATGTATTCTTTTAGGCTTTCCAATGCGTGGTCGCATTCTTCGTCCCACTCAAACTTGGCCTTCAGTGCATGGAAGAATGGTCGGAGTCTGTCTGACGACCGGCTTATGAATCGGTTGAGCGCAGCCGCCATGCCAGTGAGATGCTGTACTTCCTTTACTGAGTTTGGCCTCTCCAGATCCTGTATTGCTTTGATCTGAGAAGGGTCCGCTTCTATACCTTGGTTGGTCACCAAGAAGCCTAGGAATTTGCCAGATCCTACTCCGAACACACACTTCGACGCGTTGAGGCGTAACTTATGCTTCTTCAGGATCTCGAACATCTCACATAGGTCCTTGAGATGGTCATTCTCATCTTTGCTCTTGACCACCATATCGTCTATGTAAGCCTCCATTGTTCTACCTAACAATGGCTCAAACATCTTGGTGACCATTCTTTGAAATGTCGCCCCTGCGTTCTTCAGGCCGAAGGGCATGACCTTGTAGCAGTACAATCCTCTTGGAGTTGTGAAGGATGTGACCTCCTGGTCTGGTTCATGCATGGCGATTTGGTGGTAGCCTCTGTATGCATCCAGAAAGCTAAGTCGGTTGTGCCCCGCCGTTAAGTCTACCAGTTGATCTATCCTCGGTAGAGGAAAGCTATCTTTTGGGCACGCCTTATTGACTGTTTTATAGTCGACGCAGACACGCCACTTGCCATTCTTCTTTGGCACTACGACGGTATTGGAGATCCATCTGGGGTAGTGCACCTCTCTGATTGCCCCAGCCTCCAGCAGGTTTCCTACTTCTTCTGCCACTATTTCGGCATGGTGGAGTGCCGACCTGCGGGTGTGCTAAATGATTGGTCTGGCAGAAGGGTGGACGTTGAGTTGGTGGCAGATGAAGTTGGGATCAATGCCTGGCATGTCGTATGGGTTCCAGGCGAACACTTCGATGTTGGAGGTCAGAAATTCCAAGACCTCCAACCTCTCAGTGCTGGACAACGACGAACCAAGCAAAAAGAACTTATCCGGGTTCTTTTCATCTACTCTGACCTCCACTAAGTCCTCTACTGCTTTCTGACTAGCCGCCTTGCCAACATCTGCGAATAGTTCATTACTCTCAGGTTCTTCAACCGAATGAACGTATCCTTTGGCAGCGCGGCTGCCGTTCACTGTGACAAAGCACTGCTTCGACATGATCTGATCTCCATAAACTTCTTCTATCACTCCGGTGTCGTTGGGAAACCGCATTACTTGGTGGTAGGAGGACGCCACCGAGCGCATGGCATGCAGCCATGTTCTGCCCAAGATGATGTTGTAGGTGGAGGGGACCTTCAACACCTAGAACTCCACTTGTTTCGTCACACTCCCTACTCTGACTGGGAGGATAATTTTGCCGACGGGCCATTCTGGCATGGAGTTGAATCCGATCAGTGGAGATACGGCAGGTGCCAAGTCTTTATCTTGCAACTTCAATTGTTTAAATGTTTCGTAGTACATTATTTCACATGAACTACCCTGGTCGATCAGAATCTGTTTGACGTCAAAATCCTTGACTCGGAGAGTGACAACCAGAGCGTCATTGTGAGGGCAATAGATCCTGTCCAAGCCTTTGTCTGAAAAAGACATGACATTTGTAGCCTCGGTCTTCCCCCTCTTAACTGTAGGCTGGGCACTTAGCACCTCTCTTAAGTGTTCAGCCTTTTTGATTGATCCTCTGAGCTCGCATACACGCTCTGGTTCAAAGACTCCATGTATCACGTTGATAATGCCTTGAGGTGGGGCGTCGATCGGCATCCCATTGGGGTTATTATGATCTTGGGGGGCTGGTTGCGTCCCTCCTTCAATGTATTTGTCCAAGTGGCCTGCTGCCACCAATTCTTCCAAGTGCTGTCTCAATGGTGTGGAGTTCTCAATGCGGTGCCCCTTCTCTTTATGGAAGGTGCACCGTGATCTGTCATCGTAATCCTTCTGAGCCTCGCCTAGCTTGGCTGGCCATTTGACGAAAGGCTCGTCTCTTATTTCACTCAGTATTCGGTAGATCGGTTTCCTGAAGACCGTGGTTATGGCAGTGCGGACTCTCAGCCATCTCTTATCCTGGTCTTCTTCGTTGTCTCGCCTACCCCGTCCGTTCTTACTCGGACGGTTTACTGCATTGACTTTTGCTGAGGCCTTTTTCTCTGGCATTGAGGTGGTGCTAGACTTTGTTTTAGCACGGGCGCCATCCTCCTCCACCCTGATGTGCTGGTGCACTTTTTCCATCAAGGCTTCCATGGTGAGAGGCGGCGTCATGGTGATTGAGTCCCTTAGTCTGTTCCCAACTGGAAGTCCTCTTTTATACTAGGCAATGGCGAGATTGGTGGGGCAGTCCCCAATCTGGTTGAACGTCTCCCAGTAACGACTGTTGTAGGATCCTAAGGTTTCCTTCTCGCCCATGTCGATGGAGAGTAACTGGTCGATCTCCACCGGGGTTTTAGTGTTTGTTCGGAACCTTGTTACAAATGCTTCTACCAATTGCGCCCAGGAGGCTATGCTGCCTTCTGGAAGTTTCTCAAACCAAGTCAAGCCTAGGTCGCCAAGGCTTGATGGGAAGAGGATGCACATCAAAGCCTCGTTTCGCCGGTATACAGCCATAACTTGGCGAAAGTGGCTCAAGTGTGAATAGGGGTCCGTCTTCCCTTCATACGTAGTGAATTTGGGCTGAAGGAAGCTTGATGGTAAAGGCGCGTTCTCAATTGCGGGAACAAACGGTGAGGTCTGCAGCCTCGCCAATGCCTTGTCCGTTGGTTCATAGGCTGGGCGCGATATTGGCATTCCAACCTCGACGTTTCCATGCGTCCGAGGAGCCAACCGCTGTAAGGCAGAAACTTTATGTGGATCATGTGCCCTGGCCTCTTCCCTGCATCGTGCCTTTTCTTCTAGCACGGTTCGTAGGTTGGACGATCTGGGTAACTCTGTCTGTCTAGATCTTGTTTGGTGCGTATGCGAAGGCCAATACGTGCTCCCTTCCGTGTATGACCTCTCGGATCTCGTCCTTTCAGACCTGGGGTGACGAGTTCTGGAAGATCTGGGTTGAGTATCGCCTGTCCTGAGGCTTTTACTCTCTACTTGTGAAGGTGTGGTGTTCCTACTACGACCTTCCGAGTGACGAGGAGGCGTCTTGGTTGTGCGCCTCGCTCCTGTCGCCACTTCTTTTCCCTTCATCTGGCACTTTAGGGATTCCATATTCGCCGCCATCCGTCGTATCAACTCGTCTTGCTCCTTGACGCGTTCTTCCAAGGTTTGATCAACCCTCTGCCTTTGTCTTTCTGGACTCTGTGAACGGGAGTGGTGAGGGCTGTCAATCCGCCTTCTCTCCCTTGTATCCCTCCTGGGATTCTGTCGTTGCTCCAAGTCCGCCATAGGAGGGATCAAAGGTAGTCCTTCGCGTCTCGTACCTCCCTGTGGTGTTTGTCCGTCGATGGCAGACTGTGACACATCTTCGTTGTGCGCCATTGATTCTTTCTGAGGAAAGGCATGATCAAAAGGTTGTTCTTGTCTGAGTTCCCACAGACGGCGCCAATTGTACGGGAAAGAAATACACCTTCTCGTATAATCCTGTTGATCAAGTCTGCGCTCCTCCGTTCGACGTCGTTCTACTACCTGAAAACACAAACGTGAGCTAGCCGGCGGGTGTGCGCCGGAAACCTCTCCGATGCCTAAGTCAGTCAACAAGACAAACAGGCAAAAGCTCTATGTATTCAGGGAGCAAAGTTGCATTACCTCTCCAAAGGTGATATTGGTGAGCTTTTATAGGTTTCGTGTGACACAATCCTAGTAGGACTCTTACTCCTGCACGTAGAGTCCTCCTAGGATTCATACTCCTGAGAGATAATGCTTCTCTCAACACCCCCCTCACTGCTTAAACCAAGTGAGATAGTTTTACCATGGCCAAACTCCAATATAACCGAAGTAAACGTTAGTTCGGCCCTTACTTTCCATTCTCTTACCTCGGCTTTCCCATGCTAAGACCGAGCTAACCATAAGAGAGTTGAGCCGAACTAACTTCAGAGCCAAGTCCTCTTAAAGACTTAGCACACCTCGGTTTCCATACGCTACAACCAAACTAATTTACTGAAGACCGAACAGCGCATCCCTCAACCGATGTAGAAATAAGCCTTATGTGACCGAACTAATTACCACGGTTTGTGACCGGTCTAACACCAAGGGTACTTCTTCAGACCGGAGTAACTTAGACGGCCTTTTTACTCAGCCCTTCGCAGTGCGGCCCAAACTAGTCCATCACTTTAGCTTGGCCCAATTTATCCAGCTCGGCCCAATTTACCCAGCTCGGCCCAATTTTCTTATAAATTACCCTCTCAATTGCCCCTTAATTCCATCTGCAAAGCATGATAGGGATTACCTGTCTATAAGCCGAGCCATAGTTTTAACTTCTCCAGCCGAGCTAAAAAAACCCATTAGCCACTCCAGCCGAGCTAAAACACTTGCTTTTCCAGCCGAGTTACACTCAAGCCGAGCTGCGCAAGCCCGGTCAAAACGTCTTTTCGATTGCAGCAACTGAAACGCTTCCCTTTCCAGTGACACGTGGCAGCCTTTTATTGGTCAATCCTAGCTGTCGCGCCGCCCTCGTACTTCGTAAGTTTTGAACAGTTCCTGCCTTTTGCCCCTTCTCTTTCCACAAAACAAACAAACCCTCTTTCTGAATCATTTCACCAAAATATTCTCTCTCTGGGCCTCCACTGTTCTTCAACCTCGTGAGCTTGTGTCCTCCATTCCTGTTGCTGTTCTTACCCCCTATTCTTGCCACTTTTTCTGGTAAGCCTTTCTCAAACCCCTTTTGTTGTTTTGTAGTTGCTTTAGTCCATAGCATACTGCTTTTCGTGTTTTGTTGTGCGTGTTTTTACAAAACATATCTCTTCCATTTTGCCTTATTTCCTCTGAAAACATTACCTTAGAACCTCTGGTATTCATGAAATAATCTGTAGAATACTTTCTTTGATCTAAAATCACTCACAACCGAACTAGCAAACTATTTTTGCTTATATAAAGACTTAGGTAGATTGGAACCGAACTAGAACTTGTACATATCACAGTAGTTTCAAGAGGTCTCCATCTGATTCACACTAGCCGAAATAAAAACGCACCGAACTAGAAGTCTACGCCCTCAACCGGACTAAGCTTTGGGGCTAAGCCAGCTTTCTTAGTTTCTAAACCGGACTTAGAAAGCTGCCCCTTGAAGCATAACCGGAGTAACAAAACCCATAGGTGGAACCGAGATAACCAATCATACTGCCGAGCCGAGATAACAAGCAACTTGTTAAAACCGAGGTAGATCCTGTAGCACCCTATTTAGCCGAAGTAAGGCTTCTTTTTCTTGTTTTGTTTTTGTAGCACGGTCAATGATCTGTGCTTAACACCTTGTTTTTCCACTTTGCAGACTTAGGTTGCCCAGGCACTCCCTCTGCGCGCTCAACCGAGCTTTTGAGCGCATCTTCTCAACCGAGCTAAATTATTTCTAACTTATACAATAAATGGGGAAATATAGGTTCCTTGTAGAAACCCCAGGAGGCCTAGCCGAATTCCGAAAGGATTAGAACATTCCAGCCGGTGTAAATCTTACCTTAGCCGAACAAGATGTTGACCCATGGGGCAACGAAGGCTTTGTCCCCTTTACCATTCAATCAATAATAGAAACCGGACTACGATTTCCAGTCCAACCACTAATCTGTGAGTTTCTTAGGCAAACCAGACTATGCCCAACCCAACTCTCCACTAATACTTACCGAATCATAATGGGAATAGCCGAACTGAACCGCCAAACCGGCCTCAACCTAGGCTTAGCCGAAATATTTCACCAATACTCCATAGGATCCAAAGACGACGGTTGGTGCTATTATTTGAGAATACGCCGTGGCCGAGAGAAAATAATTAAAGATACACCGGACAAAGACCTAAATGATGATGATTTCTTCTGGGTGTCTGGGAACTTCGAGGACCATCAAGCCCAGATTCCTGGCCAAAGAATAAATTGGAAAAAAGGAGAACCGGGTATACATACTTCGGTTTCAATTCATCCTTTTCTTCTAATTCGGTTTTCATTCTGAACCGGACTAACAGTTGTCTTCTTTTGCAGATAAGGCCCATCTCCTATCGAATTACGGCTACCCCAACCTAGGTATTCTGCGCGCCGCACTACGGGTTAAGGAAAGAAGTTGGGCTAAATTGCTAAACTTCGAACCGACATACCGATACAGCGGTCGCCGAAAAGCGAGGGTGACTGACTTTCTTCTTGAGGAAGCACCGCAACCAGACCCCTCCTTGCCCGAAATCAACCTAATACCTCTCACAGCCAAACAAGAAATGGCAAAAAGAAACCGACTGAAGGCTTTACTGACCGCAACAAACCCCGCCGAAGTACCACAAGCCGGCCAGACCATGGAGACCGTGGTGGCCCTTCCATCCCAACAGCCATCTTCCTCTCGCCGAAACAAGCGTGCCCGGACTAGCCAAACCGAGCCACGACTTGTTGATGAGGACGAGACTGTTCTGCCACCCAGCCCACCTCCAAGCCCTCAGCAAAGCCTCCAACTGGAGCATACCGACCGAACTGCGTCCTCCAAATGGACTCCTACCCTCACCTTCAACAACCGAGATATCACCGCGTCTGATTCGGTGGTCTCAGAGAAAGACCACTTAATGGCTTTTAATCTAGCCAAAAGTGTGTGCCTTCCAAAAGATATGGAGCACCACTATAAACAACTCAACACCGAATTGAAGTCCATTCGGTCTTCAACCAAGTCCATGATCCTGGTAAATAGCCTTCTTCTTTCCTTGTAATTTTTTCCGACTTTCAGTTCGGCTAATGTTACTTCTCCTTTGCAGGCCGTCCAGAAAAACCGAGTTACACATAGGAGGGTCATGGAGCTTAGGCGAAGTATCAGGGAGGCCGTAGCGGAGGCCGAAGCAAAAACAGCCGAGCTTGACGAGGCCAGAAACCAATTGGCCGAGCTGCGATCTGAAAACGGTCAGCTGACCGCGCTTGCTAATTCGGTTGAGGCCGAGAAGCAGAAGGTTGCCAACGAGTCAAAAGACAAATACCTGCGCCTTTTGGCTAAGATGGAAAAGAAAAAAGACACCGAGATAGCCCAATTGAAGGAGGGCATCAAGAAAGCCACAAAACAAGGCTTTAAGGAGGCCGAAGATGCATACACCCTCCAGTGCAACGCAGCCAAGGATTTATTCTTCAAATATGGCTGGAGGAGTGCGGTGGAGAAGCTCGGTTGTACGCCTGACACCGAGGTCTACAATCCTCCACCGTACACCATTCCGGCTTCGCTTTCGCAATACGCTGCCGATCTCCAAAGGCAATTTCTTGAGGGGTCCGGTGATGATGATGATGATGACGACGAAAAGGATAAGGAGCCAACTCTCACCCCGGTTCTCAATGAACAACAGCAAAATAGTCAAACAGTTCGGTTGGAGCCAGCCATTGAAGACCTAACGGACGAACTGCAACCAACTGAGACCGAGGTTCAAGCAGAGACTGAGGTTCAAGCTGAGACCGAGCTCCCAGATCAAACCGTGCTCCCAACCGACACCGGACTCCGGATAGATGCTGATGCAGAATTTGATGCTGAAATTGATGAACTTCTCCGTTGATTTTCTTTTTTCTTTCTCCTTTTCTTTTGTTTGAAACTTGTAACCGGGCTGCGGCCCCTCAATTGTACTGCCTTTTGTACTTTTAATTAAAAAAATCTTCTTCTGTGCTCCAACTCTTATTTCGGTTTTATTACCTGTTTGATCATGCTTGCACTTGTAATGAATTTTCCGCGAACTCATTTGCTGTACTGTGATCTCGGTTTAAGCTATCTAACTTACTAGCCAACCACTCTTCAGCCGATATAGCTACTTTGGCTGAAGAGTATCCAGTGTTGGTTTAATCCAGCCAACCACTCTTCAGCCGATATAACTACTTCGGCTGAAGAGTACAAAGAGTTGGTTTAATCCAGCCAACCACTCTTCATCCATACACTTACTTCGACTGAAGAGTAAAAATAGTTGGTTTAATCCAGCCAACCACTCTTCAGCCATACACTTACTTTGACTGAAGAGTACAAAGAGTTGGTTTAATCCAGCCAACCACTCTTTAGCCATACACTTACTTCAGCTGAAGAGTAAAAAATAGTTGGTTTAATCCAGCCAACCACTCTTCAGCCATACACTTACTTCGGCTGAAGAGTAACAAGGGTTGGTTTAATCCAGCCAACCTCTAAGTTGGTTTTTCCAGCCAACTTAGAATAAAGTGTTTGGTTATTCCGACCAAACGTCCTGCAGCCTAGATCCTTATCCTGGGCTTAGGAGGGGTCATAGTTGGTTATTCCGGCCAACTTATGTTTACAGTGCTATTAACTTACTAAAGCTACTTTCTACTGAAAACAATTATACTAAGAAAGAATCGACTTCGTCTATTGAGAAAGTAAAAAATTACACATACTTAAAAGAAAAAAAAAGCTAGAAATAAAATAGCTTGAGATTTGCAGTGTTCCATGGCCTGGGATTTGCTTTGCCGTCCTTATCTTCCAAGTGGTATGCCCCTTTGCCTGCTAATCCAACCACTTTGTAAGGTCCTTCCCAATTAGGCCCCAGCTTACCATCTCCTGGAACCAAGGTGTTTCCCATCACTTTGCGCAGCACCCAATCTCCGATCTTGAATTGCCTTGGATGCACTGTTTTGTTATACTTTCTTGACAATTCTTTTTGGTAGGAGGCGATGTGAACCAATGCTCTGTCTCTTCTTTCTTCCACAAGGTCAAGCTCCAATGTTATGGCTTCGCCATTTAAGTCTGGATCAAAGTTTTCGCTTCGAATTGTGGGGAGGCCAACTTCTAATGGGATGACTGCTTCCATGCCATAGGCTAAGGAGAATGGTTTTTCTCCTGTTGATCGTCGAGGTGTGGTGCGGTAAGCCCATAGAACATGGGGGAGCTCTTCTGCCCACTTACCTTTGGCTTTTTCTAACCTTTTCTTCAACCCATCCAGGACTACCTTGTTTGATGCCTCCGCCTGACCGTTTGCTTGGGGATATGCCGGTGTAGAATTGTAGAACTCTATCTTGTATTCTTCACAAAAGCCTCTGAAAATTCTGCCGTCGAACTGAGTGCCGTTGTCTGAGATCAGTGCTTTTGGTATGCCAAAGCGAGTAATGATGTTCTGCCAGACAAACTTCTTCACATCTTTTTCTTTGATTGATGCCAAGGCTTCTGCTTCCACCCACTTTGTGAAGTAGTCGGTTGTCGCAAGGAAGAACTTCCTGTTGCCTGGTGCTGTTGGAAGTGGTCCCACTATGTTTAAGCGCCACATTGCGAAAGGCCATGGGCTAGTCAATGGTAGTAATTCTCTGGCAGGTTGGTGTATTTGGTGCGCAAACTTTTGACACTTTTCGCATTTTTTGACATACTTCTCTGAATCTGCTTGCATGTATGGCCACCAATACCCTTGTGAAATTGCTCGGTATGCCAATGATCTTCCTCCTTGATGGCTGCCGCATACACCCTCATGTATTTCGAATAGGAATGCTTCCACTTTACTGGGGTGAACACACTTCAAGGTCCTGAGAATGACTTCTTCTATAATGCCAAGGATGGGGAGAGCCAAAATCGCTGTGATTCTGCTCTTATTCTGTTGGCTTCTTTCTTTTCCTCTGGTAAGGTGCCGTCTTTCAGAAACAGTATGATGGGATCCATCCAAGAGGGGCCTAACTCTGCACAACATACCTCTTCTGCTTCTGGGTCTTCAATGCTTGGTCTAGGCAAGTAGTCGATTAGTAGTGGGTGAGGAATGGAGGTGTCTGCCATTGAGGCGAAGCCTGCGAGTTCGTCTGCTCTGCTGTTTTCCTCTCTGCCGATCTGTTCTATCCTCACCACCTCAAACTTCTTTATCTCTGTTCTGACCAATTCTTGGTACTTGGCCATTCTATCATCCTTTGCCTCGTAGTCGCCAGATATTTGGTTTACCACCAGCTGCGAGTCGCTGTAAACCATTAGCTCGATGGCCTTCATGTAGAATGCTGACTTGAGGCCTGCCAGAAGTGCTTCATACTCTGCTTCGTTGTTTGATGCTGGGAAGCTAAGGTTGATTGCCTGCTCCACTACTAGGCCGTCTGGAGAGATGAGGACTATGCCAAGTCCTGCTCCATGCCGGTTGGATGCTCCATCCACGAAGAGCTTCCACATCTCTCCGACGAACAACTTCCAGCAGGTGGAGGGATCAGATGATGCCTTGGGATCTTCCACGTTGCTAGTGTCTTCTTCAGGGTCCATGCTCGTTGTCTGCCCCTTGCTTTCTGTTTGCATCAAGTCTTTATTTGTCGGTGAGTCCTGACTTGGTATAGCATGGTTTATTTCTTCCTCCCTTTCTTTACGCTGGTCTGCCTTGGGGCCTGACTAAGTAACCAGCACCAGGGGTTGCGTTATTCCGACGTCAACTTCCATCCCTAGTTCGGTTGTCTCAGTTAGGTCGATTGGGCAGATGTGATGACTCCCTGGTGTGAATTCTGCAACAAAATCTGCCAATGCTTGTGCTTTTATTGCGGTCCTAGGTTGGAACTTGATGTCGTATTGTCCCAACTCTACTGCCCACTTTAGAATTCGCCCAGAGAAGTTTGCTCTTTCAAATAAAGCCTTTAATGGGAAGGCTGTGAGAACAATTATGGTGTGAGCGTGGAAGTAATGCGACAGCTTCCTGGAGGCCATCATCAAGGCCAATGCCAGTTTCTCCAGTGGCAAGTACCTTGTTTCGGCGCCCAGTAATGTTTTGTTGACATAGTAAATAGGAAGATGTTGGATTCCTTCTGCGCGGACCAAAACTGCGCTGATTGCATGCTGCGAGACCGCCAAGTACAAGAAGAGCTCTTCTCCAGGGATTGGTGTTACAAGTAGTGGTGCAGAAGACATGTATTCTTTTAGGCTTTCCAATGCGTGGTCGCATTCTTCGTCCCACTCAAACTCGGCCTTCAGTGCATGGAAGAATGGTCGGAGTCTGTCTGACGACCGGCTTATGAATCGGTTGAGCGCAGCCGCCATGCCAGTGAGATGCTGTACTTCCTTTACTGAGTTTGGCCTCTCCAGATCCTGTATTGCTTTGATCTGAGAAGGGTCCGCTTCTATACCTCGGTTGGTCACCAAGAAGCCTAGGAATTTGCCAGATCCTACTCCGAACACACACTTCGACGCGTTGAGGCGTAACTTATGCTTCTTCAGGATCTCGAACATCTCACCTAGGTCCTTGAGATGGTCATTCTCATCTTTGCTCTTGACCACCATATCGTCTATGTAAGCTTCCATTGTTCTACCTAACAATGGCTCAAACATCTTAGTGACCATTCTTTGAAATGTCGCCCCTGCGTTCTTCAGGCCGAAGGGCATGACCTTGTAGCAGTACAATCCTCTTGGAGTTGTGAAGGATGTGACCTCCTGGTCTGGTTCATGCATGGCGATTTGGTGGTAGCCTCTGTATGCATCCAGAAAGCTAAGTCGGTTGTGCCCCGCCGTTAAGTCTACCAGTTGATCTATCCTCGGTAGAGGAAAGCTATCTTTTGGGCACGCCTTATTGACTGTTTTATAGTCGACGCAGACATGCCACTTGCCATTCCTCTTTGGCACTACGACGGTATTGGAGATCCATCTGGGGTAGTGCACCTCTCTGATTGCCCCAGCCTCCAGCAGGTTTCCTACTTCTTCTGCCACTATTTCGGCATGGTGGAGTGCCGACCTGCGGGTGTGCTGAATGATTGGTCTGGCAGAAGGGTGGACGTTGAGTTGGTGGCAGATGAAGTTGGGATCAATGCCTGGCATGTCGTATGGGGTCCAGGCGAACACTTCGATGTTGGAGGTCAGAAATTCCAAGACCTCCAACCTCTCAGTGCTAGACAACGACGAACCAAGCAAAAAGAACTTATCCGGGTTCTTTTCATCTATTCTGACCTCCACTAAATCCTCTACTGCTTTCTAACTAGCTGCCTTGCCAACATCTGCGAATAGTTCATTACTCTCAGGTTCTTCAACCGAATGAACGTATCCTTTGGCAGCGCGGCTGCCGTTCACTGTGACAAAGCACTGCTTCGACATGATCTGATCTCCATAAACTTCTTCTATCACTCCGGTGTCGTTGGGAAACCGCATTACTTGGTGGTAGGACGACGCCACCGAGCGCATGGCATGCAGCCATGTTCTACCCAAGATGATGTTGTAGGTGGAGGGGACCTTCAACACCCAGAACTCCACTTGTTTCGTCACACTCCCTACTCTGACTGGGTGGATAATTTTGCCGACGGGCCATTCTGGCATGGAGTTGAATCCGATCAGGGGAGATACGGCAAGTGCCAAGTCTTTGTCTTGCAACTTCAATTGTTTAAATGTTTCGTAGTACATTATTTCACATGAACTACCCTGGTCGATTAGAATCCGTTTGACGTCAAAATCCTTGACTCGGAGAGTGACAACCAGAGCGTCATTGTGAGGGCAATAGATCCTGTCCAAGCCTTTGTCTGAAAAAGACAAGACGTTTGTAGCCTCGGTCTTCCCCCTCTTAACTGTAGGCTGGGCACTAAGCACCTCTCTTAAGTGTTCAGCCTTTTTGATTGATCCTCTGAGCTCGCATACACGCTCTGGTTCAAAGACTCCATGTATCACGTTGATAATGCCTTGAGGTGGGGCGTCGATCGGCATCCCATTGGGGTTATTATGATCTTGGGGGGCTGGTTGTGTCCCTCCTTCAATGTATTTGTCCAAGTGACCTGCTGCCACCAATTCTTCCAAGTGTTGTCTCAATGGTGTCCAGTTCTCAGTGTGGTGCCCCTTCTCTTTATGGAAGGTGCACCGTGATCTGTCATCGTAATCCTTCTGAGCCTCGCCTAGCTTGGCTGGCCATTTGACGAAAGGCTCGTCTCTTATTTCACTCAGTATTCGGTAGATCGGTTTCCTGAAGACCGTGGTTATGGCAGTGCGGACTCTCAGCCATCTCTTATCCTGGTCTTCTTCGTTGTCTCGCCTGCCCCGCCCGTTCTTGCTCGGACGGTTTACCGCATTGACTTTTGCTGAGGCCTTTTTCTCTGGCGTTGAGGCGGTGCTAGACTTTCTTTTAGCACGGGCGCCATCCTCCTCCACCCTGATGTGCTGGTGCACTCTTTCCATCGAGGCTTCCATGGTGAGAGGCGGCGTCATGGTGATTGAGTCCCTTAGTTTGTTCCCAACTGGAAGTCCTCTTTTATACTGGGCAATGGCGAGATTGGTGGGGCAGTCCCTAATCTGGTTGAACGTCTCCCAGTAACGACTGTTGTAGGATCGTAAGGTTTCCTTCTCGCCCATGTCGATGGAGAGTAACTGGTCAATCTCCACCGGGGTTTTAGTGTTTGTTGGGAACCTTGTTACAAATGCTTCTGCCAATTGCGCCCAGGAGGCTATGCTGCCTTCTAGAAGTTTCTCAAACCAAGTCAAGCCTAGGTCGCCAAGGCTTGATGGGAAGAGGATGCACATCAAATCCTCGTTTCGCCGGTATACAGCCATAACCTGGCGAAAGTGGCTCAAGTGTGAATAGGGGTCCGTCTTCCCTTCATACGTAGTGAATTTGGGCTGAAGGAAGCCTGATGGTAAGGGCACGTTCTCAATTGCGGGAACGAACGGTGAGGTCTGCAGCCTCGCCAATGCCTTGTCTGTTGGTTCATAAGCTGGGCGCGATATTGGCATTCCAACCTCGACGTTTCCATGCGTCCGAGGAGCCAACCGCTGTAAGGCAGAAACTCTATGTGGATCATGTGCCCTGGCCTCTTCCCTGCATCGTGCCTTTTCTTCTAGCACGGTTCGTAGGTCGGACGATCTGGGTAACTCTGTCTGTCTAGATCTTGTTTGGTGCGTATGCGAAGGCCAATACGTGCTCCCTTCCGTGTATGACCTCTCGGATCTCGTCCTTTCAGACCTGGGGTGACGAGTTCTGGAAGATCTGGGTTGAGTATCGCCTGTCCTGAGGCTTTTACTCTCTGCTTGTGAAGGTGTGGTGTTCCTACTACGACCTTCCGAGTGACGAGGAGGCGTCTTGGTTGTGCGCCTCGCTCCTGTCGCCACTTCTTTTCCCTTCATCTGGCGCTTTAGGGATTCCATATTCGCCGCCATCCGTCGTATCAACTCGTCTTGCTCCTTGACGCGTTCTTCCAAGGTTTGATCAACCCTCTGCCTTTGTCTTTCTGGACTCTGTGAACGGGAGTGGTGAGGGTTGTCAGTCCGCCTTCTCTCCCTTGTATCCCTCCTGGGATTCTGTCGTTGCTCCAAGTCCGCCATAGGAGGGATCAAAGGTAGTCCTTCGCGTCTCGTACCTCCCTGTGGTGTTTGTCCGACGATGGCGGACTGTGACACATCTTCGTTGTGCGCCATTGATTCTTTCTGAGGAAAGGCTTGATCAAAAGTTTGTTCTTGTCTGAGTTCCCACAGACGGCGCCAATTGTATGGGAAAGAAATACACCTTCTCGTATAATCCTGTTGATCAAGTCTGCGCTCCTCCGTTCGACGTCGTTCTACTACCTGAAAACACAAACGTGAGCTAGCCGGCGGGTGTGCGCCGAAAACCTCTCCGATGCCTAAGTCAGTCAACAAGACAAACAGGCAAAAGCTCTATGTATTCAGGGAGCAAAGTTGCATTACCTCTCCAAAGGTGATATTGGTGAGCTTTTATAGGTTTTGTGTGGCACAATCCTAGTAGGACTCTTACTCCTCTACGTAGAGTCCTCCTAGGATTCATACTCCTGAGAGATAATGCTTCTCTCAACACCCCCCTCACTGCTTAAACCAAGTGAGATAGTTTTACCATGGCCAAACTCCAATATGACCGAAGTAAACGTTAGTTCGGCCCTTACTTTCCATTCTCTTACCTCGGCTTTCCCATGCTAAGACCGAGCTAACCATAAGAGAGTTGAGCCGAACTAACTTCAGAGCCAAGTCCTCTTAAAGACTTAGCACACCTCGGTTTCCATACGCTACAACCGAACTAATTTACTGAAGACCGAACAGCGCATCCCTCAACCGAAGTAGAAATAAGCCTTATGTGACCGAACTAATTACCACGGTTTGTGACCGGTCTAACACCAAGGGTACTTCTTCAGACCGGAGTGACTTAGACGGCCTTTTTACTCAGCCCTTCGCAGTGCGGCCCAAACTAGTCCATCACTTTAGCTTGGCCCAATTTATCCAGCTCGGCCCAATTTACCCAGCTCGGCCCAATTTTCATATAAATTACCCTCTCAATTGCCCCTTAATTCCATCTGCAAAGCATGATAGGGATTACCTGTCTATAAGCCGAGCCATAGTTTTAACTTCTCTAGCCGAGCTAAAAAAACCCATTAGCCACTCCAGCCGAGCTAAAACACTTGCTTTTCCAGCCGAGCTACACTCAAGCCGAGCTGCGCACGCCCGGTCAAAACGTCTTTTCGATTGCAGCAACTGAAATGCTTCCCTTTCCAGTGACACGTGGCAGCCTTTTATTGGTCAATCCTAGCTGTCGCGCCGCCCTCGTACTTCGTAAGTTTTGAACAGTTCCCGCCTTTTTCCCCTTCTCTTTCCACAAAACAAACAAACCCTCTTTCTGAATCATTTCACCAAAATATTCTCTCTCTGGGCCTCCACTGTTCTTTAACCTCGTGAGCTTGTGTCCTCCATTGCTGTTGCTGTTCTTACCCCCTATTCTTGCCTCTTTTTCTGGTAAGCCTTTCTCAAACCCCTTTTGTTGTTTTGTAGTTGCTTTAGTCCATAGCATACTGTTTTTCGTGTTTTGTTGTGCGTGTTTTTACAAAACATATCTCTTCCATTTTGCCTTATTTCCTCTGAAAACATTACCTTAGAACCTCTGGTATTCATGAAATAATCTGTAGAATACTTTCTTTGATCTAAAATCACACACAACCGAACTAGCAAACTGTTTTTGCTTATATAAAGACTTAGGTAGATTGGAACCGAACTAGAACTTGTACATATCACTGTAGTTTCAAGAGGTCTCCATCTGATTCACACTAGCCGAAATAAAAACGCACCGAACTAGAAGTCTACGCCCTCAACCGGACTAAGCTTTGGGGCTAAGCCAGCTTTCTTAGTTTCTAAACCGGACTTAGAAAGCTGCCCCTTGAAGCATAACCGGAGTAACAAAACCCATAGGTGGAACCGAGATAACCAATCATACTGCCGAGTCGAGATAACAAGCAACTTGTTAAAACCGAGGTAGATCCTGTAGCACCCTATTTAGCCGAAGTAAGGCTTCTTTTTCTTGTTTTGTTTTTGTAGCACGGTCAATGATCTGTGCTTAACACCTTGTTTTTCCACTTTGCAGACTTAGGTTGCCCAGGCACTCCCTCTGCGCGCTCAACCGAGCTTTTGAGCGCATCTTCTCAACCGAGCTAAATTATTTCTAACTTATACAATAAATGGGGAAATATAGGTTCCTTGTAGAAACCCCAGGAGGCCTAGCCGAATTCCGAAAGGATTAGAACATTCCAGCCGGTGTAAATCTTACCTTAGCCGAACAAGATGTTGACCCATGGGGCAACGAAGGCTTTGTCCCCTTTACCATTCAATCAATAATAGAAACCGGACTACGATTTCCAGTCCAACCACTAATCTGTGAGTTTCTTAGGCAAACCAGACTATGCCCAACCCAACTCTCCACTAATACTTACCGAATCATAATGGGAATAGCCGAACTGAACCGCCAAACCGGCCTCAACCTAGGCTTAGCCGAAATATTTCACCAATACTCCATAGGATCCAAAGACGACGGTTGGTGCTATTATTTGAGAATACGCCGTGGCCGAGAGAAAATAATTAAAGATACACCGGACAAAGACCTAAATGATGATGATTTCTTCTGGGTGTCTGGGAACGTCGAGGACCATCAAGCCCAGATTCCTGGCCAAAGAATAAATTGGAAAAAAGGAGAACCGGGTATACATACTTCGGTTTCAATTCATCCTTTTCTTCTAATTCGGTTTTCATTCTGAACCGGACTAACAGTTGTCTTCTTTTACAGATAAGGCCCATCTCCTATCGAATTACGGCTACCCCAACCTAGGTATTCTGCGCGCCGCACTACGGGTTAAGGAAAGAAGTTGGGCTAAATTGCTAAACTTCGAACCGACATACCGATACAGCGGTCGCCGAAAAGCGAGGGTGACTGACTTTCTTCTTGAGGAAGCACCGCAACCGGACCCCTCCTTGCCCGAAATCAACCTAATACCTCTCACAGCCGAACAAGAAATGGCAAAAAGAAACCGACTGAAGGCTTTACTGACCGCAACAAACCCCGCCGAAGTACCACATGCCGGCCAGACCATGGAGACCGTGGTGGCCCTTCCATCCCAACAGCCATCTTCCTCTCGCCGAAACAAGCGTGCCCGGACTAGCCAAACCGAGCCACGACTTGTTGATGAGGACGAGACCGTTCTGCCACCCAGCCCACCTCTAAGCCCTCAGCAAAGCCTCCAACCGGAGCATACCGACCGAACTGCCTCCTCCAAATGGACTCCTACCCTCACCTTCAACGACCGAGATATCACCGCGTCTGATTCGGTGGTCTCAGAGAAGGACCACTTAATGGCTTTTAATCTAGCCAAAAGTGTGTGCCTTCCAAAAGATATGGAGCACCACTATAAACAACTCAACACCGAATTGAAGTCCATTCGGTCTTCAACCAAGTCCACGATCCTGGTAAATAGCCTTCTTCTTTCCTTGTAATTTTTTCCGACTTTTAGTTCAGCTAATGTTACTTCTCCTTTGCAGGCCATCCAGAAAAACCAAGTTACACATAGGAGGGTCATGGAGCTTAGGCGAAGTACCAGGGAGGCCGTGGCGGAGGCCGAAGCAAAAACAGCCGAGCTTGAAGAGGCCAGAAACCAATTGGCCGAGCTGCGATCTGAAAACGGTCGGCTGACCGCGCTTGCTAATTCGGTTGAGGCCGAGAAGCAGAAGGTTGCCAACGAGGCAAAAGACAAATACCTGCGCCTTTTGGCTAAGATGGAAAAGAAAAAAGACACCGAGATAGCCCAATTGAAGGAGGGCATCAAGAAAGCCGCAAAACAAGGCTTTAAGGAGGCCGAAGATGCATACACCCTCCAGTGCAACGCAGCCAAGGATTTATTCTTCAAATGTGGCTGGAGGAGTGCGGTGGAGAAGCTCGGTTGTACGCCTGACACCGAGGTCTACAATCCTCCACCGTACACCATTCCGGCTTCGCTTTCGCAATACGCTGCCGATCTTCAAAGGCAATTTCTTGAGGGGTCCGGTGATGATGAAGATGATGATGAAGAGGATGAGGAGCCAACTTTCACCCCGGTCATCAATGAACAACAGCAAAATAGTTAAACAGTTCAGTTGAAGCCAGCCATTGAAGACCTAACGGACGAGCTGCAACCAACTGAGACCGAGGTTCAAGCTGAGACCGAGGTTCAAGCTGAGACCGAGCTCCCAGATCAAACTGTGCTCCCAACCGACACCGGACTGCGGATAGATGCTGATGCAGAATTTGATGCTGAAATTGATGAACTTCTCCGTTGATTTTCTTTTTTCTTTCTCCTTTTCTTTTGTTTGAAACTTGTAACCGGGCTGCGGCCCCTCAATTGTACTGCCTTTTGTACTTTTAATTAAAAAATCTTCTTCTGTGCTCCAACTCTTATTTCGGTTTTATTACCTGTTTGATCATGCTTGCACTTGTAATGAATTTTCCGCGAACTCATTTGCTATACTGTGATCTCGGTTTAAGCTATCTAACTTACTAGCCAACCACTCTTCAGCCGATATAGCTACTTCGGCTGAAGAGTATCCAGTGTTGGTTTAATCCAGCCAACCACTCTTCAGCCGATATAACTACTTCGGCTGAAGAGTACAAAGAGTTGGTTTAATCCAGCCAACCACTCTTCATCCATACACTTACTTCGACTGAAGAGTAAAAATAGTTGGTTTAATCCAGCCAACCACTCTTCAGCCATACACTTACTTTGACTGAAGAGTACAAAGAGTTGGTTTAATCCAGCCAACCACTCTTTAGCCATACACTTACTTCGGCTGAAGAGTAAAAAATAGTTGGTTTAATCCAGCCAACCACTCTTCAGCCATACACTTACTTCGGCTGAAGAGTAACAAGGGTTGGTTTAATCCAGCCAACCTCTAAGTTGGTTTTTCCAGCCAACTTAGAATAAAATGTTTGGTTATTCCGACCAAACGTCCTGCAGCCTGGATCCTTATCCTGGGCTTAGGAGGGGTCATAGTTGGTTATTCCGGCCAACTTATGTTTACAGTGCTATTAACTTACTAAAGCTACTTTCTACTGAAAACAATTATACTAAGAAAGAATCGACTTGTTTTATTGAGAAAGTAAAAAATTACACATACTTAAAAGAAAAAAAAGCTAGAAATAAAATAGCTTGAGATTTGCAGTGTTCCATGGCCTGGGATTTGCTTTGCCGTCCTTATCTTCCAAGTGGTATGCCCCTTTGCCTGCTAATCCAACCACTTTGTAAGGTCCTTCCCAATTAGGCCCCAGCTTACCATCTCCTGGAACCAAGGTGTTTCCCATCACTTTGCGCAGCACCCAATCTCCGATCTTGAATTGCCTTGGATGCACTGTTTTGTTATACTTTCTTGACAATTCTTTTTGGTAGGAGGCGATGTGAACCAATGCTCTGTCTCTTCTTTCTTCCACAAGGTCAAGCTCCAATGTTATGGCTTCGCCATTTAAGTCTGGATCAAAGTTTTCGCTTCGAATTGTGGGGAGGCCAACTTCTAATGGGATGACTGCTTCCATGCCATAGGCTAAGGAGAATGGTTTTTCTCCTGTTGATCATCGAGGCGTGGTGCGGTAAGCCCATAGAACATGGGGGAGCTCTTCTGCCCACTTACCTTTGGCTTTTTCTAACCTTTTCTTCAACCCATCCAGGACTACCTTGTTTGATGCCTCCGCCTGACCGTTTGCTTGGGGATACGCCGGTGTAGAATTGTAGAACTCTATCTTGTATTCTTCACAAAAGCCTCTGAAAATTCTGCCGTCGAACTGAGTGCCGTTGTCTGAGATCAGTGCTTTTGGTATGCCAAAGCGAGTGATGATGTTCTGCCAGACAAACTTCTTCACATCTTTTTCTTTGATTGATGCCAAGGCTTCTGCTTCCACCCACTTTGTGAAGTAGTCGGTTGTCGCAAGGAAGAACTTCCTGTTGCCTGGTGCTGTTGGAAGTGGTCCCACTATGTCTAAGCCCCACATTGCGAAAGGCCATGGGCTAGTCAATGGTAGTAATTCTCTGGCAGGTTGGTGTATTTGGTGCGCAAACTTTTGACACTTTTCGCATTTTTTGACATACTTCTCTGAATCTGCTTGCATGTATGGCCACCAATACCCTTGTGAAATTGCTCGGTATGCCAATGATCTTCCTCCTTGATGGCTGCCGCATACACCCTCATGTATTTCGAATAGGAATGCTTCCACTTTACTGGGGTGAACACACTTCAAGTAAGGTCCTGAGAATGACTTCTTGTATAATGCCAAGGATGGGGAGAGCCAAAATCGCTTTGATTTTGCTCTTATTCTGCTGGCTTCTTTCTTTTCCTCTAGTAAGGTGCCGTCTTTCAGAAACAGTATGATGGGATCCATCCAAGAGGGGCCTAACTCTGCACAACATACCTCTTCTGCTTCTGGGTCTTCAATGCTTGGTCTAGGCAAGTAGTCGATTAGTAGTGGGTGAGGAATGGAGGTGTCTGCCATTGAGGCGAAGCCTGCCAGTTCGTCTGCTCTGCTGTTTTCCTCTCTGCCGATCTGTTCTATCCTCACCACCTCAAACTTCTTTATCACTGTTCTGACCAATTCTTGGTACTTGGCCATTCTATCATCCTTTGCCTCGTAGTCGCCAGATATTTGGTTTACCACCAGCTGCGAGTCGCTGTAAACCATTAGCTCGATGGCCTTCATGTAGAATGCTGACTTGAGGCCTGCCAGAAGTGCTTCATACTCTGCTTCGTTGTTTGATGCTGAGAAGCCAAGGTTGATTGCCTACTCCACTACTAGGCCGTCTGGAGAGATGAGGACAATGCCAAGTCCTGCTCCATGCCGGTTGGATGCTCCATCCACGAAGAGCTTCCACATCTCTCCGACGAACAACTTTCAGTAGGTGGAGGGATCAGATGATGCCTTGGGATCTTCCACGTTGCCGGTGTCTTCTTCAGGGTCCATGCTCGTTGTCTGCCCCTTGCTTTCTGTTTGCATCAAGTCTTTATTTGTCGGTGAGTCCTGACTTGGTATAGCATGGTTTATTTCTTCCTCCCTTTCTTTACGCTGGTCTGCCTTGGGGCCTGACTGAGTAACCAGCACCAGGGGTTGCATTATTCCGACGTCAACTTCCATCCCTAGTTCGGTTGTCTCAGTTAGGTCGATTGGGCAGATGTGATGACTCCCTGATGTGAATTCTGTAACAAAATCTGCCAACGCTTGTGCTTTTATTGCGGTCCTAGGTTGGAACTTGATGTCGTATTGTCCCAACTCTACTGCCCACTTTAGAATTCGCCCAGAGAAGTTTGCTCTTTCAAATAAAGCCTTTAATGGGAAGGCTGTGAGAACAATTATGGTGTGAGCGTGGAAGTAATGCGACAGCTTCCTGGAGGCCATCATCAAGGCCAATGCCAGTTTCTCCAGTGGCAAGTACCTTGTTTCGGCGCCCAGTAATGTTTTGCTGACATAGTAAATAGGAAGATGTTGGATTCCTTCTGCGCGGACCAAAACTGCGCTGATTGCATGCTGCGAGACCGCCAAGTACAAGAAGAGCTCTTCTCCAGGGATTGGTGTTACAAGTAGTGGTGGAGAAGACATGTATTCTTTTAGGCTTTCCAAGGCGTGGTCGCATTCTTCGTCCCACTCAAACTTGACCTTCAGTGCATGGAAGAATGGTCGGAGTCTGTCTGACGACCGGCTTATGAATCGGTTGAGCGCAGCCGCCATGCCAGTGAGATGCTGTACTTCCTTTACTGAGTTTGGCCTCTCCAGATCCTGTATTGCTTTGATCTGAGAAGGGTCCGCTTCTATACCTCGGTTGGTCACCAAGAAGCCTAGGAATTTGCCAGATCCTACTCCGAACGCACACTTCGGCGCGTTGAGGCGTAACTTATGCTTCTTCAGGATCTCGAACATCTCACCTAGGTCCTTGAGATGGTCATTCTCATCTTTGCTCTTGACCACCATATCGTCTATGTAAGCCTCCATTGTTCTACCTAACAATGGCTCAAACATCTTGGTGACCATTCTTTGAAATGTCGCCCCTGCGTTCTTCAAGCCGAAGTGCATGACCTTGTAGCAGTACAATCCTCTTGGAGTTGTGAAGGATGTGACCTCCTGGTCTGGTTCATGCATGGCGATTTGGCGGTAGCCTCTGTATGCATCCAGAAAGCTAAGTCGATTGTGCCCCGCCGTTAAGTCTACCAGTTGATCTATCCTCGGTAGAGGAAAGCTATCTTTTCGGCACGCCTTATTGATTGTTTTATAGTCAACGCAGACACGCCACTTGCCATTCTTCTTTGGCACTACGACGGTATTGGAGATCCATCTGGGGTAGTGCATCTCTCTGATTGCCCCAGCCTCCAGCAGGTTTCCTACTTCTTCTGCCACTATTTCGGCATGGTGGAGTGCCGACCTGCGGGTGTGCTAAATGATTGGTCTGGCAGAAGGGTGGACGTTGAGTTGATGGCAGAAGAAGTTGGGATCAATGCCTGGCATGTCGTATGGGGTCCAGGCGAACACTTCGATGTTGGAGGTCAGAAATTCCAAGACCTCCAACCTCTCAGTGCTGGACAACGACGAACCAAGCAAAAAAAACTTATCCGGGTTCTTTTCATCTATTCTGACCTCCACTAAGTCCTCTACTGCTTTCTGACTAGCCGCCTTGCCAACATCTGCGAATAGTTCATTACTCTCAGGTTCTTCAACCGAATGAACGTATCCTTTGGCAGCGCGGCTGCCGTTCACTGTGACAAAGCACTGCTTCGACATGATCTGATCTCCATAAACTTCTTCTATCACTCCGGTGTCGTTGGGAAACCGCATTACTTGGTGGTAGGAGGACGCCACCGAGCGCATGGCATGCAGCCATGTTCTACCCAAGATGATGTTGTAGGTGGAGGGGACCTTCAACACCCAGAACTCCACTTGTTTCGTCACACTCCCTGCTCTGACTGGGAGGATAATTTTGCCGACGGGCCATTCTGGCATGGAGTTGAATCCGATCAGGGGAGATACGGCAAGTGCCAAGTCTTTATCTTGCAACTTCAATTGTTTAAATGTTTCGTAGTACATTATTTCACATGAACTACCCTGGTCGATCAGAATCCGTTTGACGTCAAAATCCTTGACTCGGAGAGTGACAACCAGAGCGTCATTGTAAGGGCAATAGATCCTGTCCAAGCCTTTGTCTGAAAAAAGACATGACATTTGTAGCCTCGGTCTTCCCCCTCTTAACTGTAGGCTGGGCACTTAGCACCTCTCTTAAGTGTTCAGCCTTTTTGATTGATCCTCTGAGCTCGCATACACGCTCTGGTTCAAAGACTCCATGTATCACGTTGATAATGCCTTGAGGTGGGGCGTCGATCGGCATCCCATTGGGGTTATTATGATCTTGGGGGGCTGGTTGTGTCCCTCCTTCAATGTATTTGTCCAAGTGACCTGCTGCCACCAATTCTTCCAAGTGCTGTCTCAATGGTGTCCAGTTCTCAGTGCGGTGCCCTTTCTCTTTATGGAAGGTGCACCGTGATCTGTCATCATAATCCTTCTGAGCCTCGCCTAGCTTGGCTGGCCATTTGACGAAAGGCTCGTCTCTTATTTCACTCAGTATTCGGTAGATCGGTTTCTTGAAGACCGTGGTTATGGCAGTGCGGACTCTCAGCCATCTCTTATCCTGGTCTTCTTCGTTGTCTCGCCTGCCCCACCCGTTCTTGCTCGGACGGTTTACCGCGTTGACTTTTGCTGAGGCCTTTTTCTCTGGCGTTGAGGCGGTGCTAGACTTTGTTTTAGCACGGGCACCATCCTCCTCCACCCTGATGTGCTGGTGCACTCTTTCCATCGAGGCTTCCATGGTGAGAGGCGGCGTCATGGTGATTGAGTCCCTTAGTCTGTTCCCAACTGGAAGTCCTCTTTTATACTGGGCAATGGCGAGATTGGTGGGGCAGTCCCCAATCTGGTTGAACGTCTCCCAGTAACGATTGTTGTAGGATCGTAAGGTTTCCTTCTCGCCCATGTCGATGGAGAGTAACTGGTCAATCTCCACCGGGGTTTTAGTGTTTGTTGGGAACCTTGTTACAAATGCTTCTGCCAATTGCGCCCAGGAGGCTATGCTGCCTTCTAGAAGTTTCTCAAACCAAGTCAAGCCTAGGTCGCCAAGGCTTGATGGGAAGAGGATGCACATCAAAGCCTCGTTTCGCCGGTATACAGCCATAACCTGGCGAAAGTGGCTCAAGTGTGAATAGGGGTCCGTCTTCCCTTCATACGTAGTGAATTTGGGCTGAAGGAAGCCTGATGGTAAGGGCACGTTCTCAATTGCGGGAACGAACGGTGAGGTCTGCAGCCTCGCCAATGCCTTGTCCGTTGGTTCATAGGCTGGGCGCGATATTGGCATTCCAACCTCGACGTTTCCATGCGTCCAAGGAGCCAACCGCTGTAAGGCAGAAACTCTATGTGGATCATGTGCCCTGGCCTCTTCCCTGCATCGTGCCTTTTCTTCTAGCACGGTTCGTAGGTCGGACGATCTGGGTAACTCTGTCTGTCTAGATCTTGTTTGGTGCGTATGCGAAGGCCAATACGTGCTCCCTTCCGTGTATGACCTCTTGGATCTCGTCCTTTCAGACCTGGGGTGACGAGTTCTGGAAGATCTGGGTTGAGTATCGCCTGTCCTGAGGCTTTTACTCTTTGCTTGTGAAGGTGTGGTGTTCCTACTACGACCTTCCGAGTGACGAGGAGGCGTCTTGGTTGTGCGCCTCGCTCCTGTCGCCACTTCTTTTCCCTTCATCTGGCACTTTAGGGATTCCATATTCGCCGCCATCCGTCGTATCAACTCGTCTTGCTCCTTGATGCGTTCTTCCAAGGTTTGATCAACCCTCTGCCTTTGTCTTTCTGGACTCTGTGAACGGGAGTGGTGAGGGCTGTCAGTCCGCCTTCTCTCCCTTGTATCCCTCCTGGGATTCTGTCGTTGCTCCAAGTCCGCCATAGGAGGGATCAAAGGTAGTCCTTCGCGTCTCGTACCTCCCTGTGGTGTTTGTCCGTCGATGGCGGACTGTGACACATCTTCGTTGTGCGCCATTGATTCTTTCTGAGGAAAGGCTTGATCAAAAGGTTGTTCTTGTCTGAGTTCCCACAGACGGCGCCAATTGTACGGGAAAGAAATACACCTTCTCGTATAATCCTGTTGATCAAGTCTGCGCTCCTCCGTTCGACGTCGTTCTACTACCTGAAAACACAAATGTGAGCTAGCCGGCGGGTGTGCGCCGGAAACCTCTCCGATGCCTAAGTCAGTCAACAAGACAAACAGGCAAAAGCTCTATGTATTCAGGGAGCAAAGTTGCATTACCTCTCCAAAGGTGATATTGGTGAGCTTTTATAGGTTTCGTGTGACACAATCCTAGTAGGACTCTTACTCCTCCACGTAGAGTCCTCCTAGGATTCATACTCCTGAGAGATAATGCTTCTCTCAACACCCCCTCACTACTTAAACCAAGTGAGATAGTTTTACCATGGCCAAACTCCAATATGACCGAAGTAAACGTTAGTTCGGCCCTTACTTTCCATTCTCTTACCTCGGCTTTCCCATGCTAAGACCGAGCTAACCATAAGAGAGTTGAGCCGAACTAACTTCAGAGCCAAGTCCTCTTAAAGACTTAGCACATCTCGGTTTCCATACGCTACAACCGAACTAATTTACTGAAGACCGAACAGCGCATCCCTCAACCGAAGTAGAAATAAGCCTTATGTGACCGAACTAATTACCACGGTTTGTGACCGGTCTAACACCAAGGGTACTTCTTCAGACCGAAGTAACTTAGACGGCCTTTTTACTCAGCCCTTCGCAGTGCGGCCCAAACTAGTCCATCACTTTAGCTTGGCCCAATTTATCCAGCTCGGCCCAATTTACCCAGCTCGGCCCAATTTTCATATAAATTACCCTCTCAGTTATCATGATCCAAGAAAACCCATCATCATCATGTAGTCTCCTCCGATTACAAACCAAGACAGATACAGCAGAAAAATAGGATATGATTGCATGATTTTGCATTGGAAGACCATCCTGTGGTCTTTACCAATCCCGGCATATTATACTGAAAAAATATGAGTAGTCATCCTTGCTCTCTACTCTAACTAAAAGATGAGTCAATTGATTAATCAAGCATTTTCCTAATACAGTTCTCTGAATGGCAGATTTGGTAACACTGATTTACCTGTTGATGACATTGCTACAGTTTGCCTTCTGGTGACTGAGGGTTTTTCAGATAGATGAAACAAATTGCACAGTACACACATGCAATCATGATCGTGTGATAACAATTCAAGAACATAAACCTCTACTATTTTATTTTATTTTTTATTTTTATTTTTTGAAATAAGCATCACAAGTAGTACAATTTCCAAGTGTATTTTGGAGTTCAACCTTGCTTGATGCCAATTCTGGAGATGGTCTGAAGGCAGAAGAACAGAAGGAGGTGAATTTATACCTGAAGTTATGAGCTTTTGATGTCAAACCTATCATTTTAATCTTGACATTATTTTATCTCTTTCAAAATGCAAAAATATTAAAAAATAATAATTATTATAATAAAGAAGAAGAAGAAGAAGAAGATCATTACCCGAACCACCAACTTCACAGCCACCAAACTACATTACCGCCACCACCACCATCACTAGTTCCGTTACCACCAAGAACCATATTCCACATCATGTTATAAGTGAAGAAGAAGAAGAATGAGGAAGATGGAAAAGAAAGAAACAAAAGATGAATGTTCTAAAATTTTCAAAATTAGTTTTCAGACAACTTTTGGTATACCAAAATCGCCCATTACACGAAGAAGTGAGAAAGCGAGGTAGTGTAGGGCAAAGTAGGAAGTGAGGTGAAGAGAATGGCGAAAAAATGAAGTAGAACCGTCAAGAATCGAGAAATATATAAAGTCCGAAAGATGGCTCGAAGAAAAGTCTTATTTTTTTATCAACTTTCGAAGCTCCGATAGCATACAAAAACAGGAAGAACAAGATGTGTGAGATGTGATACAAAAACTAGACCGTGAGTTGAATCCAACGACAAAAAAATGAGGTGAAACGGAGTTATGACGAAGGAGATAGAAGGGCTTGAAGTGGTGGTTTGTGGTGGTTGTGGTTTGCTAGTAGGAAATGGTAGGTCTACATCTTTCTTTTGAAATTTGGGGCCAAAATGTAATTTTTTTAACTTTTTCTGTTTCAAATGGGACGGCAGGGCAAAATTGATAGTAACTTAAATAATATGGGGGTACACGTAAAAAAAAGAGTAGTTTGGGGGGTCATTGAAAATCGTGTAAAAGTATAGGGGTAAAAATGAAATAATCTCTAATTCATAATCAAAACTTTAAAGGAAACAAATTTAAAACCGAATTAAATAAATAAATAAAAGTATTTCATGTTCACATCCACCCACACTTTCTACAAATTGTTTACAGAGAGTTGTCATGGAAGTAGTAGCAACCGAAGCCTCAATTCCCAATTCATCAACATTCTTTCCTCACTCGAGCCCTCAAATCCAAATACCCACTAAGAATTTCCCTAGAAATCTGTGTTTCTCTTCTCGAATTCCCACCAATTGCGTTGTTCCATACAGTCTCTGCTCTGCGACTTTTGTAGCTAAATATAATGAAATTCATGGTGTTGAAGACTCTCTTACGAGTATGAACTTACAGTTTCTTGAGCTTTGTGTGAAGCAGGGAATTATTGTGGTTATAGTGTTTGTGAATTGGGGTTATTGAAGACACAGCATAATATGTCTCTCTGCATTTTGGAAGGTACATATTTTCTACTCCAATTCGGATTTATTTATTTGTTATTTTTTGGTGAAAATTTTCTAGTCTTAGTGTTGTCATGAATAGGAACATATTAGATTTCTATTTTTGTGCTAGGAATAAACTCTTTCAAGAATTCAAGTTGTTTAGTTTATGCCAGGTTGTTTAATAAGTAAAAATTTTGGCTTTGCAAATTCATGTTTGATTTTGGTATGTGTATCAATAAAAGTGTTGGTTACGCCATGATGGAGATCAAAGAATTTGTGTAGTTTTATTAGCTAGCCACAAGCTCACACATCCAATGAAGATATTAATCTCCACATTTAAGAGTGATTTTGGTTTCCTCCAACCCAAAACCCTGGTGGCAATAATTGGCACGATTTATTTATTTATTTATTTTTTTTTTTTTTTATTATTATTATTTTTTTTTTGGAGATCGACGAAAGTTAATTGTTAGTTGTGAGATTAACACCTACGTCTCCCCACTCTTTATCTGTTCCCTTAATTCAACTCTCCCTAGGGAGAGTTGAACCTATGACCTCCTCCTAGGGACTAAGTCCTTAGGAAAGCCATGGTGGCCAACTAGGCTAACCTAGTTGGTTAATAATTAGCAAGCTTGGGTATCATGCCCTGTGGATTTAGGACAGTTGAAGAAGTAAGCATCACACACGAGACCATAGGATTTACATGCCTAAGGTTATATAGTTATTTCTATGATTTGGCTTTGAAACTGAGAAAGAAAAGTTCTAGACTTGGATTTGAAGGGGTGATAAGCTGTTAAAATTTCATAACTGTGGCAAGAATTTTAAACAAAATTATGGGATTCCATTTTGTGTTTTGGTGGATGATGACTGGAATGTCATCAATTAATGCCTTCTTCCACTTGTGAGGGTCGCATTATGGTTAGCATTTGCATTTTGTCACCTTTTTCATGTGGCTTTGTTCTAGGAATCTTCATTAAATACTTTATGACAAAATAATTTTTTTAAGTTGAAGTGGTGGAAATTAGCATAGATTTGGTTGTCTCGACTAAATTTTTTAAATACTAAATAATTACTTGGGGATACTTTAGTGGTAATCAATATTTGAATGTTAGCCTAGCTTGTTTGAAGGTGGATGATAAAACAATTGTCGTCATTGAAGGGTGGATGATAAAAAAGTTTGGCTCAAATTTGTTGGTAATTTGTGTAACTTTCTAAAGAATACTATGTATTCAATTGTAATTGTTTACAAAGAGTTCATTAGTTTATATAGCCCTAAATCTATGATTGAAAAAGGAAACACAAAGATTACGCCTAATTCCTAATATACACAAACATGCCATATATACAATATATTCTCACAACTCCGCTCAAACTCAAGGTGTTTTAGCAAAAAACACTGAGAATTTGCTAAGGAAGAACTAAAATCGAGCGGTAATGTGAGTCTTGGAGAAGAAGTCCGCAAGTTGCAAAGCCAAGGAGACGAAAGAAAGCGAGATAGAGTTGTTGGAACAATCTTCTGTGTGTAAACACCCCATTTTTGACCGCCCTTAAGACTTGGGCACTACTGATGGTTTACTTGGTGGTGAAAGGTGTGCAGGCCAAAGGTTCAATTTTTCAGCAAGGAGAGAGTCAAATCCTAACCTCACACCCCATTTTGGACCAAAGCTATTTTGGAATGATTTTTAGATTTTAAAATCCTCTCCTTCAAAATATTTTTGAAATAAAGTTCCTACGATGTTCCGAGGCTCACATTTTGTCAAATGTTGCGCTTTTCGGTAAATCGAGCAAGGACAAAGGGGGAAATGAATGAAAGAGAGATGAAATCTTGGAAAAATCTTTCAAAACACCTTGTTCGGGGGTTTGGAGTTGAAGAAAAGAAGAGAAGAGGGAAGAAACTAAATTGGAGAAGAAGATGGGCACGAATCGCTAAGAGAGAGACGAGCAGTCCTCGCTAAATCAGGCCTATCCTTTTGAATACTTGGATTTTAGATATGAGGCCACTACCGCTGGAAATGATACTTCTGGGGCTTCATTTTACACTCAAGAATCTCCTAAAGCCGAGTCCGGATGAGGGAGATATGATTGGTTGAAGTTGGGCATCATTCCGGTTGGACCAAAACTGAGCAGTCTTACTAAAAGAGGCATAAATGTTTACAAAGTTAGAATTTTGATTCAAGGCTGCCACCATTGGAAAGCTTACTTCCAGGGCTTCGTTTTGGACACAAGAATGACCTGAAAAGGAGTTCATATGAAGGAGTCATGCCCATTTGAAGTTGGACCTATAGAGCAGAATTTCCTGTCGGCCACAAATGTGTGCAATCGGACACAAAAGTAGCAGATCGGCCAAAAAAGTAGTAGATCGGCCATCACAAGTAGCAGATCGGCACTAAAGATGGCTGATCGGCCAAAAGTGACCCAAATTCATTTTTTTGAAGATATTTCTCCTCCAGCTGTTTCCAGCTTGCTCCAGCTGTCCCAATTCAAATATTTTCGACCAAAATTGATATTTTGCTATATAATGAAGCCTTATATCTCTTTTTCAAAGGGTTGAACTTCTTGGACAAGCTTGAGAGCTTCTCTCACCAAAGTCCCTCTCTCTCTACAAAACTTCTAGAGCAAGATCTCTGCCTCTCTCTAAAGCCTCTCTCTCTTGCTCCTTTTGTGCATAGAAGTGCATAGAAGTAGAGAAATACTTCAAGTTTGCATACACTTCCTTCATCAAAGTTGATCACCATTGACTTGAGGTCCCTTGGAACCCATTTTTGGGCTGACTGAAGGTTGTTTGGCTCAGAAAAGTGGTTGTTTTGCAGCTGTGCTTCAAGGGTAAGCATCTCCCTCTTTTAAGCTCATTTTTGTACACTATCTTGGCCATTCTTGCATGCTTGTTTTGCCACCCTTTTAAACTATTTTTGGCTTGTTTTGAACTAAAGAAAACTCTATTTTTCAGTCCTCAAAGTGTTGGTTTGTGCCTTGTTTGGCTAGGAGGTGTTTCCTCCCTTTTGCTCCTTGACTTGTGTAGCTTTTGAGCCATCTTCTAAGGCCTTTCAAAACAACTTTTTGTGGCCTTAGAACCACTGAAATCTAGAGGATTTTCAGTAGTAAAAATCTTGTTTTGAGGTCCCAAATGGGAGGGGATAGCCTCCCCTCCTTGTCTCTCCATGCCATGCCTTGTCAGCTCTATACAGTAGCATCTTTTTGTGGCTTATGTTATCTCTTTTCAAGCATGTTTTTGTGACTTTGTGGGCCTGTTCTAACTCTTTTTTAAGCTGGTTTGGTTCTTTCTTGCATGCTCCATACACTTGTAGTGTAAATTTGCACACTAGCCTAACATGCATCATGCTTTTGACTATCATTCTAGCATGATTTTGGCTCGACTCTAAGAAGCTTTTGGTCATCTTTTGGCATGCTCTAGGTCTGATTTATGTTATTTTGGTCATGCATGCATTGCTTTGTATAGCCATGGTTCAATCTAGCTCATTAGCTTTGTGTATTGAGTCCATTAACATGCATTGCTTGGACTATTTTCATGATTTGGCATCATTTCATATGTGATTTCAGAGCATGTTTCATTGCCATGCACTCACATCTTTCACTCCTTCAATGCTTTTGATGAGTCATGCTTTATGCCTTAAGTATGAGCCTATATGCATACCTTTTTGCCTAAGCTTGTGGGCTGCCATATCAGTGCATTTTTGGTGTTATTTTGACATGCCATAACTCTAATTTTTGTTGTTAAAGTCACCTCATGCTCGGTTTTGATAGGTGTAGTGCAATCATCCTTATTGGCCTTGTATGCGTCATGTTTTGTGCTTACCTTTCTAGCATGTTTTGGCCTCATTCCATGCATGTTCTAGCCTTATTTTGGCCTGCCTTGGGACTGTTTTGGGTCACCTCGGCCCTTTGGGGCTTGATTGATATGGCCATGGTGTAAGTGCCTTGGCTAGCTTTAAGCTTTAAGCTTTAAGCCCACTAGCATGCTATGTTTATCATATGTGCATGATTTGGCATCAGTCCTTGCATGATTTTAGAGCCTATTGCATTACCACACTCACATTTTATACTCTTTCAATGTGCTTGGGAGTTGGTGTCTTCATGCTTTGTTTGTGGACCAATTGGCATGCATGCTTGCATATACTTTTGGACTCCATTTTCAGCGTACTTTGGCCATTGTCTTGGGCATACATGCATTGCATTGTGTTTGGTTTGGGTGTTAATCCAAACACGAGAAACGAGGGACGTTTCATACTTGAAGTGATTAAACGTGCCTTAATTCTCGATCGCCGACCCTCTTGATCATGCATGATAGAGGCTAAGGCATTTATGTGTTTTTGTGCATTCATTTGATATTGATTTATGCAATTCAGCCTCTTTGGCCATCATGCATTGGAATGCGTGATTGATGGCTCGAGGGCCGAGCACTATACTCCTTTGAGCCTTAGACATGATAAGGAGTGTGGTGGCACACACATTTTCTTGCAAATACATTGCCATGCCTCTGTTTGTGCTCTATTGCAACAAAAAGGGGAGTTTGCAGGAAGCAGTGGCCGATCGACTACTTTGTCTACAGATCGGCTATCAATGATTGGCCAATAGCCTCAGAATTGGTCGATGACCCTCATCTCTTGGCCGATGGCCTTACCTCTTGGCCGATGACCTCTCAGCATATCTATGAGATGGATCAGAAGTGTTTCAAAAGTTGGCATAGTTTTTAGAAGTCTAAAACAGGGCAAACAGAGGCAACATGAGGCATGGCAAAGATTTCCGAGCGAGGCGATCAAGCATGCATCATTCATCATTCTGAGGCAAGGCTGTCGCAGCCTACTTCAGTTCCTTGCTTTAACTGTTTCGTAACTTAATTAATTTGCTTAATTAGTTAAGGTTTTCTAATAATTAATTAACTAGGGTAGTTAGTTAATTAGTTGGTTTATATTATTTATTCGGACCCTCCGTCGAGAGGGCGAATTTTGTAATAAGTGTGTGTGAGTATGTGAATGTCTTCCAACCCCACGTCTTTCTCCCTTTTACTTAACCGCTTACGATAGTTAGTTTTAGGGCATATTTCATTTAGCATCCTTATGCTATGCATGTTTGCATCATTCATCTGTATTGCATGCACCGGGCTCGGCTCATCATACTAACTGCATTGTATTTCAATTCCTAATTGAATACATGTATCGAGTTGTCGCATCTCATATGCCATCTTAGAATAGCCGAGCCTATTTCTAGTTGCATTTTGCATGTGTCGCATTAGCCATCTTAACATGAACTAGGATCATGCATTGATTACTAACTAGTTCTTTATTTTGGCTCGGAGTACACTGTGAGTATTTATGCTTTAGCATCTTGCATGTGTGTAAGTGTTGCCATGATAGCATGCTTGCCATGAGGCTATTTGCTTATGTGACATAACTGCCTGAATGCCTGTGGGTGAAGGTTGGATTGCTTGAATTGGAACAATTCATCGAATCCTCGATTTAGCCTACTTGTGAGTAGCAAACTTCAAACCGTTTTTCAAACAACAAATATGCAATGCTTTGTTCCAAATTAAGCGATCTAGTCTATACTTGTGTGTTGTGCGCATCACATAGTAATTCTAGCTAATTAACCGGAATAAGAATGCATGTGTTTTCAAAAATAAGATATCATGCTTAGTACAGGCCGATCTTTGATCGGGCGAGCGGGGGTGCTCATTGCATGACCTTCCCCTCTCGTATCCAAGTTCCCGAGCCGAGGCAACTTTGGTGATGATGGACACGTGGCCTTAGGCACGAGTCAGGGTTTCCTAAATTCCCCCAAAATAAAATATTTAGGTGGCAACTCTATATCTGGCAAAGCAGTCCATGTTTGGCACTTCTTTATAAAAATCAGTTTTCCAAAATGATTTGCCAGATTTGGACTCTTTGGTGATTTATCGATCTTGCATTGCACTTTGCGAGATTAGATTCAGAACCATGACATTTGAGTCCGAACTGTAGTATGCTAGAGAACAAAACGAGATCTTCTCAGGAGTTCTCCGGGCGCGTCTACAGTTTCTGACAACTCTGCTGGGGATTTAGAGAACTTTACTCGAACTCATGATATCTTGTTTTGATTACACTTATATGTCTCTTTGCATTGCATTTGCGTTGGTGCGCCTAGGACATCGTGTTTACTGTATGCTATTCCTGAACAATTTGTCGGAGGCCCGCTTTGAGAAGCGTGCGATAAAGCTGACCGGTTACGGGCTCTGCCACGACGGGAACACAAACCTCGGTTTTTACCGAGGCACCCTTTTTGACCATTCAACCTAGTGCATATCGGAAACTGTAGTGACTATTCCAAGCTAGGACAGGTTGCTTACCCGATTATAGGTTGTTTGAAACCGCTACGTGCGTAGTGAAACCCTAGCTCCTAACAAGATAGGACAGGGAAACCCTACCCCAACATAGGGGTGTTTTTTACTCGCATTTACTTGCTATGTGCTTTTAGAGTGTGCCTCTACAGGAATGCATGTATCAGTTTGAAAGTCTGGGTATCAGGCCTAAGGGCATCAGTATTCTGGGGATCAGTTTTACCTGAGGGTATCAATTTACAAGCAGAATTTTGGGCAGAATTCAGTAGAGAGCACAGTCATTCAGGTTTGCTCATATCTGTTTGAGTGAAATTGGGCTGAGATGCTGCCTATTTTCTCTTTTGCAAGGTAGTCTTGGAACTATAGCTTCAGAAGGCTCCAATATCCCCTGGGTATGCTGAACTTGTGCCGATATACTTTGTCAGATCAAAGATCCAGTCCAAGGACAACCGGTGTTCCACTCATTACCCCCGGTTATTAGACGGAGGTCAGGAAGGCGCAGTGTATCAGTACAGCAATTGCCAGATCAGTGGTCCTTGAGTAGTCGGGCTGAGATTTCCGAGTCTACCACAGAAACAGATATACCAGTTATTCAGATAGATCAGTACAATATGGCAGGTATGGAAGAGATGATGCGTCAGCTCCAGGAAAGTATGCAAGCCATGCAGCAGGATGCTGCCCGTCAAGCAGAATTTGCCGTACGCCAGGCCGAGGTTATGGCCCAACAGTCAAAGTTAATTGCCAGGCTACAATAGCAAACCAGAGAGTCTGCTTCACACCCAGCTCCTCCCCCACCAAGAGTTCCAATACTCGGGGAGACCGCAAACGTCTAGGAAAATACGGACGTTCCACCAGGGCCAGCTTTGCCCCCGATCCTACCCCAACTATCTATAGCACAGACCAACCTGGGGGATACACCGTTTGAGTTCGAGGTGAATCCGACAGCGCTAAAGGTGAGCAAGCTAGAAAAGCTGTTCAAGAAGTCTCAGGGCGTGAAATCCATCCCGGATATAGAGGATGGATACACCAATTCGGCCATGACTCTGCCGAACCGGTTGTCACGCCCCAAAATTTAGACAATTAAATATTAAATTAGGACTAAACCCCAATCAATATTCCATCATCCAAATCCTAGGGATGAAACAAAAAAGCTAAACGCCAACCAAACCATCCACCATAATTTCATAACTAACCAATACCTCAACATCAAGGTAGCAACAACTAGTCAAAACAACTTAAATAATGTACGGTTACAAACCATGCCAAATTATCCCAATACCACAGTCATAAAAATAATAATAAATACATAAACTAATATCAACCCTAAGCTCAAGAAAACAAAAGAAGTCCAAACGACAAGTCCAACAACTATAGTAATTCCACGTCACCACCGTAGCCCCAACTAATCTTGCAAAGGAAGCTCGGCTGCACCCAAACAGAACGCACCCAAGTTGCCAAGAGACAAAACGGGTTAGTATACAGGTATACTGGTATGAGTACAAAATTTAACACCCATGTGTCCACTAGACACAAACAAAAAAACATTTAATTCTTGTTACGGGATAAGACAAGTAGTTCCATCCACACCGAGACGAATGGGTAGTTTCTCGAGCTACGGTAGCGTTTAGTTTCTTACCCGTACATAACGAAATATAAATTGAATATAAAATAAACAAAATAGAAAGAAAAATATGGTGGGTCAACCTTGCATAAAAAAAGTTAGTAAGACCCACCATCCTGCAAAGAAATAAAGTTAGTATAATTTAATCATAAGTAACTTGCTAAAAAAGTATAAAAATACACCGTTTCATACTTAAATAATTCGAATTCACCAAAACTCAAAGAACGAAAGTTGTACAGAATCAAATTTCCTAAAAGACAGCACAAACGAATTTAACATAAACTAAATAGGTTGAGAGAAAAGCTTGATAGAAAAACCTAAATGGAATTCAATCGAAAAATCTGAAGCTAAAAACGAACAAAAACTGCCCTAAGATGATTTTTTTCGGAAAAGTTCAAAACACGAAAAGTGTGCAGAATAATGTTTTACTTCATTTTCCTTGAAACCAAAAAAAACGAGCTCGTTTCGTGGGTTAAAACAGTCTCTAAAATCTGCATTGCTAAAATGAATCAAAACTACAATAACCAAGATCATCCAATTATAAGTTCTAATCGATCTTTTTCATAACAAGCTTGAAAATCCTAAGTAATTCGTGATTAGATCAAGATTAAAATATTCCAAATCCCAATTATTCAAAACACGCAATCTAAATCGTCAAGCACTTGCGAAAGTGATTTAGATTGTTGTTTTTCTGAATAAACAATAAATCAACACAAACGATTTTTACGTGGAAAAAACCACAATTGAAGAACCTTCAATTGTAATAAAAAAAACCACAGGCGAAACGCCACTAATCAATCCACTACTGAAGAAAGAAATATTACAAAGATAATACACAAATTACCCAACTCAGTCAATTTGTCTTCACACCTTCTGTAACTCTTTCACTAAGCCTTCGTCTCGGAACTGATTAATCTGAAGTTGAATCCACAACTTTACTTGTCGAATCAACGACTACGTACAGAATCAAACACCTTTGAAACTCTACGTTTGAATCTTCGGAATCCACCAAAGAATAACACTCTTGTATGTATTCAATCAACCTCCTTGATATGTGCTTCTCAATTCATGAGTTTAACACTCATTCAATTTTATCAAGGAAAACTCACAAAAAAAACCTCCAAAAGAAAACCTTAGAAAACCTCAAAGGAGATCTGGAAAAGTAAATCCTAGTTTTGGAGAGAAACAACTACTTATAGAAATCCAGGATTTTGAAGCTCGCTCGAGCGAAGCTTCTCTCACTCGAGCGAGAACCTTAACTCGCGTGATTTCCATAAGTGCCTTCGCTCGAGCCACGAAACCTTCACTCAAGTGAGCAATCAACTCTTTCAAGTTTTATGCAGATGCAGTTCTTCGCTCGAGCCACACATGCTTCGCTCGAGCGCACATTCATCTCTTTCAGGTTTTTGCCAGACGCAGTCCTTCGCTCGAGCGAGCATTTCTTCGCTTGAGCGAGCAAGACAAAAACAGTAAGGAAAATTACAACTCAATGATTTAAATTTGGTTCGTGGATTTGACAAGACTAAGGGACCTAACAATCTCCCCCTTTGTCAATTCCAGGACAAAACTTTCTAATACAATTTCCTAAACATACGTGCTATCTAAACAAACCAACTCAATAAAAAAACAATCTCAAAACAACCTTGAACTAACATCTCAAACATAAATTGAATTAACATCTTGAACTAACAACCCAAGCTTGTTGAAAACCTCTAAATGAAAACTAAAACCATAGAAGTGTTATCCAATAGAAGACACCAAACCATCAAGAGCATAAAATATATAATAAATTAGAAGCCTAATAAATCATATAATCCAGTGCTATAGTATGTCAAAACCATGCACAATCCTGCCTGCAAAAAACAATCTGAGTATCTAAATATCCCAAAACAAACATATATACATCATGACCCCAAAAATACTCCCCCTTTTTGGCCGGGAGGGACAAACAAACAGTCATATATACCTGTAGAAATACTATCCAAGTAAAGAAACCAAGATTGTCCAAGAAAGTAAACCAAAACTGTCAAAGAGAAGAACAAACGACGGGCAAGAACTAAGACTCGGATGGAGGTGGTTGCTGTATCTGGAGGAAGGAGAGAATCTCCACAAGCATAGAACTCTACTCATCAAGGCGGCGGTTAAGGGAATCCATCCTGGCATCCAACTGATCAAGGCGACGAGTGACAGACTGCTCAAACATCTGCAGCTAGCCATGAAATGAGCGAGGCCGCATCTTAGGTAGATCAGGGACACCGGCAGTGGCTACCTCAAACTCCTCCTCCTCTGCAATGGGATCATCATCACCTGCACCAGAACTCCCAACTCTTGACACACCCCCCCTCACATGAGCTTGACTCTGGGAGACTGTCAATTTAGTAATGGGTTTGATAGGGTGGGCAAACTCATCATCATCAGAAAAAGGAATATCAAGAGAAGTGAGAAAACGAGTAAGCAAACACCCATAAGGTAGCCCCAAAGACTTCTGACCCTCAAAGACCCTAATCATTTTGGAAACAATCATTTCGGAAAGATCAATAGGAAGTCTGTGATGAATACAATACAAAACATAACCATGGTCTTGAGTAATATGCGAGGAATGGGTGGTGACATGAATATTAGCACACACAATGATATTGAGAAGACGGAATCGAGGAAGCAACTCATTTTGCTGAATGAGTGCCCCGGCGAGCCAAGTCCGGTCAACACCACATAACTCAAAAGCAACACGATCAAAATCAACACCTGACCGAGTAAGAAATGGAAAATGAAAATCACCAACTTCAGGAAAGACCAAGAAACCGCCGAAACACATCCCCAGTGATAACAAGTGACTTCTTCCTAACCCAAGTCTGAAAGGATGCCGAAATTTCTTTCCGAATGGAATGGATATTGCAATAGAATTCCCGGATGAGACTCAAATTTTGTGGCCCGAAAAATGCAACACTTGATCTCCGCCTAATAAATCAAATAAAGACCGAATGGTAAGAACCTCAAAGGCACTTGGGAGGACATTTCGCTCTAAATGGACTTTACAAGATGCAAACGACTCCCTAAACAACTTGGGCTTTTCTTTTGACTCGAACTTTTTAGTGTTGAAAGGGGGACGGGAAACAGTGGTTTTACGACGCTTGGATGACTCCGCCATGACTAAACAAACCACAACCACATCACAAGAACAGAGAAACCAACAATCCCCAAATCCAAATAACAGAGCAAAGCCACATCATTAGTAATCCATCAATAAAAAAAACTCAAAACCATATCAGAATATAAAAATGATGAACAGACGAAGCACTAAAAAAAAACAAAGTACTAAGACCACAAATTAAGCATGAAAACGTTAAACATTTAATAAACAATGTAAACAACACATAGAGATTAGGATAGGAATCATGAAATAAACCCCAAATTAAACCAAAGCATCCAAACCTAGCATAAAATGAACCAAGAAGTACACTAGATGAAACAGAGCAAACTCACAGACACAACTCAACCCAAGTACCACACAAACCGAAATAAAAACAAACGAAGAAAAAAAAAACTTACCAAATACTGAGAGAGCAGATGAAGACAAAGAAAATGCTCCAAAATCAAGAGAGAAACACCAAGAGATTGTAGCAATTACGACCACAAAAACCCTAGGGAAGAGAGAAAGAGAGAGAGAAAACACGAAGAGGTGGGAAACAAATGAACTAAAGAGACACAGTTTCAAAATTTGAACCTCGACAGGTCGCTCGAGCGAAGACTTTCTCGCTCGAGCGAGGGCAATAAAGCTCAAGGGGTCACTCGAGCCAAGAACTTTTCGCTCGAGCCAAAAATACACGCTCTCAGGTCTAATGCAGCAGTAGACGCACACTCGAGCGAGGACTCCTTCACTCAAGCGAAGAAGAGAAAACAAAACAAAACCCAAAAAAAAACAGCCCTTTTTTTTTTTTTTTTTTTAAGAAAAGACAAGATACTTAATAATCATGAAGTGAGACCTGGAAAACAAGTAGATTATCACATTTGGCCAAAATTGATAATAAGATGAAATAATCCGCACATCATGAATCCTGTAAACTTGCAATTTTTTAAAAAAATGATACTGGAAATCATGAGCAAAGCAGATAAAATATAATCAGTGACCATAAGCTACATGAGAATGTACAACTCAAAATCCAACATGAGATCTCACAAAATAAAGTGTATGTGTGCAATCCATGAGAGTCCACTGAGCTAGAGTTAATCTTCGTAGTGATCGGATAGCTGGACCTCCAGCAAGAGTAACTGAACATCACAGAGAAAAGTCAAATCACTAGGAATCACAGGGTATTTGTTGAGTAAATGCGGAGGCTCCCCCTCAATCAATGAGTCCATTTTTTTTCTTTTCTTTTCTTTCTTGTGGGCACTCACTGGTGGCATTCACGCTCAAGAGTATGGAAACCAAACCAGAGAAGAATGAAATCAAAAAGGATGGCCTGGCTAGTGCCTCTGAGGTAGCCTTTTCCTAATGCCCGAACTTCAAGGAACTGAGGGAGAAACCGTGGAAGTGAAAAATGATGGTAGATGGTTAAGAGACTAAACATCACCCATGATATACTAGTATCGGTCAATTCCACTGTAAAAGTACAAGAAACACAATTAGTGGTCCATAGAGAACTTTAATCACTTGTGCGGAAACCCCTGCAACAATTTATCTCAAGGATGTGTACAGAATGAGGTCATGAGGTTAATGAGCATCGGCATTCAAAATGAGCTATGAACAATGAACAATGTGAACTTATAAGCAGCATGAGTAGTGTACATATAAAGTTGGATACAAGACAAACAGATATCAATGACAATAAGATTATAGCATCCAAGCACACATAAAGCCAAACACTCACACCTACTCAAGGAACAGGTAACACTCTAGTGATCGAGCATGACACCCAAGGTCTTTCTAAGGAACTCAAACCGAAGAAGGTCAAAGGACTTTGTAAAAATGTCAGCTTTTTGATGCTCAGTGGGAACATGCTTAAGAACAACAAGGCCTTCTTCCACTAACTCTCGAATAAAATGATGACGAAGTCAATGTGTTTGGTGCGAGAGTGTTGGACAGGATTTTTTGAAATGTTTATGGCACTTGTGTTATCACAGAAAAGTGTGAGAGTGTTCTGTTCTATCCCAGAATCATGAAGCATTTGCTTCATCCATAGCATTTGTGCACAACAACTCCCTGCAGCAATGTACTCAGCCTCAGCAATCGAAAGAGAGATGGCATTTTGCTTTTTACTATGCCAGGAAACAAGATTATTCCCAAGGTTAAAACACCCCCCGGATGTGCTCTTCCTATCATCAGCACACCCCGCCCAGTCGGCATCAGAAAAACCAGTAATTTCAGCTGTAGTATCAGTAGAAAACAAAACCCCATACCCCAATGTCCCATTAACATATTTGATGATGCGTTTGACCGCAAGAAGGTGAGACTCTTTAGGACTGGCTTGGTAACGGGCACAAACACCGACACTGAAGGAAATATCAGGACGACTGGCTGTGAGATACAGAAGACTCCCTATCATACTCCTATAAAGGGTAGGATCTACATCAATACCAGAGGAGTCTGTGGAGAGGTGAAAACTGGTGTTCATGGGAGTGCGTGCATGTTTGGCAAACTCAAGACCAAACTTTGACACAAGATTTTTAGCATACTTAGTCTGAGAAACAAACATACCCGAAGGAGACTGTTTAATTTGAAGACCCAAGAAATAAGACAACTCTCCCATCATGCTCATCTCAAACTCATGTGTCATGGAATCCGAAAAATATTTCACAAGATGATCAGCAGTGGATCCAAACACAATATCATCAACATAAATCTGAGCAACAAGAATATGAGACTTTGTATGTTTCACAAATAGAGTCTTATCCACACTACCCCTTTAAAAGTCATTATCAAGAAGAAAGGTAGTAAGTCTATCATACCAAGCCCGAGGGGGCTTGTTTCAACCCATACAAAGCCTTGTCCAACTTGTAGACATGGTTTGGACATTTATGGTCCTCAAACCCTTTTGGTTGCTCAACATACGCCTCGTCTTTCAAGTACCCATTCAGAAAAGCACTTTTCACATCCATTTGAAACAATTTAAAACCAAGAAAACATGTAACACCAAGTAAAATACGAATAGATTCGAGAAGTGCAACTGGGGCAAACGTCTCATCATAGTCAACACCCTATACTTGTGTGTAGCCTTGAGCAACCAACCTGGCTTTATTCCTAACCACAGTACCATTCTCATCAGATTTATTTTTAAAGATCCACTTGGTACCTATCACATTCATGTCTCTAGATCTGGGAACTAGAGTCCAAACATTGTTACATTCAAATTGACCTAATTCTTCATGCATAGCATTGACCCAACTAACATCTAGCAAGACTTGTTTAAAATTCTTAGGTTCAATTAATGAAACATAACACATATGTGATACCTCATCCCGAATCTGTCTTCGGGTTTTCATTCGATCCGATGCACTTCCAATCACCTGTTGAGCTGGATGATTCAGTTTCACCCTTGCTGATGGTTTGAACTCATGACTTGCGGTGACAGAAGCATCAGGAGTGATATTTCTTTGTACACTCTTTGGACTTTGACTTACCTGAGAGGATGGTCCCGTCTCAACTTCTTGTGCTTGGACCTCAGCTTCTCTTTGACTTTGTGGTTCAGTGTCCAAGATTGGAGACTCACCATTGTCATCCTCATTTGTTGCTGGAGTAGGCGAACCTGTATCATCTATAACCACATTGATAGATTCCATTAAAGAAGAAGTTTGCAGGTTATAGACTCAAAAAGCCCTCCTAGTGGTTGAATACCCTAGAAAAATACCTTAATCACTTCGGGAGTCAAATTTGCCCAAAGGCTCTCTATCTTTGAAAATGTAACACTTACTCCCAAAAGTTTTGAAGTATTTTACATTAGGTTTCAATCCCTTCCACAATTCATATGGAGTTTGTAAAGTGCCGGACCTTAAATACACGCGATTTATGACATAAACAGCAGTATTTAGGGCTTCAGCCCAAAACTTTGGAGGAAGTTTCTTACTAAGGAGCGTGACCCTAGCCATCTCTTGAACAACCCTGTTCTTCCTCTCAACAACTCCATTTTGTTGTGGAGTAATAGGTACAGAAAATTCATGCTTAATTCCATGCATATCACAAAAATTCGAAAACGAACTATTTTTAAACTCACGACCATGATCAGTTCGGATTCTTCTGACACGCCCAATGGAAACACCCTGTTCATTTTGGATTTTAAGGACTAATGCCTGGAAAGCATCAAATGTATCAAATTTTTCTCTTAAAAAAATTACCCAAGAAAAACGAGTAAAATCATCAACAGTTAAAAAAATATATCTTTTACCTCCAATGCTTTCAGTACGAGTAGGACCCATTAAATCCATGTGAACCAATTCAAGAGGATGTTTGGTTGTAAAGCTGTTCACCTTTTTATGAGGGGCACGGGTTTGCTTTCCAAGTTGACATGGTCCACACACATGGTTCAGATTTTTACCCAGTTTAGGTACTCCTCTCACCAGCTCTTTGTTGGCTATCTTAGCTAGGTCTTTGAAATTCATGTGACCTAATCTTTGATGCCACAAATCAATGTTACTTATGATGGCAGAGTGACAAGTGAGATCATTAGTAGTAACAATCTCATAGCAGTTATCAGATGTGCGAACCCCATGTAAGACAATATTTCCCTTTTTATCCAAAATTTCACATTTATTTTTTGAAAATAGTATTTCATGATGGGAATCACACATTTGACTAATGCTCAAAAGATTTGCTTTAAGACCATCAACAAGTAGAGCATTTTCCAACTTGGGAAGACCAGCAGCACTTATAGAGCCCTTACCAATGACTCTAGAAGTGCCGCCATCTCCAAAGGTAACAATTCCTCCTTCATATTTTTCAAGGGAGGTGAAGTAGGATTTGTTACCGGATATGTGACGAGAGCACCCACTATCAAGATACCACATGTGTGAGTCACGTGCTTTTAAAGCAGTGTGAACAACTAAACAAGTCAAATCATCTTTTCTCACCCAAATCTTTTTGGTCTTGGTAAATGTCTTAGCGTTGTGAACACCCTCATAAGTCTTGGTATTCCGCCTAGACATGTAAGGTTGTCTCCTAACCCAAAAAGTATTCGAATTTCTACCCTTTTGAGAAACCTTACCAAACAATTCAAAGCTATAGGGACGAATGTGGCCATACCTACCACAGTGATGACAAATAAAAATAGGTTTTACCTCCCTTTTGTTGATCTTACCCCCTTTAGGTAGATAAAGAGAGGGATCACCCTGGTCTACCTTCAACTTTCCCTTTGCTTGGGTCTTCAGGTCATGTGAAGTAGAAGCCTGTCCCTTGTGAGCTGTCGCACCATAGCCTAGCCCACTTTTGTCACAACCCATTTGTTGAGACCCGAGGATGTCTTCTAAAGATTTGGAACCTTTGTTCCACATGGCAATTGTGGCTCTAGCAATACGGAGTTCTTCATCTTTCCGACAAAGTATCTCTTCTAATGTAGCTTGTGACAACTCAAGGCTTTCAAGCTTCTCTTCATATGTGGAGTACACTTTCAGAAGTTCATTCCTTTCAGTTTCACAGGATAGAAGTTTTCCACATAAGTCTTGCCCGTCACTTGAGATCTTGATGACATTCTGCTTTGCTGCTACAAGTTCTCCTTTTAGCTTGACATTCTCACTTTCACATGCTTTAAGCTTGAGAGTGAGTTTGTCATTGATTTTGGACAAATTCAGAGATTCCTCGTAAAGCTTTTTGTAAGCTTGTTGTAGGTCATCACCATTAATCTCCTCATTGTCTTCTGATGTTTCGTCATCCTCTTTTTGCTCTTCATTCTCCTTGACCTCATCCAATCTAGCAACTAAGGCCGGAAAGTTGCTGGATGGTGGTGAAGGTGAATCTCCTCTTTCATGAAATTGGCTCAGAATTTCCCATGCATCTTTAGCCTTTGTGCAGTGAGCAACCCGTTGCTGTTCTTCATCAGAAATTGCTCCACGAATAGTAATCAGGGCTCTCTGATTGCTCGGATTGTCAGCACTTTTTGTATCTTCTTCAATGGCTTGCCAGCCTTCTGGATCAAAAGCTCTTAGAAAAGCCCTCATTCTGATCTTCCAATACAGGTAGTTACTCCCAACAAAGGTGGGAGCATGATGCAGGTTCTGACCACGAGCTAATTCCGCTGGCTTTGGAAGAGGTTGAGTGAAAGTGGACCAAAATGCCATGAAAGCACTATCCCCGTCTTCTCCGGATTCAGGTTCTTCGGGTTCTTGCTCCGACCCGCTTTCATCATCCCAAGTCACAGTGTAGACTTTCTTTCGATTCTTTTTCGAAGGGCATTCAAGGGCAATATGACCAAACCCTTGACATTCATAGCACTTGACCCCTTGCCCCTTTACAATCTTCTTTTCAGTTTTTGGAGCAAGTTTTGGTGGAAAAGTTTTGGGTTTTTCATTACTCTTGTCTTTTGAAATAGGGTCTCTGAAATTAGGCTTCTTTTTCTTCAAAACTTTTTTAAACTATTTAGTAAACATAGCCGTCATCTCAGACTCTAAATCAAATTCAGTCTCCGGAGTTTTTGCAGTCTCATGAGCACTAGTGAAAGCCACACTATCTTTTTGTTTTTTCTTTGAAATCTGGTGGGCTTCATAAGTCTGCAAGTTTCCAACCAACTGATCAAGCTTGAGGGTATCAACATTCCGAGCCTCCTCAATGGCTGTCACTTTTGATTGAAACCTCTCGGGTAAAGACCTCAAAATTTTTCCAACAACTTTAGCTTCAGGGATTTTTCCACCGAGTGTGAAACAGGAATTCACGATATCACTAAGTTTTGCATAGAAATCATCAAACGTCTCATCTTCGAGCATAAAAAGGGTTTCAAAGGCGGAGGTGAGATGTTGAAGTTTTGACCTTTTGACAGAAGTAGTACCTTCGTGAATCATTTCAAGAATGTCCCAAGCCTCTTTTCCTACCTCACACGTGCAGATACGACGAAACTCTTCAAGTGTGACGGAGCAAAATAAGGAATTGAGAGCCTTACTATTCCAACTCGAGTTTTGGTAATCAGTTGTGTCCCATTTATCAAGGGGTTTAGGAATATCAACACCATCAATGGTGACAACAGGTTCACTCCACCCATAGATCACGCAGTGCCAAACTTTCTCATCGATGGATTTTAAAAACGCTCTTATACGAGCTTTCCAATAAGAATAGTTTGTACCATCGAGTAAAGGAGGTCTATGGGTCGAGTTACCTTTACGAATAGAATCCATATCACTAGTCACACAAAATCACACTCCTATAGTTTTGATAAAAACAAAGAGTGACCTGCTCTGATACCAAGTGAAAATTCTAAGTGATTCGTGATTAGATCAAGATTAAAATATTCCAAATCCTAATTATTCAAAACACGCAATCTAAATCATCAAGCACTTATGAAAGTGATTTAGATTGTTATTTTTCTGAATAAACAATAAATCGACACAAACGATTTTTACGTGGAAAAAACCACAATTGAAGAACCTTCAATTGTAATAAAAAACCACGGGTGAAACGCCACCAATCAATCCACTACTGAAGAAAGAAAGATTACAAAGATAATACACAAATTATCCAACTCAGTCAATTTGTCTTCACACCTTCTGTAACTCTTTCACTAAGCCTTCGTCTCGGAACTGATTAATCTGAAGTTGAATCCACAACTTCACTTGTCGAATCAACGACTACGTACAGAATCAAAAGCCTTTGAAACTCTACGTTTGAATCTTCAGAATCCACCGAAGAATAACACTCTTGTATGTATTCAATCAACCTCCTTGATATGTGCTTCTTAATTCATGAGTTTAACACTCATTCAATTTTATCAAGGAAAACTCACAAAAAAAACCTCCAGAAGAAAACCTTAGAAAACCTCAAAGTAGATCTGGAAAAGTAAATCCTAGTTTTGGAGAGAAACAACTACTTATAGAAATCCAGGATTTTGAAGCTCGCTCGAGCGAGAACCTTAACTCGCATGATTTCCATAAGTGTCTTCACTCGAGCCACGAAACCTTCGCTCGAGCGAGCAATCAACTCTTTCAGGTTTTATGCAGACGCAGTTCTTCACTCAAGCCACACATGCTTCGCTCGAGAGCACATTCATCTCTTTCAGGTTTTTGCCAGACGCAGTCCTTCGTTCAAGCAAGCACTTCTTCGCTCAAGCGACCAAGACAAAAACAGTAAGGAAAATTACATCTCAATGATTTAAATTTGGTTCGTGGATTTGACAAGACTAAGGGACCTAACAAAGCTAAAACACAAAAGTTGTTTAGAATCAATTCAACCACCAACCTAAACCAGCTAACCCATGCTTCCACAATCCGAGAATCACCTAAACTCTCACAAGTCTAGGGTAACCTAGAGCTTTGATACCAAACTGTCACGCCCCAAAATTTAGATAATTAAATATTAAATTAGGACTAAACCCCAATCAATATTCCATCATCCAAATCCTAGGGGTGAAACAAAAAAACTAAACGCCAACCAAACCATCCACCATAATTTCATAACTAACCAATACCTCAACATCAAGGTAGTAACAACTAGTCAAAACAACTTAAATAATGTACGGTTACAAACCATGCCAAATTATCCCAATACGACAGTTATAAAAATAATAATAAATACATACACTAATATCAACCCTAAGCTCAAGAAAACAAAAGAAGTTCAAACGACAAGTCCAACAACTACAGTAAGTCCATGTCACCACCGTAGCCCCAACTAATCCTGCAAAAGAAGCTCGACTGCGCTCAAACAGAACGCACCCGAGTTGCCAAGAGACAAAACGGATCAGTATACAAGTATACTGGTATGAGTACAAAATTTAACACCCATGTGTCCAACAGACACAAACAAAAAAACATTTAATTCTTGTTACAGGATAAGATAAGTAGTTCCATCCGCACCGAGACGAATGGGTAGTTTCTCGAGCTACGGTGGCGTTTAGTTTCTTACCCATACACAACGCAATATAAATTGAATATAAAATAAACAAAATAGAAAGAAAAATATGGTGGGTCAGCCCTGCATAAAAAAAAGTTAGTAAGACCCACCATCCTGCAAAGAAATAAAGTTAGTATAATTTAATCATAAGTAACTTGCTGAAGAAGTATAAAAATGCACCGTTTCATACTTAAATAATTTGAATTCACCAAAACTCAAAGAACGAAAGTTGTACAGAATCAAATTTTCTAAAAGACAACGCAAGAGAATTTAACATAAACTGAACAGGTTGAGAGAAAAGCTTGATAGAAAAACCTAAACGGAATTCAATTGAAAAATCTGAAGCTGAAAACGAACAAAAACTACCCTAAGATGATTTTTTTTGGAAAAGTTCAAAACACGAAAAGTGTGCAGAATAATGATTTACTTCAGTTTTCGCGAAACAAAAAAAAAATGAGCTTGTTTCGTGGGTTAAAATAGCCTATAAAATCTACATTACCAAAATGAATCAAACTGACAATAACCAAGGTCATCCGATTATAAGTTCTAATCGATCTTTTTAATAAAAAGATACAACACAAAAATTGTCCAAAATCACGTATACATGTCTTTGCTCAAATTTCATAATTTATCGAGATCGTTTATTAGTTTTCAACATGTACAAATCAATACAATTCACACTATACCCATAAACTCATAATTAAATTCTTTGTACCTTAACTCCACCACTTCGGCCCTCCGCTTCCAGCCTACACATATATCCCATGTGCCTCCCATATACCTAACACCGCTCCGAAGCCAAACTTGCACGGGAATATCGTCCCAAGTTTGACTCACACTCCCCGGATAGTTAGCATATACGTACGCGCGTAAATCAAAGCACTCGTCTACTCATGAGAATGAGGCAACAATATATATACACAACATCTCACTCATGAGAACAAACATAACAATGCCAAGCCTAAGGCATTCAAATAAATCTCATACTCCTCACTTTTTTTTTTATACACTCTTTCTCACCATCACTCAAATAAAACAACAATCCATGGAGTCATGGTGGAGTATAAGGAATTTATCTATGAGTTCCTAATTAATTTTAATTTCATATAACCATATTAATTTTAGTTTCATATAACCATGAAGGTGATTACAACCATAAAATAAATTCATATAAAAACCCTAAATCTAACATACACAACTAATCAAAATAATTAAAATCAATCGATCAACTAAAAACCCTAAACCTTACATACACAACTAAACAAAATAATTAAAATCAAACAATTATCTAAGAGCCCTAAACTTTACATACACCACTAGTCAAAATAATTAAAATTAATCTATCATCTTTATACAAATATAAAATCGAACTAACATCAAATAAATAAATAAAAATAAAAATAAAAACAATGAATTAAACATAAATCAAGGGAAGTAGGCTTTGTACTCACAATATTTTTTTAAAGATCAAAGAATTATTTGAAGAACTAATGGAGTCACCAAAACAAAACCCTAATTTTTTTCCCCATTTCCTCTTCTCTCTCCCGCCAGTTTCTCTGTTTTACGCCACAAACAGAGCACTCTCTTTTGTTCTTTGATTACTCTCTCTCTCTCTCTCTCTCTCTCATCCTCATGCCACACACACAGCACTCTTTTTTCTTTTTTCTTTTTTCTTTCTTAGTTTTGCTAGGAACTTCTAAACCTAATTGACTACTATATTATATTATATATATAATAACCTAATAAACTATTATATAATATGATATTATATAATACAACATAATTATAATATATATATATATATCTGTGGGGAAGTGGTTTGGAAATACTCTTCAGATCCTGGGAGATGCTAGTGATCCTCAGCTAGTCACCTGAAAAGATGCAAACACTCCGGTCGGGGTGCCAGAATTAGCACTCCGACGGACAAGTTAGTTCAGACACTCAGGATAGCTTGTTTTTTAAGTTAAGTGAAGTGATTATTGCATACCTTTCTATACCCGTTGTTCCTGTATTTATACTTGTTCCTTCCAATCCTCGGGGGCAGGACCTACTTTTTAATCATTGTCCTTTCTTTTATTCGGCCCTAAGGACTTACACTTATTCGGCACATATATCATATTCGGCTTCCCACTCTCGTAGGATACAGCCGATTAACATCAGTCTTCTAATGGTACACACCTTCTGATTTTTCCATATATTCGGCCCCCACAATTGCCCCCCGAACTCCCCATTGACGGCAGTTAATCGGTGTGTTTGGTCTTGAATTGGAAAAGTTAAAATAGGTCAGGCGGCTTCGCGTACCCCAATATAGATGTCAGGATGTGCACACCTGTTCGTTCATCATTACGCTTTCCCGCCTCAATCGTGCGTCTCGCATTTATTGTGATTTGAAATTTCAGTCCTTTCGAATGCACAGTTCGTCGAGCATTCGAGACTCTTGGACCGCCAGCGAATATCCCTTCTCTGACTCGCATTTTCTGCAACTCTTCTCCGTCTACCCTCGTCTCTCTTGCTCCTCGTAAGTCTTCTTCTCTTTTCTTTGCAATCCTACTTTCTGTTTATTATTTTCATTTTGGCGCACCCTTTATTTCCCATGAAAATGGCCAAACACTTGAAAGACCTCCTTTTTGAGGGTCGTGTCTCCGGATTCCGGCGACACTTTTCCATCCCCGATAATGTTCATCTATCTCTAGTGACGGACAACACTCTGGATATGGAGAGAGAGGACCAAAATTCAATCGTCTTTCCTCTCCTATCCATTGCAGAGGGCGGGGTCCGTTTTCCCCTACATCCATTCCTTAGGGCCGTCCTCCGCTATTGGGGTCTAATCCCTTCTCAGCCCAATGTGAACTTTTTTCGAATCGTAATAGGGATCGTAGAGTTGAACCGGCGCCTCAGGATTGATCTTGGGATTCCTGCCATTCGGCACTGCTATGCTTTAGCCAAATCTTCCGGTCGGCTTGGGCGGTATTTTCTTAGGGCCAAGGATACTGACCATCATTTGGTAACCATGCTCACCAGCTCTGGCAAGCGTGTAGATGACGTAATGGTCAATATCCGAGGGAACTGGGAATTTGGCGAAGGCAAGAGTTGCCTAGACCCTATTCCCAGATGGAGGGGTGAACCAGGTTGCCGTGTGTCTCCTTGTGTTTACTGGGCTTTTCTTTTACTCGGCCTTCCCTCCGTGTCTAACCCCTTGTCTTTGCAAGCAGTAATTTGAAGAGGATTCTGGTTTCTACTGACAACGCGGTCCTTGCGCAGCTTACGACTGCACTCGGATACTTCGGCCATCCAAACGTACAGAAGCAAGGGAGAGCGGCCCACATACTTCTTCGGTACGAGCCTACTTACACTACCTTTTCGGCCGCTGACAACATTCCAATTCCATCCAGCGATTAACAGCTTACGGCTCTTATCTTCCCTAGCTTCAAGAGCCTTAGACAAGTTGGTCTCGAGGCTTCTGATTCGGGGCAAGACGTCGAGCCAGTGGTAGAGGTAGTCGCCAAACCAGACAGAGAGTTGGCCGAGGAGGCCGAAGAGGTTGACGAGGCCCTAAACTCGACGTTTGAGGCAGCCAGACGTAGTCAGCCTAACTCACCGTCCATTTCGGGTCGGGTGGAGTTTTCTTCTGGAGATATCTTTGGAGGTTTTGGCGACCTACCCGGCGATTTTTTTGAAGGTATGGCTGGGGAAAGCCTCACGTAGATGGCTCGAAAGAAGAATGCCAAGCGTATGGCTGCACGAAAAAAGGCCGAGGCCGCCCATTCTGGGCCTGCCCTGGTTGAGTCTTTCGAACCCGTTATTGAAGAGCCGGCTAAAATTGTTGCAGCCGAAACGGTGAAAGAGGTTGAACAACCGGTCATTGATGAACGGGTGATTCTGGAAGAGCGGGGCAAGAAACGTAGCGCCGAGGGAGAGGCCGGTTCGGAAGATAGTCTTGCCGGCAAAAGGCCTCGCTTAGAAGAATCAGACGTGGTCGTTCCTTTTATTGTTCAGCCAAAGATCAAAGACACGCCGATTCCTTCTGACGCATCCATCATTGCCAACCCGGCGGTAGCCTTGAGCCTGGTGGCATCAGTCTCCTTACCAACTGATAAGGCATCCTTTCATGCCGTGCCGGATTTGGCGACCATAGCCCTATCTGCGCAGTCGGCCCTTTTGGTAGGTGAACTTTGACTTGTTTTGATTTTGGTTGCCTATGGCATCTAACGATCCCAACTCGTTTTGCAGACGGTCGGCAGGATCGCCGACTTGGGCCGCCGCCTACACGATGCCCTTGAGAGGGTTGACCGTTTGCAGTCAGAAGTGGTCGTTCAAAAGAGCAGGGCCGAGTTTGAGATGATGAGAGCCACTATGGAGACTGCGCGAGCCGAAGCCGAATTGGAAAGGGCTCGAGCTGCCGATCAGCTCCGTTCTGATGCCGAAGATAGGGCGAACACTAGCAAAGAATCGCTTAGGCTAGCCGAGGAGGTGCTTAAGAAGATGAAGACTGAGTTAGCAAAATTGAAGGCGGCCAAGGAGAAGGCAGAATCTGAGGCTTCTGCCGCATTCGAAGCAGGAAAAGGCGCCGCCTTCAAAGAATACGTAGATGAAGTCCCCAAGTTTGAGAATCGGGGGTTCAAACACGGGTGGCTCAAGGCCCTTGATGCCGCTGGGGTTACATTGGCCTTGCCAATTCCTTATGAGCAGGTGGACATTGGGCCACTTGAGTCTGACCCCGAGGATTAATCTGGGAGTCAATCAAATTTTATGAAATGCTTTCCCTTTTAATTGTATGTTTTTATTTTAAGGACTTTTGTTGGTTCTGAGTAGTTTTCATGTATAAATTGGCTACTGTCTGTGCTCAATTTATTAATGAAAATTATCTTGTTGTTTCACTACTACTTATGCGCAGTTTGTGATGTTATGTTGGTTAAGAATTTTTGCCTTTCACTACCTTAGATAGAATGATTACTCTGTTGAGCTTTCTACGATTGGGTATCTTGGCAATATTATCATTTGTATGCCGAATAGTTCGTTAGTATTACGCTGAAACGATTCATGGGCCGGCTGGGGCACTTAAGCCGAATAGATTGATTAATCTGCCCTTGCCCCAGGCGGTGCATGATGATTGTCAAGTCGATTCATGAGCCGGTTGGAGGACTTACGCCGAACAGATTGATTAATCTGCCCTTGCCCCAGACGGTGCATGATGATTTTCAAGTCGATTCATGAGCCGGCTGGGGCACTTAAGCCGAATAGATTGATTAATCTGCCCTTGCCCCAGGCGGTGCATGATGATTGTCAAGTCGATTCATGAGCCGGCTGGGCACTTAAGCCGAAGAGATTGATTAATCTGCCCTTGCCCCAGGCGGTCCATGATGATTGTCAAGTTGATTCATGAGCCGGCTGGGCACTTAAGCCGAAGAGATTGATTAATCTGCCCTTGCCCCAGGCGATGCATGATGATTTTCAAGTCGATTCATGAGCTGGCTGGGCACTTAAGCCGAAGAGATTGATTAATCTGCCCTTGCCCCAGGCGGTGCATGATGATTCGGGCGCCAGAAAAGACGAACTTAGTAGTTTTGAGGTCGAGCCAATCGACACCGGGCGATTGAGGTTTTCGCAATTAATGAGATTGCCTCGAGGGTGCTGCCTCTGTAAAGGATAAATGATTAAGGGTACAACTTTTATGAATACAATAAACGACTGACTCCAGCTTTTGAAAGTATCGTATGAATGTCGAAGAGACTCTTCTTTAACAGCAGAGGGGAAGCGAGGACGCTAGCTGAGCTGGGCGGAGACATGAATCGAGGTGGTGACCCTTCACGCACAGGGGGTAGGAGTTCCAGGGATCGAGAAAGGCGTCAGTCTCCTCGACATCGAAGTAGGTCGCCCAAGCGGGACAAGCAGTCGCAGGGCAGATCTTCTCAACCTCGAGTTGAGAGGGGATCTGACTCGAATCCGTGCCCATTAAGCTTTGCGGTATTTGTGGGGAATAGACCCATGACAGAGGTGGACTCGATCGTTTGAGACCCAAATGTAGCGGTCGAGTTTGCTCGACAAATTTTTCCTCCTGAGGTTCAGCAATCGATGGTAGGTCGACAGGACTACGAAGTATTTCGTGAAGGCATTCACGGGGCCGTGAAGGGGCTTTACACTGCCTATGAAATCGGCATGCGGTTGCGCGCTGCCCGCCGACAAATGGAGAAGAAGGATGAACGTATTCGAAGTTTGGAGGCCCGCGCGGAGGCGGCTGAGCGCGAGTTAAGGAAGACCAAGGCAGCCCAGGCACAACCCGCCGGGCAGGGAAACCCAATTATGGAAGAGAGGGTTACCAGTCGGCTCATCAGTTTCGCGCTTGCCGATCGTGAGATGGGGAGTATGTTCGCCATGGAGAACGCGAAGGGAAGGGCCTATGAGAAAGGTTTCCATGAAGGCCAAAAAGTTGGAATCGAAAAGACCAAGGAAAAACTTGCCGAAGAAGTTTGCCGATGTGAGAATCGTGGATTTAGGCACGATTGGATCAAGGCATCTCAAGCCGCAGAAGCTCTTCGAGCGTCGGGCATTGATTCGGCATCACCACTCTACCACAGTAAACATTTTTCATTTTCTTCTTTTGAAGTCAAGAAGAGTGATGATGAGGGTGACGCCGTATAAGTATATTTATTGTAAGGCTGAAATGCAGATCACGTTCAAAACTATGTAATTTATTGTTTGTTTTATTGAATAAAAAACGTTCTATTACAAATATTTTATTGCAGTTCGTATTCGGCATGTATGTGTTTCATTTTATTGTGTTTGAATGAATGTACAAACGTTGACTGGCAGGGTCAATCCATACTTGATAGCCGTTTATTCCTGAATGAGGCTATTGTAACCTGAAGAAGCCGAAAGCCAGCGAGCAGTGGCTTTGGCAAATTCAACTCGGCTCGGGGCCTAGATTTTTGGCCAGTGCACGTGCTTCAAAAAGTTGTTTGGATAACTACGCCATGGCGAATGTCAACCGACGTTTTTCTCATGGAGTTTAGTGTTAGTGAAATCGCCTTGGGATTGGGGCCTCGAGATCGCTGCCAGTATTGAAGATAAAAGGAGTGGGCGCTTCGCGCAGATAAACAATCACTTATGAGAGGTGGGATAAGTGAGGATGTTAGTTAGAGAGGCTCGGAGTTCAGCCGAACTTGGTGTTGCCATGGAGCGCAGCAGAGGACCCATCCGTATGGGAAGTAGGGTGCCCAAAAGTTGGCATGAATCTTCAAATCGTCGAAGCAGATTACCCCGAAAGGAAAGGCAACGTCCATTGGGTTTATCCTTCCTTGTCCTGGATCTTTGCCTTGACATTGTCAATGGTATCAGGGGAGTACTTGGGCACAGTTGGCTCAAGGCATTGCATACCGCGGAGGACTTCCGGGTGACGGGAGTTGATTTGGTGCTGCCGCTTTACCAATGCGTCTTCCCTTTTTAGCTTTTGAGGTTAAAAATGGGTATTGTAATGCTCAAATGCAGGTTGCATTTATGTAACAACTGTCTTGGTCAAATAAAAATTGTAATGCTCAAAAGCGGGTTACGTTTATGTAACAACTGTTTGATCGAATAAGAAGCTTTATTTCAAACATTCGCGTCTTATTCTGAATTTTTTATATGCTTAGTTAAGCACCTTATTTACGTCTTGCACTGAATTTCTTATATGCTTAGTTAAGCATCTTATTTCGGACGTTGGCAAGTTTTGTTTTGTTCGTGCCAAAGGGTACTCCGAGTTCGGAGGCTAAATCGGCCCTAAGGTGACATGCAATAAAGGGGGCTCCGAATCCGGAGACTTAATCGGCCCTAAGGTGACATGCGCCAAAGGGGGGCTCCGAATCCGGAGACATATTGTGGCCAATCGTGATATCCACGAAGGACGCTCCGAATCCGGAGGCTTAATCGGCCCTAAGGTGACATGCACCAAAGGGGGCTCCGAATCCGGAGACTTAATCGGCCCTAGGGTGACATGCACCAAAGGGGGCTCCGAATCCGGAGACTTATTGTGGCCAATCGTGATATCCACAAAGGGCGCTCCGAATCCGGAGGCTTAATCGGCCCTAAAGTGACATGCACCAAAGGGGGCTCCGAAGCCGGAGACTTAATCGGCCCTAGGGTGACATGCACCAAAGGGGGCTCCGAATCCAGAGACTTATTGTGGCCAATCGTGATATCCACAAAGGGCGCTCCGAATCCGGAGACTTAATCGGCCCTAAGGTGACATGCACCAAAGGGGGCTCCGAATCCGGAGACTTATTGTGGCCAATCGTGATATTCATGAAGGGCACTCCGAATCCGGTGGCTTAATCGGCCCTAAGGTGACATGCACCAAAGGGGGCTCCGAATCCGGAGACTTAATCGGCCCTAGGGTGACATGCACCAAAGGGGGCTCTGAATCCGGAGACTTATTGTGGCCAATCGTGATATCCACGAAGGGTGCTCCAAATCCGGAGACTTAATCGGCCCTAAGTTGACATGCACCAAAGGGGGCTCCAAATCCGGAGACTTATTGTGGCCAATCGTGATATCCACGAAGGGCGCTCCAAATCCGGAGACTTAATCGGCCCTAAGGTGACACGCACCAAAGGGGGATCCGAATCTAGAGACTTATTGTGGCCAATCGTGATATCCACGAAGGGCGCTCCGAATCCGGAGACTTAATCGGCCCTAAGGTGACATGCACCAAAGGGGGCTCCGAATCCGGAGACTTATTGTGGCCAATCATGATATCCACGAAGGGCGCTTCGAATGCGGAGGCTTAATCGGCTCTAAAGTGACATGCACCAAAGGGGGCTCCGAATCCGAAGACTTAATCGGCCCTAGGGTGACATGCACCAAAGGGGGCTCCGAATCCGGAGACTTATTGTGGCCAATCGTGAAATCCACGAAGGGCGCTCCGAATCCGGAGGCTTAATCGGCCCTAAGGTGACATGCACCAAAGGGGGCTTCGAATCATAGTCATGACGAGCGTTACAATAGGGTTTGAGGAATGAATTGAGCAACGAAAAAAAAATGGTTTGCATTGCAGAAGTCATGTATATACAAATATCAAAGCCCACAGGTCAGTTCAGTGATAGGGTTTTCAGAAAATCTTTGCTTGTGCCGATTGGGGGGAGCCACGGATCTCTTCAATCCCACGGGCCGTCGGGAAACGCACAAGCTGATGATAAGTGCTTGGAACGACCTTCATAATATGTATCCAGGTTCGCCCCATAATGACATTATACGGCGAAGGGAGCTATACGACTAGGAATTCTACTTCGATTGTTCTGGAGCCTGCTCGAACAGGTAGTATGATCTTCCCTAACGGGTACTCGGGATTCATATTAAAGCCAAACAATGGGTGAGGCGCCGGAGACAGATCTGACTCGTTGAGGCCGAGTTTGATGAAAGTTTGGTAATACATGACCTCTGAAGTACTCCCCGGGTCTATGAGAATGCGCTCAATGGTGAACCGATTTATGCGTAATTTAATGACCAACGGATCGATGTGGGAAGCTATTGTGCCTTCAAGATTGGAGTCATTGAAAGTAATTGTCGGAGCTTCTATGAGCCGCTCAGTCGAAATACGTTGTTGTTGTGGGATTAGATGCGACTGAATTGAGTGCACGGTTGGGGGTGCAGGCAGGCTGTAGATTATATGGATCACGCCAAGTGGAGGTGAGTCCTGCCTCAAGGCTAGTGCCTTGGTTGGCTTTCCCTTTCTTACGTACTGCTGTAGTCGGCCATCTTGCACCAGTTCTTCCAGGTGATCTTTTAATGCGTAACAACTCTCCGTTTCGTGGCCGTGGTCTTTGTGATACTTGCACTGCCTATCCCTTCGTCGCGTGTCGGGCAGCCCCACCATCTTTGACGGCCATTTGAAGAATGGAAGGTGTTGAACTTGGTCATTATTACAGCGATTGGTTCTGACAACTCTGTGTACTTCTTGTCGGCACGCCTCGAATGCCTGCTATCGACTTGCAGTTGTTCATTCGTCCGGTGGGAGCATTGATCGCTTGATCGGCGAGTGTCCCTCCTTTTGTCTCGTTTAGCGCGTTGCCGAGGCTCAGGGCTAGGAGGTGGCACGGAACTTATTGGTTGAGCAATTTCAGGGGGGGCCATTTTGTTGGACATTTGGCCGGCTTTGATTCGCAAGGCATCATCTTCCACTTTGCAATATTCTTCAACTTTCTTCATCAACGCCCAGACTATTTTGGGGGGTCTTCTGGTCAGGGAACTACGAAGAGGACTGTCTGGGTGTAGTCCCATTTTGAAGGCGGTGATGGCCATGGAGTCATTGCAAGCGTCATCGACGAGGTTGAAGCACTCCCAATAGCGCGCCGAATACGCTCTGAGCATTTTCTTGACTGAATCTGCATAGCCCAGAGAGAGTTGGCCTGTTTCGGCTATACCTCGTTGGTGATGAACCTGGCCCTGAAGGATTTCTGTAATTGATGGAAGCTTTTGATCGAGGTCGGCTCCAGCTTGTAATACCACCTGATAGCTAGTGGCCCCAGGCTGCTGGGGAATATTCAGCACATGAGGGCTTCGTTATCTGCATGCAATGTCATGGCCTGCTTGTAGTGACGGATATGATCAATGGGGTCTGATTTTCCGTCGTAAAGAGTGAATGACGGAGCTTTGAACTTCTTGGGCAGGGCCGCCCTTGCAATCCGTCAGACAAAAGGGTCGTGCTGGTCCTCTTCGTCTGAACTGCTCCTCCTACGCTTGTTCCTTGTATGTAGACTCTTTTCGGAGGAGCTGGAAGTTTCGGATCATCCCTTCTTGTTGAGCTCCGTGGGTAATGAGTTGGAGTCGCTATCGGCATCCTTTGGTCGGGCTCGAGGTCGTTGTCCACCGGCCCTCGACGGTCGTTCCGGATCTTGGCGCATGGCTTCTCTCGATTTTGCTACTTCGAGGGCCAAATCTTGACGGAGACGTTCATTTTCAGCGATCATGTTCTCCAGCCTTTGTTCATTCTGCTTTGCTTGTTCCATGATCGCCTGCATTGTCTCTTGCGCTGAAGTTGTTGGTGAGTCAAAGTTCAAAGCGCGTCTTGCAGCGATGGTTTCTTTTCCGAGCATATTTGCTGGAGTGAGGTCATCTCCCTGTGCGGTCTGTCAATGGCTACCGGAGGATCTTCAGTCACGCCTGCCATGGATGTATTTGAGTATTCCCACAGACGGCGCCAATTGTAGGGAAGTGGTTTGAAATACTCTTCAGATCCTGGGAGACGCTAGTAATCCTCAGCTAGTCACCTGAAAAGATGCAAACACTCCGGTCGGGGGTGCCGGAATTAGCACTCCGACGGACAAGTTAGTTCAAACACTCAGGATAGCTTGTTTTCTAAGTTAAGTGAAGTGATTCTTGCATACCTTTCTATACCCATTGTTCCTGTATTTATACTTGTTCCTTCCAATCCTCGGGGGCAGGACCTACTTTTTAATCATTGTCCTTTCTTTTATTCAGCCTAAGGACTTACACTTATTCGGCACATATATCATATTCGGCTTCCCACTCTCGTAGGATACAGCCGATTAACATCAGTCTTCTAATGGTACGCACCTTTTGATTTTTCCATATATTCGGCCCCCACAATATCTATATATATAACGCCTCTTTTTTTTTTATAACAAATATAAATATATAAATATTTGGATTAATTATATATAATCAAATAACACATTAAATTAATTAATTAGCACATTACATTCATTAAATATCATATTAAATTCTTATGTGACCACACAATTAATAAAGCCAAAAATAAAATAAGATAATAATAATCATAATAATAAATAAATGACTTAAAAAAATTAGGGTCGCTACACCGGTTCAAGATGCCACATATCAACCGCTTTGATGGCTCTAGAGACCCAATGGTGCACCTCCATCTGTTTTCTGATATACTGAGGCCAATGGGCTAGACCACAGCCCAGAAGCTGTCACTATTCGGCCGAACCATGTCTGGGATAGCTGTAATCTAGTATGTGAAATTGGAGAACTCTGTGAAACAGAACTGGGAAGAGATGGCTGAGGCCTTCATTGCTCAATACTCCTACAACACACAGATTGAGGTCACAACTCGTGATCTTGAAGTCACCCGTCAAGAGCCAAAGGAGGGTTTTTCTGAGTTTGTGATGAGATAGAGAGCAAAGGCCTCGATGGTGACTATAAGGCCTTCTAACAAAGACCAGATAAGGATGGCCGTGCGGAACTTGCAGTCTAAGTTGATGCAAAAAATGATCATCTTACCCCTTCCCACCTTTGCGGACCCACATGAGATCGGGGTGCAGATTGAGGACGCCATGAAACAAGGTCTGATTGACCATGAAAGGGAGTCACCCAAGAAGGGTTACACACGCAGTTCGAATGCGACCACCAGTGGTGACGCAGCTGCAAGATCTTCTGAAGTTGGAATGGCCACTATCACTTCGAAAACAGCCACCCCCCTTTGTTAGTACATCCAATCCAAACCCCCGAACCTCAGACTATCTACCCCGAGGTAAGAGGGTTTTCACCCCACTTTATATGCCTTTGTCTAAAGCTCTAGGGGTCCTACTCAGGAAAGGACATCTGAAACTGTTAGAACAACGACCTCTACCCGATCCTTTCCCTCCAAAGCATGACCCGGCCAAGTATTGTGCTTTCCATCAACAAACCAGTCATGACACTGATAGTTGCGTTCGTCTTCGCCACGAGATACAAAATTTGATTGACAACAAGGTCATCGCCGCACCAGTCTTGCAAAGTCTATCGGCACTGGATCAGTGAACCTAGGAGATAATATGAGTATGTGATCAGGGGATGAACCACCTGCGGGCGGCGCTCAATTTACTTCAGATGTGGCGTATGGCACGCACTATTTTGAGCATTTGTGAATACTAGTTTTTGTACTTTCCGACTTGGGTATTGGGTCGATTTTGTTGTTTTGTATAGAGTTAGCCTTTTTGTACTAAGTCAGTCGGGTCTGCCTTGTTGTATCGAGTCAGTCCTGTTGTAAAGGAGTCAGGTGATTCCGGCAGTGTTACCTCGGACATCACTATTTTGTTTTGCTTTTGTCTTTTCACTTTCTTTTAAGTCCGCTTCTGCCGTGGAGCCAGTTACACTAGAAGATCTGAATGAAGCAGCAGTGGTTTTCATGTTTTTGTGCTTATTTCTACTTTGAGCCTATTGTGCCAGCAAGTTTAGAATGAAACGGCAATACATTTCACCTACTCTTTTGTGCCTTGAAATTATTGCATTGACCTAAGTTTTTCTTTAAAAAAATAAAAAATAAATAAATAAATAAAATAAAACTTTTTGAACACTGTGGTGAAAACAAAAAGGGAGAAATCCTCGGGATTTGTAAAATTTGATCAGCTGAGAGAAAGAGAGGCATGCTAAGCCCTTAATGAATGAGATCATGCTTGTTAATGTGAGTACTGAGAAGGATCCTGGCTTGATCTAGATTGGTTCTACATTGTCTTCAGCGCGACCGACTAGTCGCTTTCTTAAAAGATTTCAAAAAATGTTTTGCGCCGTCCTACGAAGACCTGTGTGGAATCGCTCTTGAGATTGTGTAGCTTAGGATCGCTCTCAGCCTTGAGACTTGACCCCTTGCTTTCAAACCTTGAACTTGGATTCAGAATGTTCAAACAGTCAACCCCAATGTGAGGCCTGTCTGGCCATATTCGAAGCAGCCCACGAATTAGGGGCAAGAAAAATCAGATCAAGAAGATCAGATGAGATCAAAAGGAAGCTTGCGAAGCTAGATCAGAAGCACCCCTCGAACTAGGGACAAAAATGTCAGATGTGCTCGAAGAGCGAAAAATTGGGACATTTCTCAAGCTAACGAAGATCGGCAAGAATGCCAAATCCCCGAAGGGAAGAAAGAAGAAAGTATTGCTCAAGGACAACCGAGTTCCTATCCACAACACTAGGGGCAAATTCAGCCCCATTGGATGGGCTTCTACATCATCAACAAACAGCAGCCATTCTTCTAGATTCAGATGGCTTCGAGATCCAAAAACCATTTGACATGGACAAAGCTACACTTTTACCCTTGAGAGGCTCGCTGGGCCGAAAACCCGGAATGGCGACCCAAGCAAAAGTTAGAGCAAATAAAAAAGAAAAGAAAAGAACAAAAAAAAAATGCAAAGAATGAAGAAAAGATGAAAAAAAAAAACAAAAAAAAATGAAATGAAATAAAAAAAAATGATGAAAAGAATTGAAAAGAAAAGAAGAACATAGCTCGCAAGGTTGAAAACCCGGAAGGGCGGCCTTGGCAAAAGTTTGAGCGCAAAAGAAGAGGTTAATACCCGAGTGTACCTTGACCCGGAACTACGTAAGGCTTGATTCCCATGTTTGGGATACGTAGGTAACTTCATTTTAGAGTCTAGCCGCAAACACTTCCAAATTGATTGTGTCTATGCAATGGTTTTGATCATCTTTGTTTTCTCTGTATCCGAGAGTTTGGTTGTGGTCTTCACTTTGAGGACTGATTACGATGTGCTACGGTGCAATTCAAACAAGGGGCAACTTTCCTTTGCCATACAGTGCGCTGTGGTGCCATTCAGACAAGGGGCAACTTCCCATTGCCGTGCAGTGCCATTTAGACAAGGGGCAATTTTCCTTTGTTTTTGGATCTGAGGATGTGCATCTCAAGGGTAAATTCCATGTTGGTTGAGTAGTGGCCATTTGCAAAAATAGTTTTTGAGAATTTTTAATGAAGTTGACTAATTTTCTCTCAAAGATTATTCCATTTTTCCAAAACTGGACCATTTCTTGGACCCAAAAAAGGAAAATTTTCATTGCTCATAGCCTAACTTACATGATTTCAAATCAGAAAATCGAATAAGCATGTTAATCTAACTCTCATTTTGGTCAAAATTGTTTTAGTAGAAAGCCAAAACAAAAAATGGTCAAAATAATGTACTAGGGGCACAGTTGAGTCAGGCTTCCTGTCTTTTCCCCGTTGTCAATACATTTTCCAGAAAGGGCACCGTATTCGCCAGAAAAGGCACAACTGAAGTCAACAACAAAGGGCTGAAAACTCTCTTACCCTCCAAGCAGTGAGGTATCAGGCTAAGTGCGAAGCATGAACTGGATTGGATCAAGATATTCCACTCCCTCGTTTGGACACATCTAATCACGTCCAAACATCTCAGCAAAGCATCGTCAAACGATGTCAGCCGCAGATTTGCTACATACCCAGTTGTAGCGTAACCTCTCTGTGGGAGAAGTTTACTGTTGTGAGAAGAAGAAGAAGAAGAATCTAGCAGAATACTAGGGGGAAGAGCCCGCAACTTCTTGTTTATCCATCAACCACCTAGGAGAGGGATAAAAAAAAAAAAAAAAAAGAGAGATTAAAGAAAAGAGAGATGTGCATTGAGAGAAAAGTAAGAAAAGGGCTTTTTCAGAAAAACAGAGCCTGAGGGCCGAGTGATGTGAGAATCACAAATGAGAAAGGGTGGAAAATAATACCCAAAGAAACTGGCTCCTCGCGAACTGAGAGGTCTCTCGCCTTTGTAATACGTCTGAGTGTTGTGTTTGTTGTTTTGTTTGTCTCGATTCTTGTTTTGAGTCGTTTCGAGTGTTACTCGATGTGTTTACGTTGTTTGCCTTTTGTTTTCCATTGTTGAGTCGTTTTGACTATGGTCAGTTGTAGGCTCGATACCTAGTTAAGAACTCCTCTCAATTTCAAAAAGGAATCGTTTTGTGCTCAGAGTGTTGTGTCATTCTCCACATTTGTGCAAAACAGGATTTGTTCTTTCATAAAACTGCAGGGTTCAACCCAGGTCATGTTAGAATCGTAAAACCAGGATCTATCTGAAGCTACATAGGTTCCAGACTGCAAAGCAAAAGAAAAGAGGGAAAATGTCGGGCATCTGAGTTTGTTTCAGCTTCAGTAAGTTCCAAGATTGCATTCCGTGAGTACCTCTTCAGGTCTTGCCAATGCTTCGAAGTATGAGTATGCCGCTACCTCAAGCGCAAGATCAAGCTTGCTTCAAAGCCAGAATGGCAATTAGATGTGCTCTCCCTGAGTACCATTCCCCGTCAGAGTTACCTTGGCTTTGCAATGAGGGAAAGCGGTGAATATGATCAGGAAGGAAAGCGGCATTTGTGGTTTCTACATGCAGAAGTTACCCCTTGTCAGCATTTCAGGACCTTTGTACTGCGAGTTGAAGGTAAGTGTTCGAAGAACACAATGGAGGGGAGATCCCCGTCAGAGTAGAGCGGTTTACCGCCACTCACTC